>LPNX010764468.1:505971-559907 GCA_001517045.1 Pseudotsuga menziesii
ATAACTATGTTAACAGACGAGAGAGGGGCTAGAAAATGGTTGGGTACCAGAGCGTGGGGTTTCTTGTCAGTCTTTGATCACCACGGTTCGAAGAAGGCGGGCCAGTCAAATGAAGTAGAAAGACACGTCAAAGAGCAGTCCGAGTTAGCAACAGATCACCAGTAAGCGATATAAAGATTGTTTTCATACCAAATTACCTAAAAAAAGAAAACTTTGCGTTGTCAGTCCGAATTACCATGTGCGGCAGCCCCATGATGTTTGTTCCTATTTTTAAATCGTGGCAATAGTACCACATTCTAGAATTGTTAGTGTCTGATTGTGACTAAAGTCACGCAGAATTCACGCTGTAGATGCTCTGTGTGATGGGATGTTTCCTCTCATCTACTAATCACCTGCTAAATATCTCATGATTGAAATATGGACGGCTATCTTACCTCTGTTTGTAAATTTACACCATTCTTTACCTCGTGCAATATGTTCCCTACCCGGACCGTCGACTCCATTGCCCAATGGTTCCTTTCTCTGATAGTCCCACCTACATCTTACATCAATGCACCCACCCTATTCAGGAGTTTGGCCTCCTGACTGTTCTTGACTGAATATCTTACATGAGTTAATCTGAAGAGTAAACGAGAGAGCCCTATCTGACTGTGCTGGGCTAGCGGCGTAGTCTAAAGCAGTTCTTCTATTGCTCGGGAGAGAACTCTTTTCCGCCTACCTATGGGCTCAATATCGGCACTAACAACTTCATATTTGGACACAAGGGATATGATGTCACTGACCAGGTCTTGAGCAATGGCTTTTTCAAGCAAGCCTTCTGATATTTGATCTTCATCATGAACTTCCTCGTCAAGGAGTTCTTTTCTTCATGCTCTTCTGAGACCTGTTCATCAAAACCGATGTCTTGTGTATCTTTGGCATGTGATTTGGTTTATTTGGCTAAGTCTTGATATGATAAGTTGTTGGATACAAACATAAGAAACTAGCTAAGTAATATAAGAACACAAGTGTAAACCAAGTATAAGTGTTAAGAAACATTTCGCAAGTGTTAAGGAATAGTTTTTTGGTGGACCACCGAGCTGGTCTCACACTTAGTTGGTTGTCAGGAAGTGCCGCATAGGTAGCCAAGATGGTGGAAAAAGAAGGGTGTTGGATAGCCTCATGACAGGTGGTATCAGAGCAAGAGTCAATTGGGCTCTTCACTGCTCTTCTGGTGAACTGGTGGTATTAAAGCCACTCTTCGCCACACTTCAGTGTGGGATGTGAGTGTAGAGTGCAAATCGTAGAAGCTCTTCATAGATGGAATTATCAGGAAATAGAACAGTGCCTTAGTTGTTGACAAGTCTTCGCAAGGGAAGCTAGTAGGTTGTCGAATAACTTGTGTGAAATTAAGTTTTCTAGTGGGTTGTGAGAGGCAACACTAAGCATAGTGCACCTACCATTGTAGTGAGTTCATACAGGCCAGACGTTGAGTGCATGAAGGAGGTGCATGGCATCAAGTGCGACCAAGGGTGAAGATCGACAAAAGAGGTAAGTGGGAAGCCTTCAGCAGGAGCATTGAGGTTACCGAGTCTGCAAAGGAGTGACACTGTGGGAAAACGTCTTAATAGGATCCGCACTTGGAAAGAGTTCCTAGCACACCTTAGGATTCCCACAAAGTAGGTCACTTGGAAGCAAGGGCGCGCGGCAGTTGTGATGGGTGAAGGTAGCTCCAGAATCAATTGAATACAAGTGTGAGGAGTTTCGTTGAGTAGGTGTTGAAGTCCTTGCTGGGCAGGAAGCTTGACATAGTCAATGCCCAGGCATGTGGACCAAGTGCTTGTGGAGCACTTGGCAATCGAAGTTGGGAAACTACATAAATTTGACTAAGCGTTGGAACAGAGTGGAGCACTTGCGGAAATGCGCCCAGGATCGAAGAAGCTTGATAATGTTGGATTTGGGTTACTTCGAAGACTACTGAATTGATGCATGTTGCTCAGGAGCAGCAACATTGGTTGTGTTACGCTGCACCTATACCCAATGCACCTTCAGATGTTCTCTAAGGAGAGAGAGCCATTTGTTTACTAGGAGGGGTGCTATTGGGAAATGGTGGTCATGGTTGGGCCCTTTGGTCCTCCCTTTAGGAGTACTAAGGCTTAATGGCACTGCTGAATTCCCTTTGTTGGGATTTTTAACCCAGGGGTTGGCTTCTGGGGCTCCTAGGGGTTTATCACTGGGTCACATGACTCCATACTTTGTTTTCTTGCTCTGGTGGTATTTGCTTCAGCTGAGAGAAATTTCTCTCCCTTCACAACCACTCAGGACACCTTCCTGGCCCTTTCTACACTGGCGCCTTTCTCTCCTTGATCTCTTTCCTCAAAGGAATTCATCTTCCACACTGAGCCTTCTTGTTTCCTTGAGGAGGGTGTTGAGATATTTTACAACATTCCTAGGGTTAGATGGGGTATAGCACCCTCCCTCCAACTCACTCCAGCCTTTCGTTCAAAGTGATTCG
This sequence comes from Pseudotsuga menziesii, assembly GCA_001517045.1. Taxonomy (NCBI): domain Eukaryota; kingdom Viridiplantae; phylum Streptophyta; class Pinopsida; order Pinales; family Pinaceae; genus Pseudotsuga; species Pseudotsuga menziesii. The sequence goes on from LPNX010764468.1 coordinate 508,466, forward strand.
CTTATTTTAGCTATTTTTGGCACCTAGGGGAAGAATACCCCAGGTAGCCTACTATAAGCATGCATTAGGCCATTTATTAATATTATTTTGTTTTAATTTTAAGTTGACATTTTATAATTTCAAATTGACATTGTAAAGGCATGTTGGCCAGGATATTTTTGTAAAAATTGAGTGTGAGATCATATAAATAGATCTCCTTACTTCATTTTTAATATATGATAAGTGGGGATCAATACTATGTTACTCTTTTACCCTAACTGGGCTCTTTGGAGAAGATGCACTCCTCTCGAGGAAGATTTTCTTGGTTATGCAAGATTTTCTTGGAGTTTTTTGGTTAAATTCTCTTGCAAGGTGATGCTTGGATTTGTTGGTTAAACACTAGCAGATGGAGGTTTTCTTCTTATTTCTTTGTTGAATGTTTGTAGATGATGTATGTTCATGATTAAATGGTAGCTTTAGGGCTGCATTTCTTCTAGACTAGGTAATTTTCATCCTTTTGCCACCTTAGCAAGAAGAGGCATGTTCTCTTGTAGGAGTCCTTTAGGGTTTACCCTTAGTTTTCTAGGATAGTTTCCTAACTAAGTTCCTTCTTCTCACTAGGAAGTCATCTTTTCCTTATATTCTCTAGGGATGGGGTACCTTTGGAAATCTTTATTCCCTTGTCTCCCTCCTGAAATTTACAGTCCTAAAACCTTACCTTTTCCCTACTGGCCTACTTCTATCCTTCCTCTTTATCTCCCACACCTTCACTGACCCTCTCCTCTCCTTCCTCCACCATCGGATGCCTTCCCAAACCTCCCATCAACCCTCGGGTCTGCTCTTTAAGGTATCCCTAGGGCTTTTCCTTTACCTAGGGATTTGCTATACTACTTCTCCTTCACCTCCCAACTTTCCTTCTAACCTCAGATTCACTTTGTTAGTCCTTGTATACCTCAGCTTCCCTTTTCCATCCTTCTAAACTACCTCTCTAACCCTCGATATCTTCTCCCTAGCTCTCACTTGCCCTAATTCTATCCTCAACTTTATTGCAGCAAGAATTTTATCATCCTCGACCACCCTTTCCTGGCCTTATTTTATCCATCTCCTACCTTGACCTGCTCCTTTTAGGTCCTACCCTAAACCTCATTCATTATCTCGCTCTCCTCCACTTCCCTTACCCTACTCCTTCCTAGCTACCCATTTCGCTACCCACCTTTAGGGTTTACCTTACAGTGGCAACCCTCCCTATTTTTTTCCTTCAACCCCTGTACACTTGGGAAACAACCATATTTAACGGGGTTAGTATATGTTGATATAAACTGCTAGTTTAGACTACAACTGGAAGTGGACTGTTTTTCATATACAGTCTGCACTAACACATGAACAGAAAATTGTATTGCTGCTAAACATACATGAAACTTTCAAATTTTTGTTAGCTAGTATTTAATGCTATTGCATATACAAAGTGAGATTAAATATTTGTACATGTACTCAAAGTTGAATGACTATTGCGGTCATAAATACTGATTCATATTGATACTATATTTCTACTAGCAATTTGTTTTAGACTTTCTTCAATGGTTGGGTTATGCATACTGTTACTTACACTAAGTTTGTAAGGAATACTTGCATTAATGAGTGATACACCTACTCTTACTGTTGTACATGTGTACTTCTAATTGTTTGGAGGTTTCCACTTCCAAAGAAGTTAGGAGGTGTGGCTAAAGTGACAATGGTCACTTTCTCCATATATGCTTGCCGATGGCTTGGATCACCATTTTATCCGATAACATTTTGGTATCGTTGAAAGTGACCATTTCAAAATTTGAAACGATTGATCTAGAGCCATTCATGCCCTTGGAAAGAATGACATTTGGTAAGAAAATTGAGGTAAGTCTTTTTGGTATTTGAAAATATTATTGTCAAGGACTAATCTTGCAGTTCTTACCGGGAAACTCCACAAGAACTCAACCATCATTACCTCAGGTACACCCTTATTTTGTTTAGTATTTTGGTGAGATTTGTTGAACTAACTTGGTTGGTCTCTCATGGCGACTCCAACTGAAGAAAAATAAAAGAAGTGCTCTATAAAGACAAGGAATCCTAATGATATGGCATCCAATTACGAATTATGGATGGATATATTGGATTTTTCATGCATTCCGGGACATCCACACCAATATGTCATTCATGATGACGGGGAAGCAATTTTTCCATTATTTTAGCAGTATAAGTATCATGCAGCTACGCATGTTTGAGAATTCTGGAAATTTCTCCAAGCAAGCAATATTGTACATGAAGACCTCAGAATGGATTTCTTCTTGCTATATCTCCAATTAGAGGGAAACTTAACTGCCAAGAATTGGTATGAAGAATTTCCTCGCAAAATTTTTCTTCACTCAAGTAGTTGATTGATGCATTAAGTTTGTATTGGGATTATGATATCGAAGAACATGAAAGAAAGGCTATGATAGACCACATGTGGGACGAAACACTGGGAAACAGTCAAACTCAAGAGGGTTCTAGCGAAGGAATCAGAGATGATATTCCATTTGAATTTAAATATCCTTACAATCCAATCGTTGCAGAAATGGAAGTATATTTCACTCTGCTTGACCTATCGAAGTTCCTAGGTTACTCAGACGAACTACCACATGAACTATGAAAGCCTTTCATTGATCAGAATGAGAATTATGCTAAAGACCTGGTCGCAAAATTTTTGTTGTTATTCTCATAAGAAGTTGAGTTGAAAGAAGGTGTGTACATGAGGTTGTTTGCTCTTCACCTAGAAGGAAAGGACCGTGTTTGGTTCATGAAGTTTCCAAAGGTTAAGATATATTTTCTTCCATAATTGATTGAGCTATTATGTAGACGCTGGTGCTCAAGGAAACAACATAGATGGACACCTCATGTTGAGTATGCAAGGAAATCATTTAGTAAAGAGATCCACAACGAAAATCAGATTGATAAAGCTAAGGATCTCTCAAGCATAGTAGTTGAAGCTCCTCATGCAAACGAATATGATTGTGGTCCTACATATGATGATCCAGAAGTCCTAGTTGAAGAGGTTAAAGAGTAGAAGGAAAGGGTGAGTTCTCCTTTCTGACACGGTGATTTCTTATGACATCTCAGATTTCTTGGAATATAATGACAATTTTTTAGGATGATGGTTATTGGAAATTTATGGGTTCGCCTCTCTATGATTCGTTGAGACTGAGTAGCATTGTTTCCAGACGTTGCAGTGACAAAGAACAACTCGATGAAGTTAATCAGATTGAGCTAGAATTTGACACTATTTGGGATGAAGAACTTTCAATCACCTCAAGCAGGGATATTGAAGACATGATCTATGAAGACATTGTTGAACAATATATGATTATTCCTTCTCCTTATGAGGCTAATGATGAAGAATGGATCAATCATTTTGCTGATATAGTAGAAGCACCACCAGACATTATAGATGGTTGCGATATGCAGATGGTTTATTATGATGAAAATTTTGAAAATTTGGGACACCATATCTCTGGTGATACCTCCATGATTTCTCCATCATACTTATCTGGTAGTAGAGAAGCATGTTACTTAGAGAATTCTCTTGCAAATATTCAAACTATGGTGAGCTCATATTACCATTCCCAGCTGTGTTCCTCAAGAAACATTGAAGAAGTTGTTCAACCCGCTCTATCCTATATCAGTAAGTCCTTAATGATGCATTTCAACAAGGTCGAGGCAGGTAGGTGGACAAGCATGATTTTTATTCCTCAGTTTCATAGTATTTATTGTTTATCTTTTCGTTTGAATGATGAAGGTATGAATTATCTAGCTGACAATTTCAAAATTTCAAGGATTATTTGGAACACTAACATAATCATTACAAATATAAGTGATGTATTTGTATATCCAAGGAAATACTTAAGAAGATGTAGGGACAAATTATGGCTTGTTGGGCCACGGATTTGTCCATTTTTCCATCACTTATCGACATATATTTCATCTCGTTTCTTCTCATTATCGCCCATTTATCATTCCATTTTCCATCAATTTGTTGTACTACGCGTAAAACACCATACTACTTTCATTGATGCTTTAAGTGGTTAATAATGATTATTTTCCTTTATCTTTGATGAATTGAAGACTATTATGCATAATTTTAATAATTATGGTTTATGTAGTGATTTTCTATATTAACATTAGCAACACTCATGGTTCAAGCCTCCAACTCATGATCAAACGGCCTTAACAAAAAACACATGCCAATAAGAATACATGATTTCGTGTCTTGATTTGCGGGCAGATGGAAACGAATCTCGAAAATCCGGGACATGGGTTTTGTGAAAAATGGCCTGGGTTACCTAAATCGCATGAAAATTGCCAAACAAAGCCATGTTTGTGATATACAACTGGTTCTTCAAGAGGGTATTTTCCAGATTTACTGTTGCGGCTGGTTCCAAAGTTGTTAGCAGTTACGGTTGTGTTTCAACTGTTACAGATCACAAGTTGGGGATTCGGTTCCTCATTCCCATGAGAGAATTTTATGCATAAATATGTAATCAATCTCAGTGAGAAGGGGAGGATAAGAGCAAAGTAATGTTATGCTGTAAGATTTGATCTAGGCTCTATCGTATTGTTTTCATTCTAATAATACATGCTGGCAGTTTCTTAATTCTGGAGTTGTAGACTTTCATTGTGGAGATTTAGCTCTGCTCAGTGGAGGAAGGGCTCTCTTCCCTAAGCAGATGATGGTAGTGATGATTGTTTGTGTTTTATTTTGTAGATTTGTTTATTTGTTAGTCCATGTTTTTATTCATTAGATTTATCATAGTGTTCTCCCGTTAATTCATTTTGATAGATTGTTGGCCAACACAACACTTATTTTAGATACATGCAATTAGATCTTGTTTCATAAGAATATATTTTGTTTGAAGTGTGTTAGATTTATAGTTTGGTTTCATGAATAGGTTTTAGATTTGATTTATTTTCAAGTAGGTGTGATCTAGTCTACAAATAGTTTTGATTTCATATCAATATATAATAGTGTCAGGTAGAAATTGTGCTTGCATAGATCTTGCACAATAGCTTTGAAATAAAAGACTTCCTTGGGTTGATAATTTATGTTTGGGAGTTTCAGCTATTTAATTAATTAGACAATTAATACGACCAACATGGCTCACATATGAGGATTTGCAAAGACCGACTTTACAAATATCCTCCCAAGTTCAAGATTTGTGGACAAGTTTCAGGCAAATTTTTTTCTTAAAAGACATGTATGATGGAGTTGTCCCATACATAAGTCTGAAAGAAGCATGGATCAACAAAGGTTGTCAAAGAGATGCTTCTCCATGGAACCAATTTCAAGTATTCCAGGTTCTTAGGAAGGTTTGATTTCCTTTCCTCATCCAGATAAAGATCCTAGCACATACTCAACATATCTTTGATGAGGTATTATCATGGATTACATTGAAAGACAAATGTAAGATATCATGTATGAATTGATTACTCAGATGATTACATTGGTGGTATGATTTCACCTAACCTACTTTGACTACCATGTTTAGTATATGTAGGGTTAACTGGATTTTAGCCAGGCATATTGCTGCTACCTTTGCATTGCATTTGATTTCCTTTCACGATTTAGTTAGTCTTTATTGTTCTTAGTTTGTTTCCTTTATTTCGCGAACAAGGCAGGACGGAAATCTCTTCCTCTAGATGCTTTTGATCCCTTTGGATATTTGATGTGTGTGTAGGTCTACCTGTACTAGAATATTCACATGTTCTCGAGCACTCGTCCCGTAGTTGGAGCTAGTGCTACGTTGCATTTGTACCCAACGCACCTTCAGATGTGGCCTAGGGAGAGAGAGCCATTTCTTCGACTAGGAGGGGTGTTATTGAGTAATGGTGGTCATGGTTGGTCCCTTCGGTCCTTCCTTTAGGAGTACTATAGCTTAATGGCATCGCAAACTTCCCTTTGTTGGTGTTTTTAACCTTAGGGTTGGTGTCTAGGGCTCCTAGGGATCGATCACTGGGTCACATGAACCCATACCTTGTTTGTTTACTCTGGTGGAATTTTCTTCAACTGCGACACATTTGTCTCCCTTCAAAGCCACTTAGGACACCCTCAATGACCTTCTGCACACTAGCACCTTCTCTCCCTGGCCTCTTTCCTCAGAGGAAGCCATCTTCCATGCCATGCCTTCTTGCTAATTTGAGGAGGGCATTGAGGGATTTTACAATATTCTCGGGGCTAGATGGGGTATAGCGCCCTCCCTCCAACTCACCCCAACTTTTCATTCAGAGTGATTCACTCATTTTAGCAGTTTTTGGCACCTAGGGGAAAAATACCCCAGGTAGCCTACTATAATCGTACATTATGGGATTTTTTATTATCATTTTATTTTAATTTGAAGTTGACATTTTATAAATTCAAATTGACATTTTAAAGGCATGTTGACATGGATATTTTTTGTAAAAGTGAGTGTGAGATCATATGAATAAATATCCTCACTTCATTTTTAAGATAAGACAAGTGGGATCAAACAATATGCACTTATTTTACCCTACTAGGGTTCTTTGGAAGTGATGTGCCCCTCTTGAAGAAGATGTTTTTTTGGGTTTGGATGAAAATTTCTTGAAGATCTTTGGTTCTATGCTCTTGTTGAAGGTGATGCTATGATTTGTTGGTTAAACACTTGCACAATGAGGTATCTAGGGTTTTTCTCAGTGTTCCACCAAGTTTTTGGGACGTGGGAGTGGGTAAACGCACATTTGGGATGTGTAGAGACACCCCAACAAAGGGGGGTTGGTCTCTAAAATTATAAAAAATAGAAAAAAATAAAATATGAACCCCAACATATAAACATATCAATTCCTCATCCCATCACCATTTTCATACCAACATCCTTATGTTCCTGAAGAGTAAATGCTTGTTTTTTAAAATTGATTTTTGTTTTTAAGTAAACAAAATTAAAATTTTGAGGGGGGTGGGGGTGTGTGGGAGCCCCCCAATCCAGGAACCTCCTAGACCTATGTTTCCTCATGTTTATGAGAAATCAGGGTGTTGGGAAACGTTTCCCATGGAGCCTCCCAACCCTCAGGGCATGGGAAACATAGGGGGCGAGTCCCCGAACGTGGGGGACCCGTCCCTATGGAACGTTGGTTTTTCTTGATCTCTCTTTGTTAAATGTTGATGAGTGGTGTATGTTTATGGATTCAATGGTATCCATTAGAACTACATTTTATCTTGGATAGGTTGTTTTCCAACCTTTAGTCACCTTGGTTTGTAGAAGTATGTTCCTCAAAGGAGTCCTTCTAGGGTTAGAACCTTTGGCCTTTTGGTTTTGTTGTCAAACCTAGGATAGGATTCTCAAAAAGAAGGTTTGTCACCTCCTTAAATTCCCTAGGGTTAGGGTAAAACCTAAAACCCTTGTCCCAAAACCTCTTTTCCTTCAAATCTCTTACATTTGCATGTATAAATTTGCATTTTCCTAGTAGAATTAGGGTTAGAATGTGGCCTGAAATTTTATTTTGAAAAGCAGTGTTCCACCACGGTTTTGGGACGCGGGAGCGGGGAAATGCACATTGGGGACGTGTAGAGACACCCTAAAATTGGTGGTGTTTGATAAATTGCGAGATTTTGAGGACAACAATTTTTCGGCAAAAAATCGACCTGATTTTTTGCCGAAAAATCGCGAGTCGATAGCAAAAAATGACCGCATAGACTATGGGTGAAAAAGTGGTTTTAAGATGTTTTTTTAATTTTTTTTTCTCATTTTCTCACTACATAGGTAGAGAGGAGAGCTAAGGAGACCAAGAACACTTTCTTTCTGCTTAAGGACGAATTTAGGCAACATTTCCTTCGTCGTCAAACATCAAAATTGAAGATTGGATCTTGTCATTTGGAGTTTTTTCCACAATTATCACAGCTAAAGGTAAGCAAAAAATTTGGCCATCATTTCTCATTTTTCCAAGAGAGATTCTTGTTGATTTACATTTCCAATTAATTCTCCGTCTTCAAAGTCAATTTTTATAGAGTTTTACACTTTTAAGCAAGCTTTTTGCACATGTTATCTATTTTGCATGCCAAAAAACGATTTTGCAAATTTTTTTTGCCCTAGATCCTTCTAAATCCTCATAAAAATGTTTATTTATTTTCCCTCATCAAAATAGTGTTTGAATGCTCAATATATGTTGGATTTCTTCTTGTTTTTTACTTTTCCTTCAATCACATATGCTAAAAAACGTTTTTTTTCTTTCCTTAGGTTCAAAGTTCAAAGTATCAAGCTTCATTTTTTCCATATACAAGATGCCAAAGGGATTGGATCCATTTTGGGAGTGGGGCACACCTGTTCACCAACTCAATCAAAAAATTCTCACTTGCAATCTATGTGGGAAGAGAATGGAAAGTGGTATAAGTAGGTTGATATACCACCTTGCACAAATAGCAGGGCATGATGTGTGTCCTTGCAACCAAACAACCCCAGAACTCATTGCTAAGGCCACAGAAGGGATTCCGGGAATTGGAATAAGGAAACAATACAAGGATGTCATGAGGAAACAAATTGCTTCAAGATTTGGGTCCGCAGCAAGAGCGGGGGTCTGTGGGATGAGTCCAGATACCGATACCCACTCCACACAACAATCCACATCGCCTTTCATTGTATCTTCAAGATGCAAACCTGGTGGACAACCTTCTATAAGGTCCATGGTGAAAGTAAAGGAAAACATAGACACACACACACACTTATTGGTCGATGCTTTCTATGGAGTGCTATTCCATTTAACTTTGCAAAGAACCTGTTTTATGTGTCCATGTTTGAGGTGGCTGCTATAGTTGGACTGAGGTTTAAACCCCCTAGTTATGAAGAGTTGAGAGGGCCCATCCCTTGGGATGAAAAGTTTGATTGCACTCATAGATTGCAGGAGCTTCAAAAATCATGGGATTTAACAGGATGCAGTGTTATGTCACATGGCCGGGACTGATATGAGGGGTAGGTAAGTTCTCAAATTTTTTGGTTCATTGCCCCAGGGGGACTATGTTCATGAGATCTGTGGATGCATCCACACATATCAAAGATGCAACTTTACTATGTGGCTTGGTGGATGAGTTCATCCAAGAGATTGGCTTGCAACATGTTGTCTAAGTGATAACAGACAACGCTGCGAATTATGTGGGTCTTGGTAGGATGCTCATGGTTAGGTATCCTACACTATTCTGGAATCCTCGTTCTACACATTGCCTTGATTTGATCTTAGAGAATTTAGGCAAGATTGATTGGATCAAGGATACTATTGATTTAGCGCAGAGCATCACAAAATTCATATACAACTATGCAACGGTGCTTAGCTTGATGAGAAGTTTCACAGGTGACAAAGAGTTGGTGCATCCTGCCATCACACACTTTGGCACTAGCTTTATTTCTCTCCAGTCTCTCTTGAATTCTATGTGGGACTTGCAGGCGATGTTCTTTTCACCAAAGTGGCATGCTTTATCATTTAGCACTAGACCAGAGGGGCAAGCCACATTCAGGCTAGTTGCATATGATGAGAGGTTTTGGGCTGCGCTGAAGGAGGTGTGGACCATCACAAAACCTTTGGTAAGGGTTCTCCGCTTGGTTGATGGAGCAGAAGCCCACAATGGGCTACCTATATGAGGCCATGGATAGGGACAAATAATCCATATGTGCTTATTATGAGGACACAGAGATCATGGGAAAGAGAGATAATATATGATATGGGCGGTGATTGATGCATGATGGAACCACACACTCCATCGTCCCATTCATGCTGCAGGTTTATAACTCAACCCTGCGTTTGCTTACTCCTATGGCTTTAGATTTGATGGAGAGGTCATGTCTAGATTCTATAAGTGTGTCCAAAGGATGGTACCTGGTGCAGCTGAGTGTACACAACTTTCCCAAGAGTTGGAAATGTATAAGAGAGCCACATGATTATTTGGGTTTGATATAGTAATAAATGACAGAACCAATCTGATGCCAAGTAAGCTTCACCTAGCTTCAAACTTTCAACTTTCAAGTTTAAAATTTCATTTTCTCTTTCTCTTTCTTTGTTTTAAATTTTATTTTCGTTTCTCATGTTTATTTTATTCATAATATCATTGTACATACCTGGTGGGAGGACTATGGTTGTTGTGTACCTATTCTACAGAGGGTTTCCATTCGAGAGCTCAACAAGACGTGTAGCTCTTTTGGTTGCAAGTGTTGACGTATTTGTAACTTTAGAAGTTATTATGATTGTTATAGCTGATTTTAGCACACATGATGAATCACACTTTTATGGCCTCCCTGTCCCTATGCAGACTCCTTAGACCCCATGGACCATTTTTGTTCCTTTGATGTTTCCTAGACCATCCCTAAAAACATGCTTAAATTTCCATACACGACTTTTAAACCCTTTATCGCGTATATACGTGGGTTTGACCTCTAAAACCACGTACATCGGGATGTGTGCAAAAATCCAAATTCTTTCAGAGTTTTCCTTGATGTGGATCCGACTCACTTGTCTCCTGGCCTTCCATATATGCCTTGAGATCACTCGGATTCGACCTTTCATTACCCCATTGGTGAGCTATATAAGGAACCCTTTGGATACATTGAAGGCATATGAGAAATTAAGAGCAAGAGAACTATAGTCCATTGTTGCCGGAACTTGTGCTTGATTCTGCATCCCCTTTGTCCCTTGGAGCACTTTTGTGTTCTTCCCAAGATTACCTTTTGCTTGTGAGCTTGCTATCGAGAGATGGGGGATTGAAGTGGTGGACTCGGTTTCTCCAATTCGCAGAAGTGCCAACAAATGTTGTATTCATTGTAATCTCTGATTTTATATCAATAGAAATATATTTTCCTATCCAATAATGTGTGTTTGAATAAATATTTTATCCATGGATGATTTCAAATGCTTATATGTTATTGATTATATATGCTAGAGTAGAGCTAACACAATTATATATAGTATGCTTGTCTTGTTTATTGAATGTCCGGGAAGCAATTCATCAATTCAAGCTGAAGTTGGAAAGCTCAACGGGGATCTACACCAACCGTCCATAATAAGGTACGAATTGAGATCCTTTAGTGTTAGTTGTTTGGTTTCTCTTGCATATAGGAAATGATTGATTTCTGGAGTTAAGCTGTCTGTTATGGTACCCCAAGCCAAATAATTTCTCTCAGTAACAGAATTGGCGACTCCACTGGGGAGTTCCTAGTAATTGTCCTTTGGGGTTTTATCGGCATTCAATGTTCTTGAATTGATCTTATTTCTCTATTTTTGTGTTGGGTATGGGGGCATGTTTGCCTGGTAGTGTCTAAATTGGTGTGAATTTTGTTTGAGTTCATCTGTTTTCCTTTATTTTTATACATTTATCTTCCTGTACGCGATTTTTTTACTCACAGTCGCGTATACACGCAGTTTTGACTACTATATCCGCGTACATACGCGGGTTTACTGCAAACAGTCACATATTCCCTTAGTTTTTCCTTCTAGAGGAATATTGATTGTTTCTGGGTGAATTTTGATGATTGCTGAGTCTCCTTTGATACTGCTAGAGTCTGTATACACCTCTGTTTCTGACCAGAGACACTTTTTTTAGGGTAATTTTTTTTTTTTAAGAAGGCTCTTGTCATTGCATTTTTGATTTTTTGTTTTGGGATTAGTGCATTAGATTTATTTTACCTTATTACTTTGTGTGAGTGTTGTTTGATGGTGCTTGCCAAGTCTGGGGGTAGTAGAATCATTTTTTTGCTCTGAGTATCTTATTTTTATTCAAAAAATCCAAAATATTTTCTTTTTTACATCATAATGCATTGCACTTTGCATTTCGCATGGTACTTGCACTAGATTTCCTTAAAGTATTAGTCAGGACTTCATATAGGAATGATTTCATTTGTCATTTGAAGAAAATTTTTGCATTTCACGTAGTAGCATGCCCTGTTTTTCATTTGATACAATGCATTTGCATTGATTGTTAGGTGTGCATTTTACTTCATGTTGCATCATAACACCATTGGTTGCACGGCCATCTACCTCTTTTGAGTAATAAATCCAAATAAAATCAACGCTTAATTAAAATGGATTACACTATTTTCTTTGATAGGGTACACCGACAAGATTAGGTTTTAGGGTGTTGGAATGGTTCATTGTGAGTAAATCCTCCAAGACCACTAAACAACAACATGTATGTGTCTGTCCAGGTGATAGTGTGAAATTCCTTGGTATAATTAGTGTTTCTCAGGATCCTCCTCTCAAAAGGGGGTTAAGCACGAGGCAGTGTGAGCAGTTATTGATTGGGATGACCCCTAGTCATAACTGAGTAGCACCGAAGATATTTCCAGGATTGTATTCATATCTAGGAGCTCTTTCGAGAATTTCGAGCCTTGCTACCCTACGCATACGGTCAATCTCGCCTACGACTGTTCGCCTAAGCATTGATTATATTGAGGTGACCTTAGTTTCCTTACCTAGGTTATCGAGGGGGTACTTTGCAGGGGTTATTCTGCGGGTGTCTCGGGCAGGTTGGGGTCGGATAGCACAGTCGCTTTACGCGTTGAAGCTGAGAGCCACAATAATTGGTTATGAACCTCCGGTTGTTGTGTATGGGAGTCTCAAGCCTCTCCTAGGCAAGACATACCTGCTTCATTCGGGAGCTCACATATCCTACCCTTGTTTTCTTGTGGTTGGATTTATATTTTATTGGTGTATGCTCTGTGCACGTTAGCTTGCCTAGGGTTTGCATAATTTAGAGAGTCTTTTTCATTTTTTGAGTCATTGTGGATACGGGTGTGGCTCCTCGTCGTTCTCGTTGTTTAGTAGGACTTCTACCTTCTACATCTCCTCCTCCTTTGGGAGAGAGAAGCAGACAGTCCAGGCAGACTCATACCCACATTGATTCACACATGATGGGAGATCATGAAGATGGTATTCCTGAGCTGTATTCTCCACTTCGCGTGGACGACGGAGAGTTTAGTCCTACATTTGATCCTTCACCTGATGCAATTGCACATTCTGAGTTTGATCCTTCACATGAAAGACATACTCACTCTAGCTATGATCCCTCATTCACAGGTCACTGGTATGGGATGCCGGGCGACAAGACTTACCATGAACCTACAAGCACTAGTTATGTTAGTTATGGCATGTTTGGTAAACCTATACACAATACAACATTTTTTGCCGAAACAGAATTTGATCCTAACACTCTGCCTGGGGGCATTCCCATTTCTTTCCATGCAGAGAGATTTGGGAGCACGAGTCATATTACACCTTCCATCCTGACGGTGGAGGCCACATCTCACGTTCGTCCTAGACCTGGTGTTAGTAATCCTATTCGGATACCAGAACCAACATGAGTGACTATTGTGAATACCACGTACATAATTTCACATGTCCCTTCGTCCTCTATTCCTTGTTCTTTGAATGCTTTTCCTCCCCCTCATTCACATGGTCCTTTGGGACGGAACATTTCTATGAGTCATGTTCATGCTGCTGCTACTCACCCAGTTGTGTCTCACACTCAAGTACCTCCTGTTGTGTCGGGAGGTCGTATCCCCACTTCTGGAGGTCATGTTATTACTTCTGGAGTGTATATTCCTACTTACGGAGTGTCTCATGGGACATCTCATGGGATGTCTTATGGACCTTATTATAGACCGCAGTATGCACAAACTTATTCACCTTATGGGTACAGGTATCAACAACAAGCTTACTCTCTGAATTATGGCTTTGTAGCTCCACATAGTCAAGGTACACCACATTATGGTGCTTCCATGCTACCCTATACGGGTCAAATGAGAGGATGTTACTATGGCCATGGCCGTGGTGGTTACGGTCATCGGTCCTATATGAATCAAAATCACCAGGGAGTGCTTCTTAGACCTGCTCAACCTAGGCTCCTTTTCCTCGCAACGTTAAATTTGCCTGACTTGTCGAGACTAATGAACGATCCGGTATCTAATGACCCGGCTTAGCCGACTGTCCCTAATAAGCTTCCCTCGGACATTCCCAAGTTTGAGGGAAAACCAGGAGAAGATCCGAGTGAACATGTTACTACATTTCACCTATGGTGCTCTTCTAATTCCTTACACAAAGATTCGATCTGTTTAAGGCTATTTCAACGCACCCTCACCGGGCCTGCCGTGAAATGGTACATAGAGCTACCTAGGGGAGAATTCGCTTTGTTCGATGACCTAGCTATGAATTTTCTCAACCACTTCTAGCTACCAGTGCATTACGACGTTGGTACTGAACTCTTGTCGACATTCTGGCAAGATAAAGCCATGCATATCTCGAACCATATCCAAGAGTGGTGTACACGTAAGAGATTGATTAAAGCCTTCATACCGGTGGAGTTTCTCCTCGAGTGGTTCCTTGAATCGTTACTACCTTATATAGGGAAGGATGTTTCTACATCCGGAGTTCAGAACGAGGAACAAACCATTTTTAGGGCACAGGAATTGGACTTGGTTTATGCTCAATCCGGTTTGTTATATGAGATCATTCCTAATGCTTCGTGTTCTAGTTTCGACCCTAAGGTTAAACCTGGACCACATGCCGATGGCATTGTTGGTTGTACGAGTACCAAACCCGCGGATTCGGTTGTGAAAAAGGTCAGTCAATTATCTATCAACCAATATGCCTTGGGACAAGCCTTGGCTTCGTCTCAACCCACCCAAATGGCGAGTGTGCTTGCGGTACAATCGTCAGACCAGAAGGGTAACCAGCAACCCGAAAGGAAAAAAAAGAAGGTAAAAATAATTGTAAGGGTAGGAATAGGAATGAAAATTCCAACTCTAATGACAAGAACGCCCGAAATGCTGGGGGGGACAAGAAACCTAAATGTAAGGTTAAGTTTCCTTGCAAGTTATGTAAGGAGGATCACCTCACTCACTTGTGCCCTCGGATAGAAGAAGCCTCAAGATTCATAGCGCAGGGCCCAGCTGTGCTAACCAGCCTTTTACCTCATAATCAAAACATGAACTCGAGTACCCATGATTAGTCTGGTGAGGATCAAGATCTGCCGAAGGCTTGCAGTGGTCATGGTTGCATCAATATGGTGCGTGCTGCTAAGGTTGTGACTTGTGCGAAGGACTATGGTTCGTCACAACCAGACCTTGGAAAGGAACCTGCTCCACCTGAGAGCCCTTTGCGTATTGCAAAAACATGTGGATAAAATTGAAGTTGCTCCTCGCATTCCTAAGGGAGTCCTTAAGCATTTGGGGCACAATCCTAATACTCGAGCCACCCAGAACTATTCTGTTGTCGAGGATTTGGGCCACACTCCTTGTGCGATGTCTGCACTCGAAGTAATTCAGAGTTGTCCTTCACAAAGGAAAGCTTTGCTTTCTGCTCTTGGTGTTCATGATGATAATTCTTCCTTTGTCATAAAATTTGAAACTGCGGGACTTTAGCCTCACTTTATTTACTATGTGTCTCTCTTGATTCACGTAGAATGTATTAACATGACCATCAAATGCACTATGATTGACGAAGACGCTGCTGCTTCCATAATGTCTTTGGCATGTTGGAAGGGTTTGGGTTTCCCCGAGTTGTCTAAATTCGCTACCATGTTGACTGCTTTTGATGGTAGATCGTTTCGACCACACGACATTCTTCCTTCTCTTAAAGTCTGTTTGGGAGGGAAGACCGTTGCGATAGAGGTCAAGGTGGTTGATGTGCCCCTTGACTACAATTTGTTGCTGGGAAGGAATTGGATGTACAGTATGCAAGCCATAGCTTCTTCTCTATTTCGAGTGGTATGGTTTCCGTTTAATGGGAAGATAGTTATGATTGATCAAACGTCATTCAAGAATCTGTCTGTTACCGCATCTTTGGGAGCTTCTATCCCAATTGTCCAGCACTCTCACCCGGCAACTGGGAGTGTGGGTGTTGGCATGTATCCATCCCTCATGGGAAGCTTTAGTTGTTCTGCACCCATCCTTATGATAGGATCTAGTTCCGGTGAGGCTTCTTCATCTGTAAGATCGGTGTCTTTTCGCACAAACCATATGGAGGATCCTTGGATTCTTCCTACACCGAATCCTTCATGTGAGCTCATCAAAAAGGACATGTCGTTGCTTGCAACTATGATAGCATATCAAGCTAATCTTGGGTCTATTGCAGACCCTAGTTCTTCCTCTTCGCGGACAGAGGAGGAGGACCCTTATGTACTGCCTGCATGGGCAGTGCAATATTCTCACACACATGACTACCTTGATAGTGTTTTTCCTTCAGATGAGGCTATTATTGAGGCTATGTCTGGGGTTGAGCCACCTTGGGAAGAGTTGCATCATAGATCTTATTTTCTTCCCGAGCTTGACCGTTTGGAGTGTGAAGACTATAGGGATATTCTTAGTGAGAGAATTGGTAGTTCCATGGTTCTGTTAAGCTCTCCTGGTCCGATGGATGATGGAAATATGGCAAATATATCTTCTACCATTCTTATCAATATCTCTCACGATCCTGGCAAGGTTGAGAATGTTTATATTGGGGCAGAATGTTTCCATGCTGAGATTCAAGAGTATACCAAGCTGTTCAAAGAATTTCGTGATGTATTTGCTTGGTCATATGAGGAAATGCCAGGATATACCCTTGCATTGTTGATCATGAGATTAAAACTTATCCTAATGCTAAGCATGTTCGACAACGTTTACATGCGGTGAATCCTAGGAAATCACCCGCGATTAAGGCTGAGATAGAACAACTATTAAATGCTGGTTTTATCTATCCCGTTCCCTTGACGGAGTGGGTTTCAAACCTCGTTCCGGTTGATAAGAAGCAAGGAATGATACGCATATGCACTGATTTTCGTGACTTGAGTTGTGCTTGTCCTAAAGATAATTTTCCCACACCATTTATCGATTAGATTTTGGATGAGTGTGTGGGAAGCGAGGTATTTTCTTTTATGGATGAATTTTTTGGATACAATCAGATACAGATTAAACCCAAGGACCAACATAAGACTGCTTTCATTTGTCCTTGGGGTACCTTTGCATATCAAAAGATGCCCTTCGACCTTAAAAATTCCTGAGCCACTTTTCAGCGGGCTATGACCTTGATCTTCCATGATCTCAAATCAATTATTGAATTCTTTTTGGATGACCTTGCTGCTCATTCTCACATGAGAATGCGTCATTCTTACCATTTGAGATTAGTGTTCGAAAGGTGCTACCATTATTTGGTAAGGTTAAATCCTCACAAGTGCATATTTTGTGTGAAGTCTGGTCGCTTATTAGGGTTCATTGTCTCCAAGGAGGGTATAAAAGTCAACCCTTTAAAGGTTGAGGCAATACTTCAATTGTCTCCCCCGAAAAACATTAGACATCTTTAATGTTTGCAAGGCATGAAAAACTTCTTACAAAGATTCATCGTGAATTTTGCCAATTTGACTAGAGGCTTTATGCGTCTTTTGAAGAAGGACACTACCTTTTGCTGGGATGAGTGAGCCTAGGAGTCCTTTGATGCACTTAAGTGAGACCTAGCATCGGCCCCCATGATTAGTCCACCCGACTATAGCCGTGACTTTCTACTTTATGTGGCCGCGTCTATGGAGATGATTGGTATGGTTTTGGTTCAAGAGGATGAGGAGCTCCAAGAGCATGTCATATATTATCTGAGCCAAAACCTTATAGACACAGAGATCCGTTATTCCCATGTGGAGAAACTTTCCCTAGCTACCGTTCATGCGGTTCAAATATTGAGACACTATATTCTCCTTCGCCAGACCTTGGTGGTTGCCTATGTCAATCCGTTTCAGTTTTTCCTCACTAGAAGGATGATAAGGGGAAAGTATAATAAGTGGATTGTCATCCTGCAAGAATTCGATCTCGAGTTTGTCTCAGCAAAATCGAAAAAATAGTTGATTTTTATAGAGCTTATATCTGATTTCCCAAGCGAGGAGGAGGAGGAAACTTGTGAAGATACATTTGTCGATGAGCACATCTTCTTGATCTCAACTTTGGATCCATGGTATGGGGAAATTATCATATATTTGCAAACATTGAAGGTACCTACTCACCTTTCATGGGATGAACGACGACGATTACGTCATGTTTCTAAGAATTACCTCATAGTGGATAACACATTGTACCGTCATGGGATAGAGTCCATTTTACGTCATTGTTTAACTCATGAGGAGGCTGAGCTTGTGCTGAATGATTGCCATGGAGGGGCGTGTGGTGGTCATTTATCTGGGCTTTCTACAGCCCAAAAATTCTTGAGAGCGGGTTATTTCTGGCTGTTGATCTTTAAATATTGTGTTAATGCGGTCAAAAAGTGCCACCCTTTCTAGGTGTTCACATGTAATATGTGCTCGTGTCCTGCCCCGTTACATCCCATTATCACTGTCGGTCCCTTCACTAAGTGGGGCTTGATTTCATGGATTGCAACCCAACTTCAGCTGGGGGGCATCATCATATTATCATGGATGTTGACTACTTCATGAAATGGGTTGAGGCTATGCCTACAGTTAAATCCGACGGTGAGACAGGCGCACACTTCGTATTCAACCATATTATTACTTGGTTCAGTAATTCGAAAGAGCTTGTCACTGAACATGGTAGGCACTTTCAGAATCATATGATGGAAGAGTTGGCCTCGAAGTTAGGGTATAAGCATGAGCATTCTTCTTCTTATTACCCTCAAGCGAATGGACAAGTTGAAGCAGTGAACAAATCACTCAAGTCTATTCTCCAACGAATCGTCGCACAAAGCAAGACCAATTGGCATATTATGTTATATCTTGCTTTATGGGATTATAGGACCGCGGTTAAGACTACCACTGTTTTTTTCCATATCAGCTTGTACATGGAGTGGAGTCTGTATTGCCGGTTGAGTGTGAGATTCCTTCTTTGAAGCTAGCCATAGAGCTCTTACCGGACACTTCTCCATTGGAGGAACGTTTGGTCAATTTAGAGTAGCTTAATGAACAATGTTGAGATGCTTTAGTGGCTTTAGAAGTAAATAAGCATCGTGTTAAGGTCCAGTACAATAAATCTGTCCGTCCAAGGAGGTTTAGTGAAGGAGATTTGGTCTTTTTGTGGGATCAAGCTAAAGAACCCTTGGGGGCAGGAAAATTCAACCCCATGTGGCATGGTCCTTACGTGGTTAAATGTGTGTTAGAGAAGGGCACGTATGAGCTAGTATATTATGAGGGGACGGCCTTGGCGGAGCCTAGAAATGGGCTCTATCTTAAAAAGTACTATGCATGATTTTCAGCCAGGGCCAGCTATTGTATATTATTGTACAACATTTTGCATAGTTAGGTATTTCTTATGGTGATCGGGTTTGTTGATTAGCTTTCGTTTCTTATGGCAGGTGTCAATGGAGTCTTCCATCTATATAGGATTCGCGGATGGTGCAAGCCGTCACACTCAACACTCAGCCTCTACTGCTTGGGTGATTTATATTCCTATGGGTCAGGTACTATCTTCAGGAGGCGTATGTTTACGGCCCTCTTCAAACAATGTTGTTGAATATAGTGCCGTTATCGAGCTTCTACGAGATGCCATTTCACATGGTGTTCTCTCTCTTGAGGTATGTCTTGATTCGAAGGTAGTAGTGTCATAGCTTAATGGCTTGTATCATGTTAGAGATTCAACATTATTACAGAGATTCGTACGTGTGAGATTGTTAGAACGATAATTTGAAAACATAACATACATACATGTTCCAAGAATTAATAATCAAGTTGCTGACTCATATGCTAACTACATGTTAGATTGGAATTTGTTTCATAGACAGTAACCTCATCACAAACATAAATTTTTACACATGTAAATAAATAAACCGATCATCATAAAAGTTTTTCATTAAAACATCCAAAATGTGATAATACATAGTGTCATAATACAAAAATGGGGCTCTCGAGCCACCAAAATATAAATACACGATAGTAAAAAATGTATCACTCCCATGTATCTAAGCTTGGGAAATAGGAGGGGGGTTTTGATCGTGGAATGTCACCATGGATCTAGCCAGCTGTCTGAATAACCGCACCCATGTTCTTGGCACACCCACCACTTGACGCTGCATGGCCTCAGGCAGGTCCTCGACCTGCGCCATGGGTACCCTGTGTGTTAGCCTCACGAAGATGGTATGAATTCTTTGGAGCGTCCGCTCTGCATCCACACCCGTAATGTCATCTCCTCTTCCCCTATGTCTATGACGAGGGAAGCCTTCAGGCCGCCGTGGTCCTACATCTGCATACACATGATAGGATGTCACTATGTGTTGTCATGCAAAAACATGTCTTTTGATTTTACATATAAAAAAACACAAAAAAATTAAATAACTCAAAAAATATTAAAAAGAGGGTTGGGATTCGTTACCAATGTCACCGTATGCCGATCTTGGTAGTAATGGTGTGTCGGGG
The DNA here is from genome assembly GCA_001517045.1 of Pseudotsuga menziesii. Taxonomy (NCBI): domain Eukaryota; kingdom Viridiplantae; phylum Streptophyta; class Pinopsida; order Pinales; family Pinaceae; genus Pseudotsuga; species Pseudotsuga menziesii. The sequence goes on from LPNX010764468.1 coordinate 528,819, forward strand.
TCTCCCCGGAAATCTATCCTCGCATAGGGGTAATCATCGATGGAAACTATCTGTCATTGCCACCATGGAAAGAAATTAGTTGGATAGGGGTTGGACACCCTACCTTCGCCTAGTCTGCGCATTGCATCTACCCAATGTCGTTGGGATGGATCTCGAACCCCGTGAAGAGGAACATCAACTTTAGGGCTCAATCCCGGAACACGCTCGAAGAAAAACGTGCTCAGTATGCTACTGAGACCGAAGTTTCCTACTTTTGCCATCTTGCACTCACTGAGCTGGTGTTTCATGTTGCTCAGTAGTGCAGTGCTCCAATTGTACAAAGTGGGTCTCATGCACTCCACTGTATAGAACATCAGAGGCCATGAGGCCTGGTGGAGTGAAGCTAGCCCTACTATCCTGCCCAGTGTCAGTAGTATAGCCTTTAGGCTTAGCACCTGTATGGAGTTAGTTGGGATCTTACTCCTGACCTTCTCCATGTCCAGATAACAATACAAGGCTATGTACTCATCGATGGTGAGGCCACCTTTGGGCCCGCGAGATCGTAAGTTCACCACTTCCCCCTGTTGGGAAAGTCCAGTAATAAAGCATATGTCCTCCACTTCTATGGTGAGGGACATTCCATCAATCTGGAAAGAATCTGAGTCTGGATCCCAGTAGTCTACTGGCATCTGCAGCAGTCTTGGTTTGGCCCTTAAGCCACCAAGACACCAAAACTTGTAGAGCCTGCATGCATGAAGAGCCTATTGTGCCATTAGATCACCACAAACTACTTCTTCTACATCCCCATGCTCACGTTCTCTCCATTCTAGAACCATGCTACACATTAAATTCAAGTTTGAGTCATTAGAACACTTAAAAAACCTTGAACGCGGCCCCATACGCGACTGTTTGCTAAACAACCGTGTATGTATGCGACTTTGAGGGAATTTTCCGTGTATATCCAGCTCTATACACGGAAAAACCCTCGATTTCCACGTGGGCCGTAGCCTGCACTTTAGAATGGCCTAGAATCCTAATTTGACCATGAAAAATTATAAAATTTGCATGAAAATGAAAGAGTAGGGCATGGGTAATTACCTGGGAAAAACGGTAGTGGATTCCGTCGGCTGGATCTCCCAGAATTTGCTGTTGAAGTTCTGAGCTCAATTGGGTAAAAATTTCAAATGTTATATAATGTTTTGAATTTTTTACTATTTATAGAAAATTTTCAAATTTATGAATTTTTTTACCCCCTTTTCTATAGTTTGGACCATTTGTAATCCTTTTGGACCGTTTTTTGACTAATATATGATGTAGGAGAACATTTTGAGAGCCATTTCGACCATTGGGTTGATTCGTTCATGCTGATTTCAGGTATCATATCTAAACTGGCTTATAGGTTAGGTTTCACCGCCATTTGCATTTTTCATGACCTTATGACCGTTTCATCATAACCATAGGTACGAACCCATTCTATCTTGTCACGGAACCTTCTTGCTGTTTTAGAAGTGGCATGATTTGAATGGTAGAGATTAACCTTACATGGGTAACCTAGTTAGCGCCTTATTTGCATTTGGTGCCCATGCCGATAGTTTTGTCCTTTAGGGTGTGGGAGTCTATTGTATAGTATTGCCATGACATTTCGCAAGAGCCTCATACTCCTCTTGATATTTTGCTGGCTTATTGCCCTTGGACTCTCCTATGTCAAGTTGTAATTGCATTATCATGAGCTTTTCCTCCCTCATTGAGCTTTATGCCAGCTTCCCTAAATTTAAGTATCAACCATATAGCCCGAGCTTGTATCATGTCTAGCCATGCAGAGCCATTTTATATATCCTTTGCAGCTTTATTCCCTATTTTACCAGGAGGGGACTTTCCCCCAAGTGTCGCTGGGCCTACACATGTATCCTTGCATTGAGCATAGGTATGTTCCACTACTTGGAACTAGTTTGTTTTCCCATTTGACACTCATATCCTCCTAGTTTGTAACTTTAAAGCAATTTTATTCTTTCTCAAGCTTTTCAAATATTTGAAAAAGTCCAAAAAAATAAAAAACCAAAAAGCCGGACAAGAAAAGATGTTATCATTGGCAGCAGTTGAGTCATGTCGCCTTCGAACAGAGCACTGTATATCACATCCATTGGTTGGGTTAATAGTTTAACTTTAGGAGCTGTACTCGTTTATTTGAGTTTATCTCCACTGACTGGTTAAGCTTCCAATCCCTATAGAGCCTCTGTCGATGCCTCCTGTGTTGCAGAGATGTCCCAGTTTTGCATATCGAGTCAATGCTACCTACATTCAGTCACCATTTGTCGTTATGCTCTTGTTTGAAGGAAGTTGAAACCTGAGTTGGCCATTCCTCAGTTATATTTACTTTGCATGTCAATCATTCCCGGTACAGTTACTGGTTCATGCATTTTATGATTGAGTCCTTCCACATTATACAACTTTGCTGAGTACCTCATGTTGGATGATGAGGGATGCCTTAATGCCCTCCTTCCAGCAGATTTCATCCCATCGACTTCAGATCATTTATTCTGGGATAGGAATCTAGAGTCATCTTTGAGTGCCTTGAGACTTGTAGTCATTAGTGGAAGGTTCTCTCGCCATCAATAGTTCTTTGGGAATACATAAATGTCCCCTGATCGATGGATTCTCTCAAGTGCTTGACCTCAACACATTTATTCACACTTGTTAGTTTGCACTCTAGTACCTTGATTCCCATTTCATTATTGGTAGGTGATCTCGCGTTTTTTAATGGTATACATCAATGACCGGTAATCAGACGATGGACTACTATGTTCAACCTCGACACCTCTATTCACATAGTAGGACATGTACTCATAGAGATTTGTGTAGAAGACCTTCCAGATTGGTGGCATCTCATATATGCTACCTCCTTGATCGTGCCAGAGTTCATGAGATTTCAACTCTCGTGACTTGATTCTAGTAGATGTCAGATATTTCCAGCCATTATGGAGATCTTGATCCATTGTATATCTTCAGTCTTCATGGATATCTTCATCATGGAGATTTTGATCTATGTATATTGTACGTGGCGATGACCACATATGTCATATTGTATCATGCCTATTCATGGCCATTGTACTCTTATGTATCTGAGATTGCTATATGTATTCGTAGTTATATGCAGATTTGTATCATTGTATAGTGCCGATTGGGTGGTTGGTTCTTCCACTGGGTTCTTCATCACTTCATTTTTGGGATGGACTTATAATGTATTTTGGCCATCATATGACCCCTCTGACCTCACACATTAGGGGGCATCTATTATAGCTAATTTTACCACACATGGTGAATCACAATTTTATGGCCTTCCCTGTCCCTATGCAGACTCCTTAGACCCCATGGGCCATTTTTGTTCCTTTGATGTTTCCTAGACCATCCCTAAAAACATGCTTAAATTTCCATACATGACTTTTAAACCCTTTATTGCTTATATACGTAGGTTTGACCTCTAAAACCACGTACATTGGGATGTGTGAAAAAATCCAAATTCTTTTAGAGTTTTCCTTAATGTGGATCCGACTCACTTGTCTCCTGGCCTTCCATATGCCTTGAGATTGCTCGGATTCGACCTTTCATTACCCCATTGACGAGCTATATAAGGAACCCTTTGGATACATTGAAGGCATATGAGAAATTAAGAGCAAGAGAACTATAGTCAATTGTTGCCGGAAGTTGTGCTTGAGTCTGCATCCCCTTTGTCCCTTGGAGCACTTTTTTGTTCTTCCCAAGCTTACCTTTTGCTTATGAGCTTGCTATCGTGAGATGGAGGATTGAAGTGGTGGAGGCCCAAGTGGGGGACTCGGTTTCTCCGATTCATAGACGTGCCGACAAAGGTTGTATTCATTGTAATCTCTGATTTTATATCAATAGAAATATCTTTTCCTGTCCAATAATGTGTGTTTGAATGAATATTTTATCCATGGATGATTTCAAATGCTTATATGTTATTGATTATATATGCTAGAGTAGAGCTAACACAATTATATATAGTATGCTCGTATTGTTTATTGAATGTTGAAGAAGCAATTCATCAATTCAAGCTGAAGTTGGAAAGCTCAACAGGGATCTACACCAATCGTCTGGAATAAGGTACGAATCGATATCCTTTAGTGTTAGTTGTTTGGTTTCTCTTGCATATAGGAAAGGATTGATTTCTGGAGTTAAGCTGTCTGTTGTGGTACCCCAAGCCATAGTAATTTCTCTCCGTAACAATGATGTGGATTATCATTGTATGTTGTTGTACCCCCATTGGGGATGTGTGTTACCCCTTTACGGGATGTCTAAAGTGTGTCTATATCTTGAGGTACAACCTCCATTGTAAGTCAGGGAAATAGTCCCCAGTGTAACATCATGTAATATGTAATTGTCGTCTCTCTAGGAGAAGTGGGCCCCATGTGAGATGACATGTAGTCTCGAGTCTTATATTTGGTCAATGACTTGAAAGTATATAAATAGGGAGGTGCTATCCCTCATTTATACACACCTCACACACTCTCTAAGGAGCATGAGAGAGAGAGACAGTCAGAGGAGGAGAGAAAGATAGTTGTTGAACATTTCTTATTACTGCTTTTTATCATCTTACTATTTTGAAGAAGTTTGTGGGGTTTTCTCCTTTATGGTTTCCCCGATGAAAATATTTGTGTCTTGTGTATCTTTTATATCTTATGCATTTTTATGTACTTGTTATTCTTTCATATAAATATCATAGATAATATAATCAAATCTTAAGAAAATATAACATGGTATCAGAGCATCTCTGAAAGAAGGCACTGTGTAGCTGCGAGAACTAGGGTTTCCTAGTTGAAGGTGTTCTCTCCACAAATCATCAAGAAAATAGGGTTAGTATAAATCACCTCACTAGGGTGCATATATTGGTGGTATCAGATTCTGAATCAGAGAAGTTTCACTGTACAACTGAAATACAGCTGCAATGGCAGCTAATGGAAATTAGGCTTTCATGCCTGAAAACCCTAGAAGACTGAATTTAGTAATCCTAGAACTTTCACTATAACGCGAGATTGGAGAAGGATCAGAAGCCAAAAATTTTACAGGCTGAAGCACAATTTGTGTTGTACATTGTGTAAAATTTTCAGCCTCATATTCACTATACTTTAGGAGATATGGTTCCTCCAAATTAGGGTTCTAGCCTCCTCCAGAATAGAGTCATAAACATGTGACCTAGGGAGATTTGCTATATCTTGGGTTAGGAAGGTCCAAACGAAATTTTGCAAGATGTTTGAGATAGGGTATGGAATTTAGTTTATTTGGCACACATTCAGACCCAGAATGTGAAATAGTGACACGTGGTAGTCCGTAAAAGTTCGCTATGCTGAACAGTCCCCAAAACAGTCACCTTGTGAAAATCAGAATAAGTCCCACTTGGAGAATCTACTTCTGCTCTAACTTGTCAGGTTGGAAATAGGACATATCAGGTTATCGTAGTGAGAATTTTTAGAATGTAAGGAGCCAAAACTTCGGAGATACATCAGAATCAATATCAATCATTTCTGCAAAAGAATTTGGAAAACTAGGGCTTCCTGTTCAGGGAGATTCCCTCCACTGTTTTCAAAAAAGGAGTACATTGGATAGCTCTCCTTGAAGAGGCCCATATCTCTATCCAATTAGAAATTTGAAATTCCAAGTTTTGAAAATTAGGGTTTCTCTCACAAACCCTAGATCAGCCAGCTCTAGAACAAGGACGAACACCTCAAATTGGTAAGATCTAATTTTTTTCTATTTACATTTGAGGTTCTCATTTCAAAATAAGTAATCACACCTAGCTTGATGAAAATCTTGGTGAAGCTGACAACTTCTGAGTATGGATGTATAGGACCTTCGTGATCCTTGAAGAAATTGAGTTAGATCAGTATTTCAGTAAGGAAGTTATAAGAGCCAGAGGGAGATGAGGCTAAGGCTAGAGCCAAGAGAATCATTGCAGATTCTATTAAAGATCATCTCATCCCTCATGTGTCATCATTGAAGAAACCAAAAGGAAGTGTTTGATGCTATGATGAAGCAATCGAAGAAGAATAAGAGATTGTTATAACCACCTTGAATGGCCTCCCAAGATCATGGGATTCATTCATTCGAGGAACGTGTGCCAGAAGGAAGTGATTACCTTCAACAGATTCTGGGAAGAGTGCACACAAGAAGAAGTTTGACTCATAATAAGAGAAGCGAAGATGGGAGCAACTGAAGATCAAGCTCTCATGATTCAAAGAATATCCCTCAAGCAATGAGGAATATGAAGGACTGAATTCTTGAAGAGCCTCTTATCCATCTTAGCATTTGGATAAGAAATGACGTTGTTATGAATAAAGAAGATGATGAAGCTGGAGGCTCAAGAAGGAGTCTACCCACGAAACAAATAAAGATAAGTATTCAATTCTCATTCATGATATTGTTTGGTTATACATTTGTTTATATTTGGTTGATGTTTGAGTGTTTTTCATTTATACTACTGAATTGCACATAATGGGTAAGAAGTCAATGATGGTGTACAACATTCCATTGCTACTTATCTAGATTGAAACCTCTTTGCTGGCATATTAGGAGTAGTGCACACTCTTAATAACATTGGGGTAGAATGCATCTAGAAGTTACTACATGTATACATGATATGGATCAATGTTGTAGCATTGGCTAAAATAGTCGCATGGATATGTGACATATATTTGTCACTATTAATATGTTTTGGAAATTATGATATGTTTCTAATCATACAACTAAACTTGACTTGTAGATCATTCCAAAGAACAAGTAACAACAATTCAGAAGAGGAACTTGAAGCTTCTTGAGTCAAAGACACCATAGTGAAAGAAATAGCTTCAGAAGAATATAAAGAGAACGGTAGATCCACCTCAAGAGATGAAGACCACCTTGGGCACGAGAAATAATCCAAGATGAAGAATAGTATGGAGATACTTCCAAAGAAAGCAAGAGGCCTCAGACACACTCTAGTTATGTGACATTGTTGAGCGACATCATTGATGTAGAGCCTTCCAGCTATGAAGAAGTAACCAAAAGAAAGGGAAGGAGATTATGATCAAAGAGTACCAGTTCAAGAAGAATGATGTCTTGGATGCAGTGTCGATTCCTGAAGGGAAGTCCATAGTGTCTTCCATATAGATCTACAATATCCAACATGCAATAGATGGCAGCATTGTGGGATACAAGGAAATACTCGTAGCATGAGGCTTCTCACAAGAAAGAAGGCACAAACTACGAAGAGACATTTGCACCAGTGACGAGGTACGCTTCCATTATATCCATACGTACAGGTATGATATGGGAGATAGATCGGCTGACATCAAGATAATATTCTTGAATGATGTAGTTAAGGAGGAAGTATATGTATAGTAGCCACTAGGAGTTGAGACATATGACATGAAGACTCATGTGTGCAAATTAAAGAAAGCCTTGTACGAGCTCAGAAGGCACCCATGGGATAGAACATATAGTTACATAATGAGCTTGAAGATCACCTAGAGTGATGAAGATATTAACCCTTGATACAAGATTGAAGATGAAAGTCTATAGAGGATGACAAGCTCAACGATGGGTGCAAGAAGAAATTTTCAACAAAGTTCAAGATAGAGGATCTTGGTATCCAGTGACCCTAGATGGATACATAGAATATTAGTAGCAGAGGAAGCTACTTGTCACTCCATTACATAATGTTTCAATACATGGAGTACGAAAGGTAGAGGGAGAATGATGCTCCGCTTCAGAGTGAGTGACTACAGAAGATCCTCAAGTTCGACATGGTACGGAAGGATGGACAACTTACTGATGGCTCTAAGCTTTATTGAGAGTAAAGCGGATTCCAACCTTTACTTCAAGGTTGAAGGTGGAATACCAATGATTCTCCTGTTATATGTCGATGACCTTTTCCTGACAAGAAAAGAGGAACTCTTTAAAGATGCAAGAAGGAGACTTTCTACAGAGCTCAAGATGAAAGACCTAGGGATAATGCACCACTTCTTAGGCATGGAGGTGTGGAAGAATGCGAATAAGATTTTCCATGGTCAAGGAAAGTATACAGTGGAGATTCTGAAGAAATTCAGAATACTGGACAGCAAGGCGATAACCACACCTATGGAATCAAACTTGAAGCTTTTGTGTGATGCTTCATTAGAGACGGTTGATGCCACGATGTATCGTCAAATGATTTGTTCATTGATTTTCCTGATGAATATGATACTAGACATATGCTTTGTTGTGAACAACCTGAGCCAGTTCCTGACGGATCTGAGACATGCTCTCCTGGTTGCAAAGCATGTACTGAGGTACCTGAAGGGTACAGTTGAGTATGGGTTCAAGTATGATACGAATCAGAAGACTAACCTGCATGGTTATGTTGATTCGGATTGGTAGCCCCACTGAGAATAAGAGAACCTTGGGTTTCTTCTTCAGTTTGAGATCCAGTATGGCCTACTGGTGTGGCAGGATGCAGTCCTTCATGGCGCTGAGTACAGATGAGGAAAAATATGTTGCCACTTGCTCGACTAATTGTGAGGTAGTATGTTTCATTTGAAAGATACTATTTGATTTGATTGATTTGACTTGCATTTGTGTATGATGCAGAGAGGAGCAGTGAAGCTCTAGTCTGTGATCTAGATCGAGATCTCTTGAACAAGGGAGTGATGAGTTCTAGCATAGTTGGTGAGACAGGTTGTCTGAGCATAAAATCTTAGTGAAGCTCGTAGGTTGCTCAAACATAATCATCCCTATAGGTTATCCTCGGATGTAATCAGTCTTGGCGAATCTCACAGGTTATCCTTGGACGTAATTAGTCCTGATGTGATTCTATGCTAGAAATAGCCAGAGTGAAGTTTGAATACTTCATAGAGAAGCTTGGTGTTCTTTAGATCGAGGTTCCTTCCAAGGGAAAGTGACGATTCCGAAAGATCCAGATACACATAAGCCTTTCCAACATGGTAGCAGGTTGGTTCTCCCATGGTCGTTGATGTAAGTGTTGGATCCTTTTCGACATGGTGGCAGGATGGTCCTCCCATGGTCGTTGATGTAAGTGCTGGAGCCTTTCTGACATGTTGGCAAGTTGGTCCTCTCATGGTAGTTGATGTAAGCACTGGATCCTTTTCGACATGGTGGTAGGCTAGTACTACCATGGTCGTTGATGTAAGCACTGGATCCTTTCTGACATGGTGGAAAGCTAGGTCCTCCCATGGTCGTTGATGTAAGTGCTGGAGCCTTTCCGACATGGTGGCAGGCTAGGTCCTCCATTGGTTATTGATGTAAGTGCTGGAGCTTTTTCGACATGGTGGTAGGTTAATCCTTCCATGGTCATTGATGTAAATGCTAAGCCTTTCCCAGATGGTGGTAGGCTTGTCCTCCCATGGCGGTGGATGTAAGTGGTGTGTTGTGTGTATATGGGCTATGCTCTGTGTGACAATGAGATGATCTGAAGATGATGAGGAAATAGCAGGGTACACAGGTGTTTCAAGGAATGTAATTAGTCTTGGGATGCTCCTTCAGGTTTTGTAGTGGCATATAATCAGTCTTGAGAGATCCTGCATGTTTTGCAAGAGGCATATAATAAGTCTTGAGATGTACCTACTTGATGGCTTGCTCACAGAGATGATGAAGACCTGGAATAGGGCTAGGCTTACATCCAGCATGAAAAAGGGCTGGCACTCTAGAAAATTTTGATCAAAAATAGTATGGGATGATGATCAAAGTATAAGAAGATGATGGCAGTAGCTATGATGAAGAATCCATGACTTCGTGATGATGACGATGCAATGAAGACCTGACCAAATGTGTTGATGATTGTGTAGAGAGAGAATACCTTCCTAGTTAAGAGGGAGTGTTGATGTATTTGTAACTTCAAAAGATGTTCTGATGTATATTATCATTGTATGTTGTTGTACCTCAATTGGGGATGTGTGTTACCCCTTTACGGGATGTCTAAATTGTGTCTATATCTTGAGGTACAACCTCTATTATAAGTCAGGGAAACACATATCCCATTGTTACCCCTTTCAAGTCTTATATTTGGTTAGTGACTTGAAATGGTATAAATAGGGAGGCATTCTCCCTCATTTATACACACCTCACACACTCTCTAAAGCACATGAGAGAGAGAGACAGTCAGAGGAGGAGAGAAAGATAACTGCTGGACATTTCTTATTACCGCTTTTAATCATCTTACTATTCTGAAGAAGCCTGTGGGGTTTTCTCCTTTATGGTTTCCCCGATGAAAATCTTTGTGTCTTGTGTATCTTTATATCTTATGCATTTTGTTGTACTTGTTATTCTTTTAGATAAAGATCCTAGATAATCTAATAAGATATTAAGAAAATCCAACAACGAGCACAACTAGAGTGTATTTGAAAAAGTACACTCCAAAAAGCGCAACGGGTTAGAGAATTTCAAATTCATTATATAATATAAATTATTAAATTCTAATTTATAGATTTATGTCACTTTACCTTCTAATTTATGTATTATAATTCATAAATTATAAATTATAAATTTAATATTTATGATCCTCCTCCAAGTTGGATACTCAACGCCTTAATGATTTGGTCTATGTCCACTACCATCTCAGGTTGTGGGTGAATTAGTATGAGAGAAAATTTGATGTGATGACCATTTCATTGGATGAGATTGACACCACTGTTGCATGGAGGGAAGAGTGTGAGGAACCTATTATGGAGGTAGCCCCTGATTGGATAGAGGATGATCACGATAGTGATAGTGATCATGGTGATGATACTCATACATAGGCTTTGGATGAGCATGTTCCATCTCCAGAGGAGTTTCACACCGAGTTCGGGAGTGTGCCACAGTCAAAGCTAGAGGGAGATAGACCTGGTGGTAGCACTAATACTGGTAGAGGAGCAGGACTATGTCCTCGACCTTCTCATTCTTCAAGACATCAGTTTCAGCCACCTTCTCCAATTTCTAGAGGACATCATTTTGTAGGGTCTTCTTTTAGAGGATGTGAGAGTCCAGTACGAGGTCCACAAGTCTCAAGGGAACCTACTTCTAGTTCTAGAGGAAATACCATTTCCACAACGATTACCTTTTCTCGTAAAAGGGGTAGAGGGAATCGATAGTTTACTTACTTTATTTCATTGTAGATTACTCGTGAGTCATGATGATGATCATGAGATACATTTGTTATATTTTTGATGACTTAGGATTCAGGGACATGATCCATTTTTGATGTGATGTATCTCTAAACATCTTATATATATTATATATCAGTTTTCTTTCCATATTCATGTGGCAATATGTTTATTTGATGTGATTATTGCTTTACGTTTGTCGATTTTTTCCCGATGTTTGTCGATGTTTTGTCGAGATATCCCGAAACGATGTTTACTGGAACCTGTCGATTTTTTCGTTGTGCCGATGTTTGGAACACTGGTTATCACATTAGATGGGCTCTTGTCACTTTAGATCAATCCATAGAATGATCAAGGGGGATACCCTACTAGCCTAAGAGGGCTAGCACACCTACTCAAGACACTCATATGTTTATGAAATGAATGAAAGAGGAGGGATAATTAGTGAGGGACTCTATATCTAGAGAATAGATGTGGTATATAGAGGTTAGGGAAAAGTTGGGGAGGCTTAGAAAATAGGGAAAATGAGCCAACTTGATTGGTAAATTACCACAAAGATTTTAGTAACTTAGATATAGAGAGATCTAGCCACACACAAAATAAACTTAATGAGAACCACCTTAGGTTTATGCAAAATTGGACATGGTGGACCCCAAAAGGTAGCTCACGGTAGAAAATGGCTAGGTCTAGTGGCTTAAAGGATAGATCTGTGAAAATAAAGTGGGTTCAAGGATACTCAGCTGATAGATCTGAAGATTTGGCCACCCACCCAAGGAGGGTGCCCCCACCTAGAGAGATTAGTGCTAGATCCCAGGGAAAATGGAGTTGGAATTTTATGAAATTTGAGATCTAGGGTTTATTTAAAAGTCTCAAGTGGGTTTTGATGACCGTCATAAAAAACTCACTGGATCTTTTAAATCTACAAAACTAGGTTTGAAAGAAAGGGTTTTGTTTGAAAATTGGATGAAAGTAATGAAAAACAATACTAACCTTGAAGATTGTACCTGAAAATACTTGTGTCTTCCTTGTATGTCATTGATCCTTCCACTTAGTTAAAATTTCGAGTGAGATCCAACAAGAAACAAGAGAAAAATGCCTAATGAAGGTATTGTGGCTCTCTTCTCCACCTGCAAAATAAAATTACCGAAGTGAGATTTGTTCACTGATGAAAAATATAAGCTACATATGCCATCTAAAGAGAAAAATCCAATTGACAAAGTAACAATTGAAAAATTCCCTGAAGGTGAATCAATTTTCCCGGGAGATGATGCAAGACGCCTTAGCAATTTGTTCCAACCAATTTTCAAACCTGCAAAAGATCATTACGACCTCCACAGAAAAATAATGTTTGCATGCAAGATCCACTGAAATGTCTAAGCAAGAGGCATAACAATAACATCCAAGTACATCCATAAAGCTTCCAAGAGTTTCTGCAAACATTTTCTTGTATTCAATATTCTCAGAGCCAAAAGTCCCTTTACAAAGGAGAGAAGATCTCAATGTATAGATCTCTCAAGTACATAAAACCTAGATCCGAAAAGTTCAAGGGTCAAGATCAAAAAATAAGATCATCCTATTCTATGAGTAATATTAGTCGGATACATCATACATGGATCAACTCAATAATAAAGGGGGGGCACATCACTAAAATTCCCAAGGAGGGGGGCACACCACATAAAGATGACAAATAATCATTAAGATAACACATGGTGGGGATAGGAGGTTATAATATCCTTCACTATCATGGACCTATGGCGCAATAACAAGGTGTGATAGTCAATAATATCATGAAGTGATCAAAATCACTTTGACAACCCCCTAAAAAATACATCAAAACGCCCGCAAAATGAAAAAATAAAGGACGTGTGGACCCCATGTATAGTGAAGGTGACCCAAACATTGTGCCTTAGACCAATGCCATGTTGTTTCCTTGCCTCATTTTCCATTTTTCATTATCAAAATGTTGCCTCAGGAACATAAAACTGCCAACATCTCACCGGGGACGAAAATTTGAAGCCAATTGACTACACATATAGGTTTAGAACCATAGCAAAGTGGTACAATCGACTGGATGCACCCCATGTTTCCCTCTGACACCCTAGAAGAACTCATCATCATCTACAATGCATTTTATTTTGATTTCCGAGGGCCAAACTGTTGCAAATTGCATGAAACACCCATATCTCTCCTAATTGCCCAAAACTGAAAACCGACTATACCAATGGACTCATAAAGTCCAAACTAACTAGGAATGTGTAGTCATACACCATATGTGTATCAAAAAGTTACGTCAAAGGCCCCATCCATGTCAGAACAATAATAATAATAAATCCTTTAAATGGTAATTAATCATGAAAATAATACAAGCCATCTTAGTAAACCACCATCTGAAGCATGACTATGTCTAATGGACACTGATAGACCACAAGTAATCATCACCCACAACCATTGGCCTAAAAATCATCATGGAACCCTGCTCCTAGCTTGGTCACACTGGGTTGACCAGGTCAAGAATGATCAAACAATGACCCAAGTGCTAATCTATGATACTATAAAGTACAAAATGGATATGTATGCTCAATTATCTATGTTAAAAGTAAGTGTCAAGCTTAATTAGCTTCTATGGGTGATTATAAGCACAATACATATATATGCATAATCTAAATCAAAATGATAAACTGCAATAAACAAGATCCTCCAATGTATACTCATTTATAGATTTAACAATGTTGCTAGTCAAGGGTGAAGGTGAATGAAACCAGGTAAGGCCAAGGGGATGACTTGACACTTGACACCATAAGCATCTAGGCTAAAGGAAAAGGGAATCCACACAACACATAAGTTGGACTAGGTGAACAATAAGGAATGGCAGTGTCTCACAAATGGGTGGAATAATGAGAAGGATCCACTAGACTCTAGACAGGAAACCTATTTAACAATTTATTTGCACAACAATACACACTAGTTAACCTCTAGAGGTGAGTGCCTTGGAAAGCCTTCTGGGCTTCCAGAAAATGACAAAGACATGACCCTTGTGGGTATGTCTCACCCTATTGCCCTGTGGGGGGAAATGAGTTGTACATTATACAATGAATGAGCGCTCATCCACTACCCATCAACTTTTTAAAACATTTATTTTAATTAACTTTCCATCCTCTAAGAGAAGGTGCCTTGGAAAGCCTTCTAGGCTCCATAAAGTGACTAAGGCCTAGCCCCACTGCCAGCAAGCATCCATAGCCCCAACGGGTTTGCGTCACCCTATTTCCTTGTGGGGACAAATGAGCCTTACGTCATACAATGGATGAGTGCTCATCTCTTGGTAACTGACTATCTTTACTTTAATTTGCAGCAGTGTCTAAAGGAAATTTTGGTTTTGCTGGCTGGGAATCCATTTAGAATAACTTTAAGCTCTAATGCATTAGTGTCTAAAAACACTTTTGGTAAGAATACTTTTGTTCAAGACCTAGAGGTAGACCATCCATGTAATAAGAGTCACATAAACCAACACCGAGACACAAATTAAACATGGAGACCTATTCCAACATAGAGGTGAAGGTGGGGGAAAATCATAGATGCCACTAGTCAAGTTACAAGTCAAGGTTAAATGAGATTAAGGGAAAGGCAATGGATGGACGGAGACAATAAAGATGGTGCCAATACTAGCAATTTGTGTCCCTAGGGGAAATTACCAAATCCATACAATAATTAGGGCATGACCAACGATTATACGCAAGAATCTCTTGAACATAATAGCTAGATCATTCATGCTCTAGAATTCAGTAAGATCAATAAAGTATCGCCAACATACAACTACTATCAATTAAGTCTTACTGCTAAAATAGAAAACATAGTAAAATCAATGTCCATATGCACAAATCCATAATATCACATGGGTCATATACCTGCATCAGATCTGAACAATCTAAAGGGCACTGAGACAACCACTGCTGCTATATATCATGGGCACTATAATAACCTTTGCTCTGGGGCATGAAAAATGGCTAACTCAGTCATGGAATATAAGTAGTCAATCTATATGCTTAGGATCTGCTGAAAGTGGGAGATCATGAACTGGTGTCTCATCATCTGTTGATCTCATAGTAAAGGATTGGCTCAAAGAATTGCTCAGTACTGCTCAGGAACTATAGTATCCCAACTACTATATGTGTGACAACAAGGTGAAAGAGGTCAAGCATAGTAATTATACAACAACTAGGTCTCAAACTAAAACCATACCCAAGAAACAAGATGTCAGATAGCCAAACCTAGGAAGCCACCCGTGAATGACACACCTCCTCATACCATTGATGCCCCAAGCATAAAGTTTAAAAATCCTAGCTCAACTTGACAAATTCCTCCATGTGGAAGAAGTGAAACCAAAAAAGTAGTTGCACCCCCTATTAGGAAAACAATAGAACCCGCCCCAAACACTAAAAGTAAACCTTAATTGTTAGTTTTTCAACATTAAGCTAGCATTATTAGGATATTTAACTGAGAGAATAACAAGTACAACAATCAAACACAAGAGACAATGAACACAGTGTTTTTCCTTGGGGAAACCATAAAGGAGAAAACCCCGCAACTTCCTCAGAGATAGAATCAGCACCAAAATAGTAAAAGCCCCAAAACAGTATGTGATCTCTCAACAGCAGTAATTTTTTTCTTGTCTAGCCCCAGTGTCTTCTCCTTCCTCAACTATGCACTATACTTGAGTGTGGATGAGTTGTGTAATAAATAGAGACTCCAGTTCTTTATTTATACTAATCCCGACATCACTAAAACCCTACTAGGGCCAACCTCTACTAGGAGAGTCTAATAACCCTAGTGCCCTAGAACTGCGGGGACTTTAACCCTTAGACAATCGGAGGGTTACCCACTATGACTTGACATGACTTGTTTACATTATTGATCCTCTCGATCGAAAGATCGGGGCATGACAACATGACTCAAATACATAATAGATACATCCCGGAATAAACATCGGGTTACAATACATAATATACATAGATGAATACATTCCGAAGTTACAAATACATCAACACTCCCTCTTAACTAGGAAGGTATTCTTTCGACACAGTTTTCAGCACTGGTCTTCTTCTCTGCATCAACTGGATCATCTCATCATCTGAATCTCAAGTCTTCTGAGTCTTCAAGTCATCTTCATCTTCAAGTCATCGTCAGTCTTCGAATCTGGATCATCTCTCGATCTGGATCATCATGGGACATCATCACTGGATCTAGATCATCACTCAATCTGGATCATCACTGGGCATCATCACTGCATCTAGATCATCACTCGATCTGGATAATCATTGCTGGTGCTATCTCATGATTCTTCTCGTCACAGGAATCTCTACAGAGCCAACCCTTTTTCATGCTGGTTGTAGGCCTAGCCTCCATGTAGGTCTTCGCCCAGCACTTACATCTGAGTACGTGGGAACAAATCCCTCAGTCACATCAGAAAGGCTCCTGCACTTATATCTAAGTACATGGGAACACATCCCTCAGTCACATTAGAAGGGCTCCTGCACTTATATCTGAGTACATGGGAACACATCCCTCAGTCACATCAAAAGGGATCTGCACTTACATCTGAGTACGTGGGAACACATCCCTCAGTCACATCAAAAAGGCTCTGCACTTACATCTAAGTACGTGGGAACACATCCCTCAGTCACATCAGAAAGGCTACTGCACTTATATTTGATCATGTAGAAACCAATCCTACATTCATGTCAGAATGGATTAGCACTCACATCTTTCATGGAAGCAACCAATCCTCTCACCATGACAGAATGGCTCAGCCCTTATATCTGACCTGCTCGTCAGAATGGCTATGGATCTCAGCACTCATATCTGTCATGGAAGGAACCAATTCTCTCACCATGACAGAATGGCTCAGCCCTTACATCTGACCATGGAAGGAACCAATCCTCTCACCATGTCAGAATGGCTATGGGACTCATCACTTTCCCTTGGAGGAAACCTCGATCTGGAGAACACCAAGCTTCTCCCTGAAGTACTCAAACTTCACTCTAGCCAATGGATTCATCAATACATCAGCTATCTATTCCTCCGTCGCAACATAGTGGAGCTTCATTGCTCCCTTCTACACCATATCCCTGATATAGTGGTACTTGATCTCGATATGCTTCGACTTGTCATGGAACACTGGATTGTCTGACAACTTCATGCAACTCTAGTTGTCACAATGTATACAAGTAGCATCCAATTGGAGATCAAATAAATCAGACAGTAGCTTCTGCAGCCATACTGCCTCACAACTAGCTGAACAAGCTGCGACATACTCTGCTTCAGCTGTACTCAGTGCCACACAGGATTGCTTCCTGCTAAACCAAGAGATCACTCCTGATCCCATACTGAAGCAACACCCTGAAGTGCTCTTCCTATCGATGGCACTGCCTGCCCAATCTGAATCAACATAACCCTCTAGGTTAATATTTTGATTCACATCGTACTTGAGCCCATAATCAACTGTACCCTTCAAGTACCTCAGAATATGCTTTGCAACAATCAAGTGAACATTTCTTGGATCTGTCAAGAACTGGCTCAAGGTGTTCACAACAAAGCAAATGTCTGGTCTCGTGTTCGTCAGGTACATCAATGACCCAATCATTTGACGATACATCATAGCATCAACTGACTCTGATGAGGCATCACTCAATAGCTTCAGGTTCGATGCCATAGGTGTGGTCATAGCCTTGCAGTCCATCATCCCAAACCTCTTCAAGATCTCTACTGCATACTTCCCTTGTCCAAGGAAGATTCCATCTGTACTCTTCCACACCTCCATACCTAGAAAGTAATGCATTATCCCCAAGTCCTTCATTTATAACTCAGTAGCAAGATTTCTATTTGTATCAGCAATCAACCCATCCGTACCTATCACAAATAGATCATCTACATACAGTAGAAGCATCACTGGGTTGCCATCTTCAACCTTGTAGTAAAGGTTGGAATCTGCTTTACTTTTGGTAAATCCCAAACAGGATAGAAAGCTATCAATTCTGTCGTACCATGTCTTGGGTGCCTGTTTCAAATCGTACAGGGCTTTCTTCAATCTTCATACATGAGACTCTCTATTATGTGTCTCAAAACCAAGTGGCTATTCTACATACACTTCCTCTTCTACTACACCATTCAAGAAAGCAGTCTTGACATCCATCTGGTGTATCTTCCATTTCATCACTGCAACCAAATCAAGTACTGATCTGATGGAAGTGTATCTAGCTACAGGTGCAAAGGTCTCTTCATAATCTATTCCCTCTTTCTGAGAGAAACCTTGAGCTACAAATATTGCCTTATACTTTTCAATGCTACCATCTGCAGCATGCTTGATCTTGTAGATCCATTTGGAAGTTACAACTGACTTCCCGTCTGGTCTTGGGACAACATCCCAAACATCATTCTTCATGATCGATTGGTACTCTTCGATCATAGCATCCTTCCATTCTTTCTGTTTTGCCACTTCTTCATAACTGGAAGGTTCTTTATCAATGAAATCACATAGTAAAGCTACATACCCAGAGTAGGATCTGGTCCTCTTTCTTTCTCTGTGATTCTCTTCTGGAGCCCCATATATTTCCGCACCTTGGATAAGTTCACGTACCCAAGCAGGTTTCCTTTTATGAGGATTCTTCTCCAGAGGTGGATCTACAGGTCTTTGTGGTTCCTCGAAATCTCGATCTTCTTCTTGAGCTTCTTCATTCATGGTTGTATCATGAATTCCGGGTGCTTCTTCTTCTGCTTCCTTAGGTTTTAGTAGGTCTCTTTCTGGATTTGTGGTAAGTTGTGTCTTCATCAAATGTCACATCCCTGCTGATGTCAATCTTCTTTTATCCTGGGAAATAGATTCTGTAAGCCTTCGAGCTTTCAGAGTATCCCACAAATATGCCCTTCTTTCCTGAAGGATCTAATTTTGTTCTCTTCTCTTTTGGAATGTGTATGTACACAGGACAGCTGAATATTCTGAGATGGCTGACTTCTGGTTTCTTGCCGGAGAATACTTCTTTAGGATTCTTGTTCTCGAGTACTCTATGTGGAGTACGGTTCTGTACATACACTGCTGTTCTGGCAGCTTCAGCCCAAAGATGCATAGGAAGATCTTGATCATGAAGCATTTCTCTTGCAGCTTCCATGATGGTTCTATTCTTCCGTTCCACAATCCCATTCTGTTGTGGATTATAAGGAGTGGACAACTCCCTCTTAATCCCTAATTCCTTGCATAGCTCTTTGAATTCATTCAAAGTGAATTCTCTGCCATTATCTGATCGAATGGTTTTGATATTCTTTTAAGTATGGTTCTTGATCAAGGCTTTGAATTCCTTGAACTTACTGAATACTTTGTCTTTGTTCTTCATAAAGTAAACCCATGTCTTTCTAGAAAAATCATCAATAAAAGAAACATAGTATGCATACCCGCTTAATGAGTTTGATGACATAGGACCGCATACATCAGAGTGGATGATTTCTAGTATGCCTTTGGATTTGATTTCGCTGCTGGGAAATGTCTTCTTTGTATTCTTCCCTTTCGCACATCCTTTGCAAACCCCATCATGTTTTTTTTGGAATTCTGGAAGACCTTCAATAGCTTTGCTTGCAGTAGGTAGTGCTCCGTAATGCACATGTGTGAGCCTTCTATGCCAAAGCTCATTTGGCTCTACTGTGTCATGGACCAAGGCTTGTTCTGGATGGCCCTTCAATTTGTACAGACCTCCTTCTTGTTCTCCAATCACTACTGCATCATCGATAGTCTTTCCTCTAGGCCACATAATGACTTGACCATCTATGAATGCAACCCTCATTCCTTTTGCATCCAATGCTAATATGGAGAGAAGGTTCTTCTTGAGTCCTGGCACAAACAATACTTCTTTCATTGTTAGAGACTTACCAGAGTCTAGTTTATATGAAGATTCCCCACTACCTTTTATTGGATATTGGTAGTCATCTCCTAGCTTCACCTTGTGAGGTGATTCATGTTCTAACAGTCTCACAAAGGATTCCTTGAATCCAGTCATATGTTTCGAAGCCCCACTGTCTATAAGACAATCATCACTTCCATGAGAAATGTTACCTGTGAGAGCAGAGTTCAGAACATATTCATCCTCGCTTGAAGAATCTTCACTTTCATATCTGGATCTCTTCTTGGATGGTTCATCATCCTCTACAGCATGAGCATGATGTATTCTTTTGTTCCCCTTCTTCTTATGAGAGTGGTTCTTGCTCTTAGGACAGTCTTTTGCAAAGTGTCCTTTTTCATCACATGTATAACATCTAAATCTAGATATGTCCTTTCTATTGTTAGAATGAGAGCTCTTACCTTTGGAGTAATGAGGATTTCTTCTTCCCTTCTTGGAGTGGACTGTGAGGGCTTGATCTTCACTTCCCATCTTTTCTTCTCGTCCTGCTATCCGAGCTTCTTCTTGAGAGAATTATTCCCATAGTCTACTGAACTTGACTAACTTCTTTCTAGCACAGATTCCTTGGATGAAAGAATCCCATGACCTAGGGAGGCCATTCAAGGTAGTCATCACAATCTCTGCATTTTCCACTTCTTCATCAACAACTTCTAATTGTTCCTTGATCTGAGAAACCCTTGTGAAGTAAGACTGGATAGTCTCTGCATTCTGAATATTCACATTCTTCAGTTGATTCCTCAGGGTCATCTTCCAGTTTATGTTCTTCCCTTCAAACAACTTGGTTAGGGCATCAAACATAGCTTTAGGTGTCTTGAGAGAGGACACCTGTGGGATACTAGTGATCCTTGATAGAATCAGCAATGATCCTCTTTGCCATAACCATATTCTTCTTATGTAAGGCCTTTGCCTCATCTCCCTCTGGAACTAGAACCTCCTCATGAATGTAGGAGTCTAATTCATTCTCTTCCAAGACCAAGGAGATCCTATACTTCCAAGCTCGGAAGTTATCAGCTCCCTCAAGCTTTTCATCAAGCTTGGTATGATGAGACATCTTTATCTGAGAACCTCAAATAGAAATACAAAATATTTTAGATCTTACCAGGTTCAAGATGTCGGATCTGAAACTTGAGCTGAAATCCTGCAAAGCTGGTTCAGGAGCAAATTAGGGTTTTGCTTTTCCGGAGTTCTGTCCACCCAAATGCCTTGAAATTTGTCCCTAACTTCGATTTTGGGGAGGAGATCAATCCAGGCCTGGGCTCACTGAAAAATTCCTCTTCTGTGAAAAGCCCTAATTTTCGACAGCGGTGACAGGTCCAAAACTGAAAAACCTCGGAATTGGATTCTGCTTCGACAGAAAGATGCGCCCTAAGGATGAGAGTTATTCCACCTTAGTTTTGCTGAAAATCCATGGAGGAAGATCCACAAACTAGGAATCCCTAGTTACCGCAGCTACACATTGTCTTCTTCTTAGGTTAGCTCTGATACCATGTTAGTTTTTCAACATTAAGCTAGCATTATTAGGATCTTTAACTAAGAGAATAACAAGTACACCAATCAAACACAAGAGACAATGAACATAGTATTTTTCCTTGGGGAAACCATAAAGGAGAAAACCCCGCAACTTCCTCAGAGATAGAATCAGCACCAAAACAGTAAAAGCCCCCAAAACAATATGTGATCTCTCAACAACAGTAATCTTCTTCTTGTCTAGCCCTAGTGTCTTCTCCTTCCTCAACTATGCGCTATACTTGAGTGTGGATGAGTTGTGTAATAAATAGAGACTCCAGTTCTCTATTTATACTAATATCGACATGACTAAAACCCTACTAGGGCCGACCTCTACTAGGAGATTCTAATAACCCTAGTGCCCCGGAACTGCGGGGAATTTAACCCTTAGACAATCAGAGGGTTACCCACTATGACTTGACATGACTTGTTTACATTATTGATCCTCCCGATCGGAACATCGGGGCATGACAACATGACTCAAATACATAATAGATACATCCCGGAATAAACATCAGGTTACAATACATAAGATACATAGATGAATACATTCCGAAGTTACAAATACATCAACATTAATTAGTCAAGGGTAATATGTGGAAACTTCCAACAAATTCCAAAATCCTAAAGAAGAATTCCCTTGAAGGGAAGTCTGTTTGTCAAGAGCGCATGAAAGTAGATGTTTCTAGCAAGCTCTCTAACTCAATAATCCCGGTATCTTTGAAGAAACTGGTGAAGATTCCAATCATTAAGGCCCAGTTCATGGAATTATTAGGGTTAGAAACATAAAAGAATGATAAGACTAACCCATTTGGTTTAAATATTGATATGTCATCTATCCTTGCTAAGCTTAACATGCCTGTATCCCTTAAGGAATTTTTAAAGCTAACGTCAATAAATAGCAAGGCTATGAAATTAATGGGAATACAACCGAAAACAACTGTACCAAAACCTCTTCCAAGATTAGTGAAAGACCCCCCTGTCATGATCTAGAGTGTGATGAATGTGGGGATGGATATCCGCCTTTTTATATTTCCCTAGAAATAAATCAATTGATACTCCATAACTGTATGTTGGACTTCGAGGATGAAGTAAATATCATGCCTTATAGGCCATGAGCCAACTTGAATTAACTACGACTAGAACTTTTGGGAATGTTTGTGGCATGGACTCATGCCCAGTAGAATCTAAGGGGGTAATTGAGAATTTAAGGATGACATTAGTTTCTTACCCTAATGTTGAAGTAACCTTGAATGTTTTGGTTGTATATATTTTTGATGCTTGGAGAATGATTTTATCTAGGGAATGGGAAGCAAAGATGGGACGTAGTATCCAATTGGATCTCACATATGCAACTATTCCTATTAGCAATAGTGGGTCCATCAAATTGATGAATGAGTCATCTATAAGTGAAGATGTTGAAACTCTTGATCATTTGTTTGATGAGGCCATGATTTCCATGGACGAGGTTGGAAATTTCATGGTCCTAGCCAATTAATGGGAAGAAATTCAACAACATCCTTTCCCACCCAGTAACATTTGGAAAGTGCGTTTTGATGGTGCTAGGTCTAGGAATGGTGCAAGAGCGAGTGTTGTTCTAATTTCACTTGCAGGAGAAGAGAGTGTATATACATTTCGATTGCATTAACAATGTGGTCGAGAATGAAACTTTGCTTTTGGGTTTAGAAATCGCAAGGGATTTGAAAATTAAGTGTAAGCGTCATTGGTGATTATGATTTAGTGGTATCCCAGGTTAAAAATTCATTTTCTACAAAGAATGATTGATTGCGTAACTACTCAATGTTGTGTGGGATTCTATTGAAATGTTTGATGCTTTCTCAATTTAAGCAGTCCCTAGGGATGAAATACTCTTGCTGATGCACTCTCTGTGGTAGCATGCACCTTTGAGATTCCTGAGTTCCTGCATGAAATAAATTGCAAAATGGAAGTCCTTTTTAGACCTTTTGTCTCTGGTAACTAAGATTATCGACAAATTTTTTATGATGATGCGCAGATAGTCCGTTTCCTACATTGTATAGACAATTTTCCAAATAGCATAGTCAGTCTAGATGATCCGATGGAAATTTGATCATTATTCAATGTTGATGCTATGGAATTGTCCATACTTTTAGAAAAGAGCTTCGATAGACACGATGAGCATAAAATAAGAAGAGTCGAACCTATAGATGAAATCATTGAAGTGAACATGGGGTCCTTTGTCTACCAAAAAATGATCAAAATTGGGAAGAATACTTCTAAGAAAGAATGAAAGGTGATTGAAGATCTAATTAGAGAGTAAAAGGATGTCTTTGCATGGACATACAATGATATTAAGACTTATGACCCATCTATCATAGAACATACTATCCTGCTTAAGGAAGGAGCTAATCCTTACAGACAAAAACTTCGTAATATAAATCCTAAATTAGCCCCTTTAGTGAAGAAAGAGCTTGGAAAGATGTTGGCTGTTGGAATTATATGACTAGCAAGGCATACTACTTAGGTATCAAATCCTATAATAGTGAGGAAGAAAAACAATGAGATACGAATTTGTATAGATTTCAGGAACCTCATTCAATCATCTCTCAAGGATAACTATCCTTTTCCCAATATGGAAAATTTGTTGCAAAGTGTTACAGGGATGGGATGATGTCTATGTTGGACGGTTTCTAAGGATTCAATCAAGTGCAAATAAAGAAAGGAAGACGAAGGTAAAACAACTTTTACAACTCCTTGGGGAACCTATGAATACATAAGGATGTCGTTTTCCCTTAATCCCGATAAGTATTCTCCAAATAAAGAGGTGATATGTGAATCATTTTAGGAAAATATTTGAGAGATGTAGACAATTTGGAATTTCCCCAAATCCCAAGAAGCCAACCTTTGGCATTGATGAAGGTAAATTGTTGGGGCATATTGTATCGAAGGAACAAATCTGAATTGATCCTGAACGAATTTAGTTATTGATGCTATCCATGCACCTCATGATGTTAGCACTCTTAGTTCTTTCTTCGAGAAAATAAACTTTGTAAGAATATTTTAACACACTAAGTTTCACTTAGGTGGATTTCCAGTGGGCATTCAAAGACTTGAACATTGAATTGTTTATCACATGTGTTCAAAATTCCAATAAGCCAATCAGTGGCCCTTTTTTTGTTTTTTACATGTTCATACCCTGTGGGTAAATTGTAATAAATGACTTAGCATGATGAAATCATGTAAAAGGTTTGGATTTACTAAGACCTAATCATCAATACTTTACTGTAGGGTGTTTTTTCCTTGAGAATTATATGTCGGTTTTTAATGCCTTATAATTTTCGAGTTTTTCACCCACTCCTCCAAAGCTAGAGTAAATTTTTTGGTGGTTAGGCCTTAGGATGTTATTAAAACCTAGGTGTCAATGTATATTACCATGCTAATAATTTTTTTGAGTCATATGAACATGTGCTAAGACCCCCATAGTTTTTTTTAATTTCTGGAGAAAATATTTTTTTTTTCGTTTTTCCATGCTTATTTTTATTAAGTTAAATGTAAATTTTCTCTAAAGCATGAAAGTGTGGTCTAGGGGCGTAATTTTCCATCGGGTTGCTCGTTTTCTAACTCAGAGCACCTACTTAACCCCTAAACCCACTTTCTAAGTTTTCAAGTAATTATTTATCTCCAAAATTAATTATTACTCGAAAAATGGTAAAAAAGACCAAAAAAATGGATAAAGTGAAAAAATTGGCAACTTATAAATTAAAGGAAACATGCTGAAAGTGAATTTTCTGAGTTGACAAAATAAAGTGGAAACATTCTTAGGGTTTCTAAAACACTTTAGAGTGTTTTGATCAGCAAATAATGGCAAGTCGATTTTTCTAAATCAAGTGGGGTGCATCTCTCAAGAAAAAGATGGAAATTTGTGAGGATAATAGCAAGTGTTGAGTTATGAATTGGAAATTGACATATTTTTTCTTTTGCCATCCTTTAGCCAACCCATATCCATCTCATGCCAACTCAAGCAAATCACTCTCTCTTGGGAAAGTGCACCCCACCTCTTGGTCATATTTTTCTATATAAGCAAGGCATTGCTCCATCAGTTAGAGGATGAAGCATTGAACCTTTGATCTGGTAATTTTGTTTGATAATTTGATCACATGTTAATGAAATATTTTTGAAATGCTTTGGAGGTCAGAAGTTGTGCAATTGTCCCCTTTGATGTGCTTTTGGTCGATGTTTTGAGGTGATGTCCAGCTAGTCATTAAATACTTCACCATAATTGTTGATTTATCTAGCTTAGAGGGTTATTCCAAAACACATAGAATAAGCATGCATTGTCTTTGATTTGTTTATTAATGCTATATTAATTAGAGATAATGAAGCAACATGTGTATTCAATTGTACTAATGCCCTTGTAATCTCCGTTGATTACGCATTTTGTATTTAATCTCTTTTGCAAAGTGTTTGTGACAGTGCAAGATTGGTGGCTGAAGGAAGAAGTTGAGCTCAGTTGCTTCTTCATCCATTTTCAGTTTTACTTGTTTCATTTTGTTTAACTTTGTTGGGTTGCAGGCACATCCAGTCTTCTTCTCTTTCAAAAGTAGAGTTGGTCTCGTTTCTTCTACCTTCAAAAAACTTAAATTTTCTTGGCTATCGGTCTTTTTCATTTTCAGATCTCTCTTTATTCTTAAAGTTAAATCTTATTTCAGATCTGATATATATGTTTAGATCTCAATTTTAAAGCATATTTTTGTAGATCTAAAATAGCTAGCTTTTCAATTTTCAAGTCATTTAATGTTATTTTTTATAGATCTTATTAGCTTAGTTAGGATATTTATCTGAAAGAATAACAAGTACAACAATATGCATAAGATAGAATAGATACACAAGACATATTTTTATCGAGGAAACCATAAAGGAGAAAACCCCGCAAACTTCCTCGGAATAGTACAGTCACAAAGATTGTATCATAAGTTGAACAAACCCAGTAATAAGAAGTATTCAACAACTATCTATGTCTCCACCTTGTCTCTCTCTCTCTCTCATGCAAACTTGAGTGAGTGTAAGGTGTGTATAAATGAGGGAGGGTGCCTCCCTATTTATACCTTTCAAGTGCCTGACCTATTACATGACTAGGGCCGATCTCTTACCCTAACAGGGGAGACTTCTCCTAGAGAGAGTCCAAAAATACATTACATGATGTTACACTGGGGACTATTGCCTCGAATTACAATGCAGGTTGTACCTCAAGGTCTATACACAATAATGACATCCTGTTGTAATCTCACAGATCACATAAGGTTACCAATAATACATACAAATATACAGAATATACACAGATTCAAGAGACAAGAACTGATAAGATGAACAGATTATATTATTCTCAATAGATCATACAAAGCCAAGAACTGAACTTCGTTCTTGTGTGGCTCAACAGCCTAATATATACAGGTTACAAACAGTTACAATCATAACTACCTGTCGGTTCACCAAACCGACACGACTATTAGTTAACAGACTAATTACTGTGTTTACTCAGCCGACCGACGTAGTCGGTCTCTCGACTTAGTCGGCTGATTGACTAAGTCGGTCTTCGTTCAAGTCGACTTATGTCGACTTGCTCCTTATACATCTCCCCCACAAACAAAACATTTCTTCGTCCCGAAGAAAGAGGGAGGTATCAAAATTGAAATCCTGTCGAACTCTTCAGATTTGCTCCTGTTGAGGACTATGTAGGCGGATGGTCGGCCGTCGCTGAACACATACTTCGACGATGGCTGGCACTGTGATGGGCAATTGATGTTGAAAGTCGGTCCAGCCCTGTAATGCCTTCTCTATATCGATGGTCAAAGTAGTGAGACCTGACAGGATCGACATCTTTTCCGACATGGATTTTTCTGCTATGTTTTCCATGGTCGGGCCCAAGATTTGATTTTGCTCGTCTGCAGCCTGGAGGAGTCGCTTTATGTGGGGACAGAGGTTGTCAACTTTCTCCAGGTTAGGTAGGGCTTGTTGAACCCACTGATGAGCCTCACGTTCTAATTTCTGCAGCTTGTTGGTTTCCATGACAATCTGCTCTTCGACGGTCTGCCTTAGTTCAGCTTCTGTGGACTTTCGAGCTTCTAGAGCTTGGATGCCTTGTCTGGTTTGTCTTGTCTGCTGGTATACCTGTCCATAGTGTGTCGGCCAATCTCTGAGTACTTCTTCAGTGACAATAGATTCCTCCATATGGTCCTGTAAGACCTTGTATGCCTCTGAAAATGCAGTGTGTTGGGCCAACAACAGTCGGGCAGTTTCTTCCTTCTGTTCTGATTTGGTCTCTTGGAGGTGTGTCTGGATGGTCGATACCATCCCTTCCAATATCTGATATGCCCTCTCCAAAGGTCGATCTGTGGCTACTTCGACAGGGCCTGGAACAATGGATTGAGCAAGAGACCTGCATTTGTCGAGGAACTCGACTTCTTCTGTCTCTTTATCCTTGAGTTGTTTCCGTAGTCTGGTCGTCCTTCTCTTCGACTCTTTCGCTAGGGTGTTGAGTAAGTGGCCGACCTCTGAGTCGGTCAATGAGCTTACATCCCGTAAGCTAATCCTTAGCTGATCGGGTCTAGGAAGAGGTTCTGTTGGCTCCTTGGCTTGCTCTATTGGTTTGTCGGGAAGACCTGCAGAAGTGGAAGGTGGATCAGAGGTCGAAGGGGTTTGCGTCGGAGGAGTTGGTTCAGTGGTCGGGGGTTTTTGTGTTTGGGGAGGTGATATGTCCACCTCCGGCTGTGATGATGATGGTGGTCTTGGCTGTGAATCAGGCGGTGGTGGGGGTGGTGAAGATGATGGTGGTGAAGGTGGGGAGGGATGGTGTCCTGATCCTAGTGGTGATGGAGAATGGTGTTGGGGACTTTGGTCGGAAGACATAATGTCTTCTTCTGGTGGGGGTTGGTAGTCGGTGAAGGTCTGTTCATGTCCTGCGATGTCGCCACCGTCATGGACCCTTGTAAATACTGTTGTTTGGTGTGCGTATGTCTTTTCGCTTGCTTTTAGGGGAGTTGTTGTGTTGATTGTCTGCGCTGATTTCAACAGTGCAGGAAGTGTTGCAAAGAAGGCTCTAAGCTCCTGGTCCGAGCTTGCCCTGGCTCTGAGTGCCTCAGGGATAACTCTTGCAAAGTCTTCGGGGGAAACGTCGTCCTGCTGCACTGGTGCTTGCTCCTCGACTATTTTAGTCGGAGATGGATGGGGAGGAGTCGTCACCAGGTAGACCACATCTTCGGACAGTGGTGTTGTTTTGGCCTTCTTTGGCCGACCTTCGGGTGCTCCTGCTTCGACAAAACGTTGAAACTGGGTTTCAACAGTTACCTTATTTGATCGGGCATCCTCGACAATATCGAGTGCTGAGGCTGCCAGTTCGTCGTCGTCGTCGGTGGAGTCAGGAAGGACAAGCTTATGCTTACCTTTGCCTTGCTGACGTTTCTGCAGTTTGATGTTTCTTCTGGCAATGGCTATCTCCGTCGCCAGTTTCTTGAGAATGCTCCGAGACACAACATACTCAGGGTTGTCTTCCTCGACTTCTCCTGTCGGGGTCTGAGCGGGGTCGACCGTCTGAATAGCTGGAGGAGCGGTTTGTTGTACTGGTTGTTGTGCTGGTGGTGGTGTCTGATGTTGCTCTGTCGGGGGGTCCACGACTGGTGCAGTCGGATGTTTCACTATTAAGTGCACCTGACCAGGAGTGCCGGTCGAAGTATCCTGTGTGACAAAGGTGCTAATATATAAGTGCAGCTCATAATCTTCCTCCTTGTCCTGGTCGGTCAGAGGTTCGACTATAGAGAATTCGACTTGTTTTGCCGCCTCCGGGACTTGAATTTTAGCTTTTGCTTGTCGAGACAGTTCCCGAAAGATCTGGTCGACTGTGGGATAGTAGTCGAGGTCCCTGGCATTTGAATCCTGAGTGTTTGAAGACCATACGGATGTATGGTCGAGCTCCAGCTGGATGTGTGAGTCTGCTGGGAGGTGTCGTCGGATGTTCTGGGGCACCCTCCACCTTGTCGTTCACAGCTTAAGCTGCTGGAACCAGTTTTCCAGAAATATCTTGCCTTGGCTCAGTTCATGCACAGTTCCTTTTTGGGAAAAGGGTTTGAACCTGTGCATCTCAAACCTAGTCGGCTCTCGGAAGACGGGACTGCCTTCCGGGCATATATAATACATAGCAATCCAAATGATTACGGAGGGGAATTTGATAATACCTCCTGTTTCCTGACAGCGCTCGCATATGGTTTTGACCAAGTATGCGAGGTAGTCTGCCCATCTGAAGATGCGTCCGTCGGTTGTAATTTGGTCGACGACGTCCAGCATTTCCAGCTTGAGGTCACTGCTGCGACCAGCCAAAGTGAGAGTAATGGCGATGATTTTCGCCACAATCTGTGGTGTTCGTGCCTCGATCTGACTGATCATTAGGCCCTTGGAGTTTTTACCCGACGTCGAACCTGCAAAGTGTTCGACTAATCCTTCCTTGATCCCAATGGGGACCGGGTCACCCTGGTTTGACAAACCAGTAAGTCGGGAGATAACATCTCCATTGATATCGACTGGTCGGTCAAAGTAAAATCGACCGTTGTGGTAACGACTGATAATGAATTTGACCGCGGCTTCCTTTGTACCAGTGAAGCTGGCCATGAGAGGTGCGTTTTCATAGGCATATATGGTGCTATGCCTAACTTTCTCAGCCTCCTGGGTCATTCGTCGGTCTTCAAATGCCCACTCTTGAATATCCGTCCATAGCTTTTGAAACGGACCCTCCTGGACTTTCGCGTTTTGGATTCGCTTTAGTCACTGGAGTAAGGGTGAGTCTGCTGCCTGAAGTTCTTGGGCCTTAGCCGAAGCTCTGGTGCGTTTGGGTGCCATGGTTTCTGACTGAATAGACTGGTCAGACTTATTACAAGGCTCGCAAATTTCAGTCGACTGGGAGTTTGAATGCTCTGTAGGTACGTGGTGTGGTGAATGAACTGTGGAATGTCCATTATTTATAGGCGTGGGTGGGGTGGAGTGTCGAACTGGGTGAATTAATGGCGGACTTGACAGTCCAACTGCAACACTCGAGTGTGATTTCATGAATCTGGGGCGGGGCTCGAGGCCATTAATGCGGGATGGGACGCTCCAGGTCGGCGGTCGGTGTCGGTGGTGAGAACGGTCGACATGGTCGGTCGATGAAGATGGTCGATGTAATTGAAGTCGGTTGTCGCAGGGGTGAGTGGCTGTCATGATGGTGTTTTCTGAGTGTACGGTTGTTGATTTTGGGAATTTTATATCTTTTTATAGGTTTTTGGTGTCAGTTAAGACCGTTATATGATTTTTTTTTAATTTTTTTTTTGTATCGTTTAAGTCGGGCTCCATTAACAAGCTTCCGAAATACCAAGCCCTGCAATGTTTTTAGTCGGAACGACCCATTGGGATGTATTTATTCGACCATGTACGGGCTCATCCATTCTGTGTGAAGTTTCTTAGGCTTGCCTTTAACTCGACTGTTATACAGTAGGGCAAGGTCACCGACTGACAGATTTTTGTTTCTGATATTACGG
>LPNX010764468.1:562553-573980 GCA_001517045.1 Pseudotsuga menziesii
AGGTTTGGATGTGTTCTTCTGGGTTCTGTCCTTGAGTAAAGATGGGGATTTGTGCTTGTGGGGTGAACTTCTTGCCACCAAACCTTTCAACAAAATAAGTTGCAGCACTAGTCCAGGTCTGAAGTTTTGTTTGATGTGTATCCCACCATCTAGCTGCTTGACCGGTGAAGGTTTCTACTAAGCTCTGTAGTCGGCCATGTTCTCCAAAGTTCTTAGACACTTGTTCAACATGCATGACTGGGGATTCCCTCTCCTTATACCTTGTTTGGGTCCTGGTGGTTTCGTTGGTCGGTTGTAAGGTAGGGTGTTCTCTTATTTTTCTCTCAAAGATCTTGGGGATAATTGAGACTAGAAAGCACTGTCGGGTGGGTTTTTTCTGTACTCTTTGGATAGTCCAGCACCCTCTTGCTTGTGTTTCATAGTTTTCCATTTCCCAGTCATATAGTTCAGCATCTGAATTATAACCAACTGAGTCGGGGTTACCTAAGTAAAGCTCCCCTTGGGCGTTTGGTTCTGTGTAGTCAGTATTGTTTTGGATCTGATAAAGTTGTCGGATATCGACTTCCTCATCAATTGGTTCAACCCAAGGTTGGCCTTGGGAAGGGTTAATAGGTACTATGACCTTTTGACCATTTCCTTTGAGTTTAATACGTTCTTTATCTAGGGAGATAGAGGCTTTCATCTTTCTATCCCAAGGTCGACCTACAAGGGCTGGGAAGGAGCTAGATCCTTCCTTTGGGTCAATAATTTCGAAATCAACCTTAGTCGATATGCCTTTAATGGTTGTGTCTACATTTTTCCAAACCCCAATGGGTTCAATAAGGCCCTGGTCGGCTAGTTTTAGATAAATGCCTGACTCATAGAGTCGAGGTCGTCCCATCCTTTCCCATGTATCCCGGGTCATGATATTTACATGAGACCCAAAATCAAGCACCACTTGTCGGACATGGAAACCTTCAATTTCCAGGTCGACAAGAGGGTCGACATCGTTTTTGTCTTTTTGATTTAGGCTACATATGTTCTTAGTTTGTTTCTCAGGGTTAGTGCTTTTGATTTGATGCAATAAATCAATGAACTGACCGACAGATTTATCTGTTTGAATGAAATGGGTTAAGTGCTGGGTCGAGTCGTGTCGACTGTGACTAATGTCTTCGTGCTGTGCAAGGTTTGTAAATATGTTTGTGGCTTCTTGATATGTGTGTTGTGCTTTGCAGGGGTTAGGGTATGTATTTGTGTGTATGATCTTACTAATCTGAGGATTATCAGGCCCGATTTTAGTGCCTTGTCGAGTGACGATGTGCAAATTCTTAGTAGTTATGACATCATTCTTCTGGACACAAGACAAAACATTAACATTCTTTTTATTACTAATTTTTTCCAACATTGTAGGGCAATCCTCCAAGGAGTGATCGCCTACCCCACAATGTGTACAAAATTTCAGATCAGTCCTGTCCTTGTATGGACAGTCTGCGCATCTGTGCCCTTCTTTGTAACAAATAAAGCATTGAGTAGGTCGACGACTTCGTATTTCTCGACTCCCAACGAATCGACCTGTTCTTCTAAACCCTGGTCGTCGATTGTCATTCCGACGGTCGTAGCGTCGGCCATCATTTCGTTTCCCATTCTGATTATTATTATTGTTCGGCTCTGTGTTCTGTGCTACAGCATTAGTCTGGTAGACGGCCTGGTAGTTTTGTCTATTTTTGAGGTTGAGATGGCAGTCGGCCGTGTTGTGATTTGCAGTTCGCATATAGCACACCAGGAAGCTTTGCCATTCTTCATATTGTAAGGACAGTCGGCGGTGGAATGGTCTCCTCGTTCCTGGCAGATGTCGCAAAACGCCTTTGTCTGTACGAAATGGACATCTTGTCGAATGAATTGCTGTCGACAGTTATCTTTTGTATGTCCGGATGTTGAACAGCTAGTACACCAGATGTCTTGGTTCTTAAGTTTGAGCTCCTTCAAGGACTTCTGCATATTCTCCAGCTGTTCTTCCAAGCGGTGGTCAGTCGGGCAGGCAGGTATGTCTTCATCCATCTCGACCTGCAATGCTTTTGTCAACGCATCTTCGTACGACTTGAATGTCTCCAGAATGATGTGTCAGCGAACTTTCTGTGACAGTACTGCAAGGAACCATTGAATGAGTAATTGTTCGTCGATGACGTAGTCCAACTGACTCAATAGATCCTTCCATCGTTTATCGTAGTCGCGGACTGTTTCTCCTGGCTTCTGTTGGGTCGTCTTCAGCTTCTTGGCTGCCAGGTGTTTAGCGTCTGGAGTCTTGAAAAATGATAGGAATTGCGCCTTTATCTCTGATTTTGTTGCTCTAGGTTTCCTTTCGGTAAATGTCATATACCATGTGAGAGCTCTTTTCCGAAGGGCTCCTGCAAACTGGGCTATCTGTCGGTCTTCTTCTGTTACTTTGTTAGCCTCCCATATCGACTCGCAGACAAACCAGTGTCGTCTGGGGTCTTCGTCACCCTCATAAAGGGGAATCTGAGCAGATGCATGACCCATGTCAGAGTCACTGTCACTACTCTCTGATGATGTCGGAGGTGGAGGTGGAGGTGGGGGAGGTGGGGTTGTAAGGGGTGGGTTTATTGAGTCAGTCAAATCTGTCGGGGTGACGATGGGGTTTTGGTCGACGGAACTTGTGCTTTCGTCGGGTGTCGACTCTTTCTCATCGAATAGCGGATTGTTGATAATTTGTCTTCTTAATGACCCATTGTCACTTTGCGTGCTCAGGTCTGACTCTTATGTATCTTCTGAAGTTGTGTGTGGCAGGGGGGGTGCTCCTTCATGTGTCGGCAGGAGCAAGTGGATACTTCGAAAGGAAGGTGCCGTTTGAAAGGTCACCCAGTTACCTTCGATTGGTCGACGTATTACAAGATGTCGACCCGGGTATGGTTCATCGCCTAGTCGGCTCCAGAGTGTAATGTCTCCAGCTCTTAGTCGAAGGTCATCTTCAATAATAGTTTGTATTCTGGTACGCGAAACTACTATGGAAAGGGTTACTCCTTCGTCGGGAACAATTAGTTGGAGAGCTTCTAGATGCTCTATCCACATTTCATCATCTTCAGGGGACGCCTCTTCTTCTTCGCCTTCTCTGCGTCGGTCATGACCCGACTCTGGCGGTACTTCATCATGGTCGGTCTCCCTAGGGTTTTGCTGCAGCTCTGCGGCCCTTTCTCGTCTAGCTTCCCTTTTCTTCTGTCTTTCATCCCTTTCGATTCTTTTAATGTCCGACATACTGTAGTACAATACTATGCCTTCAGTTCCTCTTCGGTCGATTATGCATTACTGGTGACGACGGCTCTGGTCGACTAGGATCCACTATGCTCTAGGCCCGACACACGACCAGCTACCCCCCCATGGCCTACCCGACGCTTTTTAGAAAGCCCGGATGGTGTCTACTTACTCAGGAAGTATTCCCACTCCCTTTCAGCAATGAATTTTTCCCACTGCTTCTGCTTCTCTGCCCAGTTAGTGTTGGAGGGTGGTTCACGTAATAGAGGTCGAGGTTCAACAATGTGCTCTGCTCCTTTCTCTATTAAAAACTTGAACAGTAAAGCCGGCAAGGAACACAAGAATTGATCAGTAAATTCTGTGAAAAATTTCTGTCGGACGGTTTCCACAGAGGTCCTGTCTTTGACTGCTTGTTCCTAACAGAAGTCGTCGGCTATCTTTTCGAACCACTGCGAGAGATTTGTACATCCTCCTCGGATCCGTTTCTGGAGTAACTATTCTTCTTTAGTATTGTCCAGTTTTCTCATCCAAAAGTTGCTTCAGGAGATGTGGCACGGATTCGACAAACTTTTCGTGAGTCTCAGTGAAAAATATGGCTTTTGCTTCTGCGACTGACAATCTGTTCCTTCTCGCGTAATTTTGTAGATAGTTAGCAATTTTTCGCTCCCACCAGTCCTTGATCTCCTGCTCTGGTATCATATGTGAGCATATATTCCAGTTATGTACTACCGGCAACGGAACCAATGTTGTAATCTCACAGATCACATAAGGTTACCAATAATACATACAAATATACAGAATATACACAGATTCAAGAGACAAGAACTGATAAGATGAACAGATTATATTATTCTCAATAGATCATACAAAGCCAAGAACTGAACTTTGTTCTTGTGTGGCTCAACAGCCTAATATATATAGGTTACAAACAGTTACAATCATAACTACCTGTCGGTTCACCGAACCGACACGACTATTAGTTAACAGACTAATTACTGTGTTTACTCAGCCGACCGACGTAGTCGGTCTCTCGACTTAGTCGGCTGATCGACTAAGTCGGTCTTCGTTCAAGTCGACTTATGTCGACTTGCTCCTTCTACACATCCCGAAAGGAATAAAACACATCTCCGATGGGGGTACAACAACATACAATGATAATATACATCAGAATATCTTCTGAAGTTACAAATACATCAACACTCCCTCTTAACAAGGAAGGTATCGTATCTTTTCCATAGTCATCAACACATCTAGGCCAGTCATCATCATAGTTGTTTCCATCATCTTCTTCTCATTGATCATTGAATGGTACTATGTGTCATCAGAAGTTTCTATAGAGCCAACCCTTTTTCATGCTGGGTGTAGGCCTAATCCTCATCTAGGTCTTCATCACATCTACAAGCAAGCCATAATGTAGGAACAATCCAAGACCTTCCTTACATTGCCACAGCAATAACCTGCGTCTCCTACCTTTATGTCATCCTATCCAGATCATGTCTTTTGTCCTGCACAAAAAAAAACAAAACACACAGTGCACAACCCATATGCAGACCACCTGCGTTCTATCACCATAGGAGTACGCTAGGATCTTTCACGTCATCAAGACAACCTATAACTTCCACTATGCGAGAATGTCTTAGGAGCACACCAAGTGCATTATGTCTCTCCATGGTCAACCTGCATTCTACCATCATAGGAGAACCACCTAGGTGCACCTCAAGTGTCTTGTGACCTTATCCTATCCAACATGGGAACACATACACACACACACACACACACACATATATAAGATTGATTACGATTGGAAAACATGCTACACTGAGGCTTTTACGTTCTAGGTCAACCTCAAGGACTTATTACATTTGAAAAACCCGCATGCAAGGGATACTATTTATATTTGGACAACTCGCAAGACTTATTACATCTGAATAATCTGCTTACCACCCCAGGGCTGATATTTAGATTTGGATAACCTATCTCAGGACTGATTATGTTTGAGTAACCTGCATATCACACCAGGGCTCGTATTTACACTCAGACAACATACATGACTGATTACGTCCGAGCAACTTGCTACACCAGGGTCTTTTTTGCTCGGACAACCTGTTTCATTTCCCATGTGAGATATCATGCATCTGCATCTTCTGGTCTCTTTCTAAATCTAGCATAGAAATATATCAGGACTGATTACGTCCAAGGATAACCTGCGAGCTTCGCCAGGACTTATTACATCCAAGGAAAACCTACAAGACTGATGATGTCTAAGAAACCTATGATCTTCGCCACAATTTTATGCTCAGACAACTTATCTCTCCAGCTATGATAGAACTCATTACTCCCTCTTTCGAGGTGTCTTGTTCTGGATCACACCAAGTCTTTCTCTGAAGTACTCAATCTTTACTCTAGCTAGAGGCTTGTTCAACACATCAGGTATCTGCTCGTTCATTGCCACGCACTGGAGCTTCACTGCTCCTATCTGCACCATATCCCTGATATAGTGGAACTTGATCTCTATGTGCTTCCACTTGTCGTGGAACACAAGGTTCTCCAACAACTTCATGCAACATTGATTGTCGCAGAAGATACAAGTCACATCTAATTGGAGATCAAACAAATCAGATAGTAACTTCTGCAGCCACATTGCCTCGCAACTAGCTGAGCAAAAGGCAACATACTTTGCCTCGGCTGGACTCAGCGCCACACAGGACTACTTCCTGCTAAACCAAGAGATCATGCCAGATCTCAAATTGATGAAGCAACCCAAAGTGCTCTTCCTATCAATGGTGCTACCTGTCCAATCCAAATCAACATAACCGTGTAGGTTAATATTCTGATTCACATCATACTTGAGCCCATAATCCACTATACCCTTTAGGTACCTCAATATATGATTTACAACTATTAGGTGAACATGTCTTGGATCCACCAGGAACTGGCTCAGGGTGTTCACAACAAAGCATATGTCTAGTCTTGTATTCGTCAAATACATCAATGAGCCAATCATATGACGATACATCATGGCATCAATCGACTCTGATGAAGCATCACACAGAAGCTTCAAGTTTGATGCCATAGGTGTGGCTATCGCCTTGCATTCCAGCATTCTGAAGCTCTCTAGAATATCCATTGTATACTTTCCTTGACTAAGGAAAATCCCATCTGTATTATGCCACACCTCCTATGCCTAAGAAGTAGAGCATCATCCCTAGGTATTTCATCTCGAACTTTGTAGAAATTATTCTCCTTGCATCTTTAATGATTTCAACCTCTCCCGCCAGGAACAGGTCATCGACATATAGTAGGAGCATCACTGGTTTTCCTCCTTCAACCTTGAAGTAAAGGTTGGAATCCTCTTTACTCTTGGTAAATCCTAGCCTTATGAGGAAGCTATCCATCCTGCCATACCATGTCCTCGGTGCATGCTCAATCCATACAAGGCCTTCTTCAATTTGCACACATGAGTCTTCCTGTCATGTGTATTGAATCCCAATGGTTGTTTTATGTATACTTCCTCCTTGACTACACCATTCAAGAATGTTGTCTTGACATCCATCTGGTCTATCTTCCTTTTCATAACTGTAGCCAATGAAAATATGGACCTAATGGAAGTGTACCTCACCACGGGCGCAAATGTCTTCTCGTAGTCTATGCCTTCTTTCTGTGAGAAGTCGTGTGCTACAATCTTGCCTTGTATTTCTCGATGCTTCCATATGCAACATGCTTGATCTTGTATATCCACTTCGAAGTCACGACATACTTCTTTTTCGGTCTCAAAACTATCTCCGAGACATCATTCTTCATGATTGACTGATAATCCTCGATCATGGTATCCTTCCATTCTTTCTTTTCTGCATCCTCTTTATAGGTGGAAGGTTCCTTGTCAATGATGTCACACAGTAGGGCCACATAGTTGTTGTAAGGATTTGGTCTTTTCCTTTCTCTATGCATTCCTTCTGAAGCACCATACCTTTCTGCTTCTTGTATGAGCTCCCATGCCCATGTTGGTTTCCTCTTGTGGGAGTCCTTCTCAAGACGTGTCTCTACCGACTATTGTGGTTCTACCATACCATGATCTTCATGGTCTTCTAGAATTGATTATCCAATTTCCATACCCAGGACTCTCATTTATTCAGGTTCCTCGACCTCTTGAATAGGTAGCCTCTCAAATATGAAGTATGCAGATTCTTCATCAAAGGTTACATCTTTGTTAATGTAAATCTTCTTGAATCCTAGGAAGTATATTCGGTAGGCCTTTGATGTATCATTGTATCCTATGGATATACCCTTGCTCCCAGAAGGGTGGAGATTGGTCCTCTTCTCCTTTGGGATATGTATGTACCTCGGGCAACCAAATATTCTAAGATGACTGACTTCTGGTTTCTCTCCCGAGAAAGCTTATTATAGAGTTTTTTTGTCAACTACTCGATGAGTAGTACAGTTCTATACATACATAGCTGTCCTTGCTACTTTTGTCCAAAGGTGCGTTGGAAGATCGTAGTCATGTAGCATTGCTTTTATTGCTTCCTTTATGGTTTGGTTCTTTCATTTCGCAGCCCCATTCTGCTGAGGATTGTATGGAGTGCTTAACTCCCTCTTAATCCCAAACTCACTACAGAGTTCCTTGATTCTTCCAAGGTGAATTCTTCGCCATTATTTGACCGCAGAGTCTTGATCTTCCTTTCAGTTTGGTTCTTGACTAAGGATTTATATTCCTTGAACTTACTGAATACTTCATTTTTTCGTTTCAAGAAATATATTCAAGTCTTAGGTGAGAAATAATCTATAAAGGAAACATAATACACATACCTGCTTAATGAGCTAGAAGACATAAGTCCACATACATCTGAGTGTACTATCTCCAGTATTCCTTTAGCCTTGCTTTCACTGTTGGGAAATGTCTTCTTTGCATTCTTTCCTTGTGCACATCCTTTCAAATTCCTTCATGCTTTGTCTGGATCTCAGGAAGTCCAGAGATTGCTTTGCTTGCCATCGGTAGTGCTCTTTAGTGCACATGTGCAAGCCTTCGGTGCCATAGTTCACTTGGTTCTATTGACTCATGAACCAATGCTTGTTTAGGTTGTCCCTTTAGCTTGTGCAAGTATCCATCTTCTTCTCCAATCATTGTTGCATCATCTATTGTCTTTCCTTTAGGCCACATATGAACTTGGCCATCGACAAATGCAACTCTCATTCCCTTTGCATCTAGTGCAGAGATGGAGATAAGACTCTTCTTCAAACTTGGAACATATAGCACATCCTTCATCCTTAAAAATTTCCTAGAGTCTAGCTTGTATGAAGCTTCTCCAATCTCTTTTATGGGGTATTGATAATCATCCCCAAGTTTCACCTTGTGAGGTGAATCATACTCAGACATATTGATGAAGAATTCTTTGTATCCCATCATGTGTTTAGATTCCCCACTATCCATAAGCCAATCATTGCTTCCATGTGAGATAGTTCTAGTAAGTGTTGAGATTATCACATCCTCTTCATCCTCTTCATCCTTCTCTCTTCGGAATCTTTTGTTTGTTGGTTCATCGTCTTCGGCAACATGACCATGGTGTCTCTTTTTCCTCATGGGACAGTCTCTTGTAGAGTGTCCCTTTTCATCACAAGTATAGCATCGAACATGGAAGGATCTCTCTTGATCTTCTTTTGTTTCTTGTCCTTCTAGTTGTGATGATGGTTCTCCTTCTTCTTGTAGTTCTTCCTGGTGTGAACTATGAGAGCTTGATCTTTAGTTGCTCCTATATTATCTTCTCTTTTTATGAGTCGAGTTTCTTATTGTGTGCATCCTTCTCAGAGTCGGCTGAAATAGATCAACTTCCTTCTTGCACAGATTCCTTGAATGAATGATTCACATGATTTAGGGAGACCATTGAAGGTATTCATCACAATTTCTCCTTCTTCGATATTCTCTTCAACTACTTCAAGTTGTTATTTGATTTGAGCAACCCTTGTGAAGTAGGACTGTATAGTCTCAGAGTTTTGTATCTTCACATTCTTCAACTGGTTCCTCAAAGTCATCTTTCGGTTGATGTTCTTCCCTTCGAACATCTTTGTGAAAGCATCAAATACTTCCTTTGGTGTTTTGAATGATGACACATGGGGGATGAGGTGATCCTTGATTGAATTTGCAATGATTCTCTTAGCTTTAACCAAGTTCTTATTATGCCTTGGCCCCATCTCCCTCTGTCTTTGGAACTTTTCCACTGATATACTGATCGAAATCATTTTATTCAAGGATCAGGGAGATTTTGTACTTCCATGCTCGGAAATTATCAACCCCTCCAAGCATGTCCTCAAACTAAGTATGGTGAGTCATATTTTCAAATGAGAACCTCAAATGGAAGTAGCAAACATTTAGATCTTACTGATTTGAGGTGTCCAACTTGGTTTCGGAGTTGGATGACCTAGGGTTTGTTAGAGAACCCCTAATTTTACAAACTTGTTGTTTAGGAATTCTTTTTCAACAGAAATATGTGCCTCCTTGAGGGGAGTTGCTTAGTAGGGTCCTTTTCTGAATAATGAGGTGGGAAGCCTCCGAAACTTGATGCCCTAGTTTCTCCTAACACGAGTGACAGGTTTTGAAATATCGTAATTGCAAAGGATATTATAAATGTATTTTACTGATGTACCCTAAGGGAGATGTTATTATTCCTCTGTTGGGATGTTACTATTGTAATTGGTCATCATAGAGTCATGAGGTAAATCCTCCATTGTATGTCGGGTCATTGGTACCCCAATGAATAATATTAAATACTATCTTGAGTCTTCCTAGGTGAAGTCGGCCCAAACAATTTAGTGGGGCCGACTTGTTTAGGGTAGAAGTCAGTTGACATAATGTGTATAAATAGAGGAGTTGTGTTCCTCATTATAACATAGACTCACTCACTTGAGTAGTGCATAGGAGAGAGAGAGAAATAGAACAACAAGGATGAGAATACCTGGTTTGGGGTTTTATCTTATACATCTTATACAGAGGAAGTTTTGTTGGGTTTTCTTCCCTTTGAGGGTTTCCCAATATAAATACTATGTCTATCTTGTGATTGTGTTTCTTTCAGTGATCCTGCATGTGCTACTATGTGAATTTGGATTGAACACTAATGATATCTAGTCTAGCATATGAAATCTTAAAATGGTATCAGAGCTAGCCTGAATAAGACAACTATCACAAGGTGAAACTCTCTCTCCTCTACCTCCGGAAGAAATTAGGGTTTCTGTAAAAGTTTGAAATTTGGAAGATCTGCTTGCATAGAAAGTTGTGCCTCCCTAGAGTGCATAATTGAGCCCAAGATCGAAGTTTTTGGGCGGTTGAATCTTTAGGAAATCCAAACCCTAGTGTGTCCTTGAACCAGAAAACTACAGAAAACCAAAACCAGAAATTCTGCAGAAATTGGAACCTCGCAAGTAAGATTTGAGGGGTGAAGATTTGGGATCTCTAGAAATCAATTGGACCAACCAAATCGCCTCATTCAAGCACATCTCCTGGTAAGGTCAAATTTTCATTTTGAGAAATTTCAAGTTTTAGTGACCTACTAGACATGATGGCCCCAAGCACTAAGCTTGAGTACAAATTGGAAGGCATAGAAAACTTCCTAGCATGGAAGTATAGGATTGGTCTCATTTTGAATAGAATGGCCTTGAGAAGTACATCAAGGATGAAGTTTCATAACCAACAGAAGTTGAAGCTCAGGAGAAGCATGAACAAGACCTAATCAAGGCAATGAGGATCATTGCTGAGTCTATCAAATATCACTTGATCCCTCAAGTGTCATCTGAGAAGACACCAAAGCAAATGTATGATGCAATTTCTAGAATGTATGAGAGAAGGAACATCAACATAAAGATGAATTTGAGAGCTCAACTGAAGGGAACCAAGATGAGTAAAGGAGAATTAGTTCAATATTATTTCACAAGGGTCTCCCAGTTCAGGAAACAACTAAGTGATATTGGAGACACCCTTGTAGGGATGATTTTAAGAACCCCACCTAGATTTATATGTATAAAAATTGGGCGAATCTCTCCGATATATAGGAAAATTTGAAGGCGATTTTATCAATAATATAATATGTATATATGAAAAATTTGGCGAATCTTTCATTTTATTATATAATGTTGTAAAATTTTGGCGAATCTTTCATTTTATTATATAATCTTGTAAAATCTTGGCGAATCTTT
>LPNX010764487.1:6504-23054 GCA_001517045.1 Pseudotsuga menziesii
CATGTCTGCTTGCCGGTACACATTTTAAACATGAAAATAATAAAAACATACATTTACCATATTTTAAAATAAATTTTATAAATTTATTATAAAAAAAATTAAATTCCATTTAAATTGAAAAACAATTATTTAAACTGAAAAACAATTATTTTAACTGTTACCTCTTGGGTCCGACGCCATCGTGACGAGGTTGGGTTGCTTCGGGGTGTTTGGGTTGCTTCAGGGTGCCAATGGGTGCCAATGCTCACGTTGCTCTCACTTCGTATCTCGGTCGAGCTTTCACGCTTGTGGTTTTGTGAAACAAACGGCGGGGGCCCGCGGCCCCTATTTATAATTTTTTCTATACAGGCACCTCGGTCGAGGTAAATACCTCGACCGAGGTATTTATTAACCCTCGGTCGAGGTTTTAATAGCTCGACCGAGGGTTAGTAAATACCTCGGTCGAGGTATTAAAAGAACCTCGGTCGAGGGCTTGATAAAACCTCAGTCGAGATATGAAAACCTTGGTCGAGGGCTTGTTAAACCCTCGACCGAGGTGCTTTTTTTCAATTTTTTCAAAACGCGCTTGCCAAAAAGTGTTACCTAGGTCCGCGGATTCACCCATTGTTATGTTGTTGGATTGACCACTTGGCCCAAGCAATTGGAGAGAATAGAGAGCTAAAGTCAGAGCTTATGGGGATGAGAGTGCTTGGTTTCATGGAGATGCATGTCAACACTAAGGCTTGTTTGGTTGTAAACTTCTTCATTTTTATATTAATACAAAGCTGATTTCCATCCCGCATTATTGTGGTTGTTTGATTTGACATGTATGTTGTTATATTCCTTAGTCACTAACATGGATTAGTAGATCATATTCTAGCAGCTTTGATGTGTTTGTGTGTTTAAGCTGATTGCAGGTACACATGGTTACTATCAAAGCATTACATTCCAGGTATCTACAGTGTCCAGGGAGGGTCTTCAACCTTTGTCCTTCATTTGTTCTGGATCTAAACCATTCAGACCAATGGAACACCTTACTATCCGCAGAAGGTGAAATATCCTAGCTAACATGTAGTAATCAAAGGGTAGAGTCATCGGTTTATAATGCCTTGCATGTTTGGTTGCATGCATATGTTTTTGGGTGTTTTCCTCCCCACTTCAAAGCAAACAACTCAACTTCAATAACCTTATTTTAAAAATTCAACATTATTATATACAATTCTAGTTATAGAATCATCCATTTTTAAAATTGAAATGGGTGTTATTTTATATTAAGAGTTGAAAATACATTGGAGAATACATACTCTTCATATTACAAAAATTCTCTTGTCCGAACACATTTATTCCACAAAATTGTCCTTTCATCATGTTACAATAACAATGACATATCTGACAAAGTACTTAAAAACATACACAAACTAATTTAGCAAGACTTTACAAAAGAAGAACATAAACCAAAGAATTAAGAGGGTCCTTAACCACTTAAAGCTTCCTCCATATTCTACTTACCTTCAACATGACCATGCGAACTGGAAATATTTATGAGAGCCATTGTTGGCTACTAAATGGAGTCCTCTTCCATTGTCTTGGAAATTTTAAAGGGGATGTTCTAGGAAAAAAACCCCACCAACACTCCTGGTGTGCTTCAGAAGCTAAAGTAAGCCTCTTCAATTCTCCTCGTTGCTCCCTAACTTTACTTTCCAAGTCATCAAATATGGAATTCATCTACACTACATGGGAAGATATTTGTTCCATAACTTCTATAACACCCTCTAGCTGAGAATTGAGCCTACACAATATGATTTGTAGGTCCCTAATGGTGTTATGAATCCACCAAGACCTGAACCCCAACCATATCCCACCATGGAATTCAAATCTCCTGGTGTCTTTATTGGATCCCCAAATAAAATTGTAGGAGAAGAAACCCAACAAGCAGATATGCCAGACCTTCCTACAGAGCTACGAGCTTGACTGAATACCAAATCAAAGCAATATTTCAACTAATTACTTGAAAACACACACAAGGGTTCATGTTGCTTCAATAGCCAACCACAATCCATTGAGTCCATGCTAAAATCCCGACCATGCATTCCTATTGTATGGATATATGTTCTTATATATATCCCATAGGTGGAGGTAGAACAAACCCACAAAACCATAAAATAGAGAAACAAATCTAGATAAAAACCAAGGGGTGAAGTCACAAGAAGGATCTTCCCTATGAGGGATTAAATGCAACTTATGTTGCATGCTTTTCTAAAAAGTAACAAACCAGGAGGTGCTCATTCCCACCAAACTCATTGAATACTTCATTAAAAGGATT
Organism: Pseudotsuga menziesii; assembly: GCA_001517045.1. Classification (NCBI taxonomy): domain Eukaryota; kingdom Viridiplantae; phylum Streptophyta; class Pinopsida; order Pinales; family Pinaceae; genus Pseudotsuga; species Pseudotsuga menziesii. The sequence goes on from LPNX010764487.1 coordinate 8,807, forward strand.
GTGGTAATATCATAAAACTCTTAGGGGAGCCATCAGTGTTAAGGATGCCCCCATATTGGACAAAAAACCATGCTCAAGCATTATAGCTTCATTAGCCAACCTTTCCATGACAGATTTGTTATGTTTTTATATGTGCATGATATTATTCATGTCTTGGATCTAGTGAAGCAAATCAATGATTCTATGTCAAAGCCTTCCCGAACTTGTTTCATCATTAATGACCTTTTTCCTAGCTTTAATTATCACCAACAAGAAATCAACTAAGATCAAGACCTTGGTGATCTTAGGAGAAACAATGAGTTCTAATCCCATGAATAAAGCATGCCTCTCTTCATGGTTTTTTGTGACTTGTCTCATTCCCTATTCATAAGTAAGATTTATATTTCCTTTAGGATCCATTTGGATCCTTTTGCACTCCTACCCCTTGTTTATAGGATCATCCATTAATAATAAGGAAAAATGTTAATAATGTTATTTGGATCCTTTTGCACCCATCACCCACTATTTATAGAATCAACCATTAGTAATAAGAAAAGATGTTAATATTAAAATATTACTACACATTCTTGTTTATAAGTTTATCATGGGAGCACGCGTACGCACACGTATGCACATACACACACATATCGATAAACATTGATATTTTATAAATTATCACATATTTGTGTATACTTAAGAACTATAGCACACATTAATTGATCTAGATAAGCTTGGGTCAACTCCCTCAAAGGGATATCGCCAAGCATCTCTAATCGTAATGCTTGGTGCTCGACGATATAATTTGTGAACTATTCTGACTCCCCAAATAAACAAAACCCATGTTAAAAGGATATCTTTGAGATTTTCCAAGCTCCCCCAAGGGTGGAGACATGTCCACATGCATTATTTTTCCCATGGAATTATCATAAAAATAGATAAATAACTCATAATTATATATTTTATTATTTTCCTTTTTAACCCAAATATGTTTTATTAAGTTTAAGCTTATCAAGTTATATATCTTTATTCTTACGAATCCCTTACTTTTGTAATATTATTAATATAGCATACATAGTCTAATATTATTGTGGAGGGATATGAGCTTTCATGTTTCCATCACATGTATGTCCCATGCCTTCACTATAAACCCATCATACCCCCTAGACTCTAATGTAGTAAGTGACAAAGGGAATTACATACTCCCCCCCTTCAAGGGACTTCGTCTCGAAGTTATTGTTATAAGATTCATAACTATAATATTTATACTTCCTCCCTCACATGCCCTCCCCCATAATATTACCATCAAATCAACCTCCGAACATCCCCAATATTAATACAAACGGTACCGCTCGCCATGGAACGAGCCCTCTACTGTAGCTAGTATAAGGGTCACACATCATGGTGTGACCACGACAAGCATCATAATTCTAATTATATGTACGAGAACCTACAAACATGCTCCTTGCTTCTTCTTCTTTTAAGTTTTAGCATCATGAGAAGGCTTAAGGCCTTCCTGTCTTCACTGGGCTATATACCCCAAGACCTCATATGGAGCCACCAAGAATCTAGTCCTATACGTTAACCTATGTAAGATAGGCATCTCGAAATATTGGACCAAACTTCCTCCTCAACTCCCTGATGGAAATCAACCCCAAACATTGAAATTCCTTCTCTATACACCTCTCGTTGCTAAGATACCTCAATTCATGGACTTTTGGAAACTACATAAAGGAAAGGAACTACTAGCAAGGTATTACCAAGTGAGTTGGTTTCCCAATCTATAAATCCCTTGTCTTTATGGGTTCCCATGATATCGTGGCTTCAAGAGTGACCCAACCTTGAAGGCCCTAGTGTGGCATTCATGTAACACTTCTTCCCATCATGCCATCGTAAAATTAGTTATGAATATAACATTTAGAGATCATATACTATCATAATCACAATAAAATTTGCATACTGCCACATGCCCTCATGAAAATATACCATCATCACAAATACATGAGAACCGCATGTTATGACATGCTATTATGTAATATAACATATTCAAGAATAACAATGGACTACATGCTATCAAATGTCATTACTTAAACATATGTCAACATTCTAAATATAAGGAACCACACGCGACTTCAAATCAACGTGTAAACATAACATCATCACTACATGACATCATGATATAATGTTAGTATATATTATTAACCTTATAAAACATATGTCATAAATAATTTCCATAATGTCCTCTCAATAATCCCAATCCATTACTTGAAATGAAGCCTTCGTAATACATGATCATTCATTGGTCATGGAAACTTAATCAATATATTTTAATTTCCATCACATACGACTAATACATAGCATGTGATGAATATTCAACATAATTGGCATGATCATTTAATATATGGCATGCGATGAAATAACATAATCACAACCAATTAATCCATAATATGGCTACAACAATTAATAACATCCACGGGATCGATTTAATCCATAGCATATGAGAGTCCATACAAGAACATCATCAGATCATCTATCCCATAACGTGTGGTGAAACAACATACTAAACACTATCATAATAATTTAACTTATAGTATGTAATGAGCAATATAAGAAAATCATCATGGACAACTAATCCATAACATGTGAAGAACAACATAGTCATCAACATCCAATAATCCTATCATAATTGATTCCATTCACACATAGTTATTTCACCCTCAAAATTTGTTAGCTGAGTATGTATGTGAGTATCCAAGGGTTATCTATGGTGTTATTCCTCCTTTATCATTATTTAATTGCATTTTATATAATGATTACTTCAATAGCAAAGGAATTTGGCAACCAATTGATGCCTAGGGTGATTTGGATTTGTAGAAAAACATGAAGTTGGTTTCCACTTTTTTATAAATTGGCAAATACTTATGACTAGTCAATGTAATGTCTTGCTGCTAGCTCCTTATATATTTTAAACAAAAAAAATAGATCAATTTCAAGAAATCGTGGTGCACTTAACCTTGTTTCAATTGACTTATAATAACAAGTTAACTCAACTTATGCCAAATTAACTTATTGATGAGAAATATTTTCATGGCATTCTGGATATGTGCTAAAATATTTGGAAATAAATAATAATAATAATATTTATAGTGTTAATATTTTAATGGTTATACGATATCTAAAAACATTTAGCATCATACATCATAGCCATATACAAAAGGATCACTGAAATGAAGACAAGAACAACCACACAAAAGAACAGAGAGATTTATCCTGGGAAACCCTCGTGGCGGAGAAAACCTGACAAAACTTCCTTGATATAGAATTCAATCAAGTACAATGTAAGACCCCAAGAATAAGACTTGTAAGACTCCAAGAGAAAGACTTGATTGCTTCCTCTCTTCGAGATGGACCGGTCCTTCTCTCTCTAGCGAACTTGCTTGAGTTCTGAGTATGTCCAAATGAGGGAGGAAACGCACCTATTTATATAGAATAGTGGATAGGAAACTTCATCCCGAGATATCGAGATCTGTATTATTTACAACTCCATAGGTTAGAGCAATATTGGATTCACCAAGTGGAACTTATGTTGATTTTCAGGGATGTCATGTTTGTGGACTGGTTTAGTATAGTGAACTTGTACATACTACCACATGTCACTGTTTAAAATTCAGGGTATGAAAATTGCATCACATAAAATATAGTCCAAGACATATATGAAATATCTTACTAAATTTTATTTGGATCTTCCTATCTCGATATATTGTAGCTCTCCCTAGGTCACATGTTTAAGACTGAATTCTAGAAGAGGTTGGAACCCTATTTTGGATGGATCACATCTCCTAAAGTACAACGAATTTGAGGATTAAACTCACACACAAGGTACAACAAGATTTCATCTTTGTCCTGCCCAAGTTTTAGCTCATGATCCTTCTCCAAACTCTAGTTATAGAAAAAAATTCCAAGATGGCTATATTCCCCCCCCTAGGTTTTTCAAGCATGAAATCCTAATCTCCAGTAGCTGCAGTTGTAGAAGTGTTTTGACAGTCGCACAAAGACTTATTTCAAGGTGGATTTGATCCTGTGTTAAGGTTTTAATGGTTATACAAGATCTAAAAAAATTAGCATTAGAACCATATACAAAAGGATCACTGAAAGAAAGACAAGCACAACCACACAAAAAAACAAAGAGATTTATCCTAGGAAACCCTCATAGGGGAGAACATCCAGCAAAGATAAAAGTGTATCTAAAGAAAAAAACAAAAAAAAAAACAATGGCATCTATATAATAGAAAGTTCATCACAGGTAATTAAATCAATAAAAAAGGAAACCTACTTACAAATTTTCAAGCCAACGTTTTGGACTACGTAAATATGAGTCCATCATCAGGGCGATCACTCAATCATGTGAATGGGATGAGGGATAATAATCCTCAAAGAGCATATAAATACAAGATTTTTCTATAATTCTTAGTGAGGTTGGCTACTTGAATTTATAATGATTCAAATTATGTCAACGTATCACCTAAGATTTCAATGCCTCTTAATTAGGTTAATAATTGGCTTCCACATCTCACTAAGCTTCAGTCCTTCATCTTTGTTTAGCGTGTTGTTTCTTTTATCGATTTCCAAAGCCTCCCTGATTCTTCTTCTATTATAGTGTTCTTCTCTGGCAATTAACGAAGCTTTGTTAATGTAGATTTGATGGGTAGTGGTGTGCGAGTGTTCTACTAAAGTAGATTTTTCTCTTCGATTGTGAAATATGTCTGCACTATTTTCTTTTAGTCGTACTTGTAATGAACGAATCGTTTACCCGATATAGACCATCCCAAAAGAACAAGGTATTTCATACACCTCTTTCATTTTTCTAGGATCCATTTTATCTTTTGTTGTGTCCATGAACCTCCTGATAGTGTTCGGAGGAGGGAACGCGACAACAATATTTTTTCTTTTTAATATCTTGGCAATGTGATCCATTATTCCCTTAATATATGGGAGAGCAATCTTTGGGATATTGAGATATCCTCTTTAGCCAGATATATATATTACAATTGTGTATTTTAATCAACCCTTTATGGTATCCATTATTCATGAAGACCTTTTCAAGGTGCTCAAATTCTTTCCCCAGGTGGTCTATATCTGAGATTGTTTTTTCTTTGCATGCAAGAGTCTGAATCACACCAACCTTCTAAGCTCAGTGGTGGTGAGATTCTGCATGGAGGTATCTATCTGTGTGGGTCTTCTTCCTATACAATTTATACCCTAATATCCCATTTACCTTCTTCATGAGCAACACATAAAGAAAGGCGAGCTTCCCATCCTCCTCTATTTCCATCGTAAATTTGATATGTTGAGAAAGGTTATTTAGATCTGCCAAGAAATATTCAAGTCGAGCCTTCCTATGTCGCCATTTCGCAAATATGTCATCAACTCATATCTTCCATTCTTTTGGGGTGAGAGGGGAAGAATTTATGGATTTCGCTTCAAAATATTCCATGTAAATATTTGCAATGACTGGGGACAATGGGGAGCCCATTGCAACACCATGAATTTTCTCATAGATACCTCCTATGTACAAAAAATATGTTGACTTTAGACAAATTCTAACCAAATATGCAGTTTGGTTGTCTGTGATGTTTCTAATGATATCAATTGCATCGTCCACGTAGATCTTGGTGTATAGTGAAATGATATTGAATCGCACCAAAATGTCTTCCTCTCTAACTTCTTTATTTCTAAACCATTCTACAAATGAGGTAGAGTTCTTCGCGAAGGAGGATGTGTTTCCAGCAAATGGAAGAAGCTTCTTAGCAAGGAATTTTGTGTGGAGATAGGTATGTGAACCTATAGTATTTACGATGGGTCTAAGATGAATTCCTTCCTTATGTATCTTAGGTATGTCGTATATGTGGGGCATGATTGTGCTTTGTCATATCTACTTCTTTTTTATCGAGTTGTCTAAGGAAGAGGTTTTTATCGCCTATGTTACCTCCTTAGTAATTTTGTTACCTGGGTCCCTTTCAATGATTTTGTAGCTCCCGCAAGCCAAGTGTTCGGTCATTTTCTTGTGGTGGTATTCCTCATCAAGGATGACTGTGGCATTACCTATATCCACCTTCATAAGTTTGATCTCTTCATTCCGTCTTAATGCAGAAAGTGCTTTTATCTCTTCTTTGCTCAGATTGCACTTAGGTGGTTTTGCTCTTCTCAAAACCACAACACATTCTTGCCTTATTTCTTCCACATAATTCAATGGTTGATCCTTAATTGAGTTGAGTCCTCTATGTTGCATATCATATCTTCTAAAATAATTATTTTTGGAACCACCGCAAAATTATCCCTTTCTCCATAAGTTTGTGAGATGCGACGTCTAGCTCGTGACTAGAAAGGTTCACCACCGTTTTCCTCTCCAATTCTTGCCTATTAACGTTGCCATTATGATTTGGCACCAGGCGTATAAATTTATTTTTCTTTCTAGACGACGCCGCATGAAAAATCCTTTCCACTTTCAAGGAAGATGCAAAATCCAAGGTCAGCTAAAGATCAACGCGGATTGAGCATGAGAGCTTAAGGTGGAGATTAAACAATTTTTCGGAGGTTGCAACCACTTCACGAATGCCTACTTATTAGTCCCTGCCTTCAGGCTGCAGGGACTATTGTAATCGCCTTGCAGCCATTTCCATTAGTTAGGCACAGAAGCCTATACATTATTGCAAAATTTATCGTAAGTTTCTTTGAAAACATTAATTTTTTATTAAAACATTTTTCAAAACACTTTTGCTAAGCGAATGGTATCTGGCCTGCCTTTTTGTCAACCAATGAATAATTTGGACCTCTTATTTGGCCTCAAAACGAGGCGAGGCTCAATTCCACATAAATTTACTATAGTCTTTTTTATCCAAAATGTGAAAAACATAAAAATGAATTAATGTTAGGATGGGCTTAGCATTAGTTCTCCAACATTAAATGTTGGATATAGGTTTTACTTTTCTCCCTCTCTAGGTTAGTTGTGGTGGTTCATTGTGGCGATAGGCATGATGGCCACTTGTATGTACTTTCATCCCTGTGGTGTCATAGTTTTACACCATGTCCACCGCGTCCAACATAACTGGTGTTCTTTTCCCAACTCCACTCTAATGTCGGTTTGGCAAGACCGTTTTCTTCCTGCAATGGCCTCTTCTATCAGTATTGCGTCTGTTTCCTGCAATCACCTCTTCTATCAATCAGTAGCCCCAGGAACATTGCTGCAATCAGGAACATTGCTGCAATCACCTCTTCTATCAATCAGTAGTGCATAGTGCATCTGTTGTAGCCCTAGGAACATTGAGGATTACATAGCTCCTCCTTCCAAAAAAAAATTTCCAGCATAGCATAGTAGCATCAGCTATTTTTGTTGATCCAGCTCCATTCTGCAATTGACTCAGCTCCAGTTTGCAATTGACTCTGCACCAAGAAACTGATGATGTTTGTGTAAACTACACCTCTCACCTCTCTAGTGGTCGCTTCATTATCACTTCTTTGTCGAGGTCGCTTCATTATCACTTCTTTGTCAACATTAAGGTAAAAATCATCTGTTTGAAAGTAATAATTATGCTGTATAACTTGTCCAGATATTGCACCCCTTGTCTCCAGAGGCTCTGCCAAGCAAGACACACGGGCCAAGCCTTCTCTCGGTGTCCACAAGTGCGAGCAGTATTCCACCTGTTTTTATCAAACCCAGGTACCAGTTCTGGTGATTTTCCATGCAAACAACTCAGTCTGTCTTGTTTAGCTGTTCTTGAATCTGTTTGGACTTGCTTAAAAATGGGATTTTTGTCTCAAGTTTTCTCAAGAAAACCACCAAAGTTCTCCAATTCACTGAATCTACCTTCGCCTTTACAAAAGACGCATTTGCCTTTATCTTCAGACATATCATTACCTTCGGGAAAGTTAATGCTTATGAAGTCGGAGAGTCTGTAGTCTGAATACATGGATGCCGAAGAATACAGGTATAACCTTTTTTACCCTATTCTGCTTGTTTGCTCACCCATTATGTAATTTCTTGTCCATTTTTTCTTTCATTGGTTGTGTTGTTGTTTTCGCCCCATCAAGTTTGCCCGACGTTTTACATAATCAATATATGAGACATCCATCAACATCATTTAGAGATCGTGTAAAAACGTCAAGTAGATCTTGTTATGTTCGTGGATTTGTCTCAATAATAATAGAAAGCAACAATGACCAGTGTATTTGCATCACATATAACAATAACAATCAGGTAATGTTGTGCTGTTGCATCCCAGCTTCAAATAGACATAATCATACGCAGAAAGAAAACATTAGGAGCTTGGAATATGAATTAAATTGTTACAAGAATATGAAAGCAAATACTTTCGGCAATAACTAGAGTCACTGTCGCTACCAAGTTCATTATTGTTTAAATTTTTATATTTAAACAGTTTCAAGAATATATGCTAAGGAAAAATATTTCTGTTGTGCAATTTGATCATTCCATGGAATTGTTGTTCAATTATATTTATTAGATAACCACCAATATCCAGAACAAACCGACTTCATTAAAAATTTGGACAAATAATTTAAGTTTTGTACACATTAACTATCATACAGGATATTGCATTCATAAACAGTCAACAGAATGTGGCACCTGATGCCTAAATTTACCTTTTAAAGCCCGTCTTCTCAATAATTGGAACTCAATTTCTCTGTTCTTATGGTAGTTTCTCAGTTTTTACTTACCTGATGACCTACCTGCATTAACAGATAACTCTCTATACATAACATACTTGAAAACGCTCGGGGAATGTACTGGCAATGGCGGCTCCAAATAGAGGACGCTCCAAGCACGACTCTATGGGCATTGCAACATAGGCTGTCTACCTTAAACCAGGCTACTATAATCGAGCCATTTAATCATTCTCGCACTTCGCCGCCCTTCCGTAGCCTGCATTTAGAATATGTTGGTTGCTGGAGCTTGGGTTGTGAAATAGAAACCTTCTAGCAATCCCTCCAACCAAGCCAGTGAGCCCGAGGATGTGATCCGAGCTGGAGCTAGGTTTGTAAGATAGAACCTTCCTAGCCATGCTCTATGTGTATTCTTACTGTATATAAACTGTCATACTGTAGTCAATGAGAAGTGGGGTGTCAAAACGAAAGGTTCATACTGTAGGCTCAACCTTGTGCTCCTTCGAGGGGATGGCCTTTCTTTCCTGTCCGAATGTATCAACCAAGCTTGTTGGAACAATCATTCTCTGCCTGGGGTTATTCAATGTATGTCTCAACCTTTTCTTGTCTATGGTGAGAATACCCGGTTGAGCTAGAGCGACTGAGGGGCTGCTCCCATCCCTACTTCCCAAGTTCAACAAAGGCCATGGGAGGTAAGCTCCGTACGATCCATAACTCTGGAAGATCTACGATGGACAAATGCTTGAGATTTTCTACAGATCCTTCTTGCAAAGTGACATTTGGACATTTGAAGCAGTGACTGCTGGGAGAATGTAAGGTGCAAGTTGACGCTTGGACCATTTGATATTGCCACGGTTGTCCGGTGGGGCATACTGATATATAATTCTATAGTATTTTATTGTTTAAGGCTTCTTCAGTCAAATGGTTGTGCACTACACGGACGAGGTCATGCTTTATCATATGGTTGTGTCTACTTACTCTGCGTTAGTCAAATGGTGACATTTGCGCTATGATTCATATCGCTCTCACTCTCCCAGATCCACGTATCTCAAAAATTGATAGCGTTCAAAGTTCTATTATCCTTCATTACTAAATGATTTACTTTATCCAATGCATAGCCATCTTCCAATGCTGTTTACTTTACCTCGTCACATCGAGCACAATTTTATCATGATGCAGATATCACAAACGTCAAAGTCTTGGTGTTATGCAACATAATGCCATAAAAAACTCTTCTCTTCGGCTTTATGCAACACAATGCCATAAAAAACTCTTCTCTTCGGCTAGGTATTTAAAGTAAGAAAATTATAATGATATTGTGTATTGCAATATCGGAACCCTTGTTGTGACATGACACATCACATTTCAGAAGAGCTTCAGGTGACAATGTATCACTGAGCCAAAATGCAATATGGTCACAGTTAAGCTTGGAATATTATTGAGAGCATGGTTTAACAAGCCACTTGCAATCCATGCAAACTTGTATATGGCACTTATCTTCATGGGCCTACTCTATCGGCAAGCGACTTACATGTGGCAAGCCACTTATTATATCTAATGCTAAAGGCAGGGACTTGCTGCCTTTAGCAGCCCTACTTGTTATATGTATTTGTTGATCGTTATTAATTAACCATCCCAAAGAGCTATGGATAAATCAAGGTACATACTCATTCATTGTAACTAAAGTTTGGTTCAACATTGAGATGGTGAGCATTTTAAGCTAGGAGTCTGGCTACCAAATCTTCCCACCAAATACCGAATATATGCATACTACCCAATGCAACTGACAATTTTCAACAAGTATTTATAACTAAGAATTGATTTCAATTGAGAGGTTTTCAAGATTCTATTGAAGAATTCAACGATTTCCTTCGAATTCTGATCGGTTTTGTGTGGGTACATTCATCGACATTTTTGTTTTATGGGACAAAAATGATTGCAGGTAATGATATTAACTGAACATGGGAAATGAATATGTGTTGGCTTTGTATCCATACAAGGTGCTTGTCCTTGTTGTAGTGGGTGTTACTATCGGAGCAATCTATTTACTCGATAGGCCCGATAATTTATATCGAGCCTACTGATGTGGTCGATGTGGTCGAGTGGATAGCTTACTCCGTTACGTTACTTCTATGATATTTAAAAATTTCTTTGCTTCTATTGCTCAGCTCAGCCTCAAAGCTGAAGAAAAACATTTCTTTGCTTCTACTGCTCCCCTCCGCCTCAAGGCTGGAAAAGAAGCTCAGAATACATTTTATGTTTAAATGACAAAGGGTCAGGGCGTATCCAAGATCTCATCTGAGCCTCAAGGCTGGAAAAGAAGCTCGAATGCATTTTATGTTTAAATGGCGGGTCAGGGCTTATCCAAGATCTCATGTCTCGGGCTGAAAAAGAAGCTCGAATGCATTTTATGTTTAAATGGCAGGGGGTCAGGGCTTATCCAAGATCTCATGTCCCGGACTCTGCTGCCAAACTATAGAAGGCTTGATGCATTCCAGCCCGACGGCTCTAATCTCTTTCTATAGAGAGATCGAAATACTCATAATTATTACTCTTTACATCATTTGAACGCCGAACAATGCTATAATTGAAATCACATGCTGAAATGTAACCGATCGAATCCAAACTCCTCCTGTGCCTTGCGTAGTAGCTCACGGAATAGAGGATGATTCAGATATGTTGTGGGTAAACAAACCTCCTGCGCTCGCTCCCCACATAAACTGGATTATGACCCTCAGGAACGTCTGCTGGAATGTTCAGCTTCTTTTCTGCAAGCTCAGAATCCAAGTTTCTGTAACGCCGACCTTTGAGTGACAGAGCTCTGGGAATCCCATGAAACTTATACTAGTTGGTCCCTCCAATCTCCAATCCTACATGAGGCACCGATGCATGGCGTACCGAATTACTGCAGAATTGCGTTGGAAGCTGCATGAACATACTCCACCTTCAATTATACATAATTGACGTGCCTAATGAGTGCACCATTACGTTCAGGTCAAGAACCTCGCTAACGTATATTATTTTCTGGTCTCACGTAAATCTCAGTCTACATTCAAATCCATGCGCGGTTGGCCCCATAGGAAATAGTTGATCCGCGATTTCAGAGAAATATGACGTGAATAAACTCTATGCCGCAACAACATTTCGTCTACTTTTCGGTAGAATAGTAACTAAAGTTGCAGCGTAACGTTTTTTACAATTGCAGATGTAGAATAGTTATTGAAATCGCGGATTAATCTAGATGGTGAATGAATGAGTTTCATAAAAATGAAAATGTTTATTATAATTTTTTTTAATAATAAATCTGGATAGAGATAGTATCTCTGCCCGAGCAAGGAAGCATAGCAACAATGGATAGCTTAACGACAGATATAACAAGGAAGTATAGATGCACCTTTATTCTTAAAGAGATGATGGCTGTAAGTTTGAGGATAGTAAATTGTTTTTCTACTCTTTTGAATATCAAACTTATTTTACTTGTGCCAACGGAAGCCAAAATGTTTAACTCCAAATTTTGCTAATGTTTTTTTTCATATTGGATGTTCTTTCAATAGGTATTACCGTTTTTCTTAAATTGGGTACATGAATCTAGTGTTGTTAAATTATGACGATTGATACTTCGAATTTATCAGGAGATATATGACAATTAATACTTCGAATTTATTAAGAGATATATTATTTTCTAAGCCTCAAGCCCTCCACACATGTCGACGCCCTCTTTACGAAGCTGGTGAACCAGTGCACGAAGCCTATCAATATTGATGTTCGCTATTTAAGCGAGGGGGACCAAGAGCCTCTGTGCGGAGGTGGAAGCAGAGGGTCTATTGAAGAATACAGGGTAACAAAGTAAGCTATGCACTTACGGTGTCAAGTGGGCCCGCTGTAAATGGTCGAGTAGATAGCTTACTCTGTGACTATCCCTAGTTTGTAGATAGCTTACTCTGTTACTATCCCTAGTTTGTAGACACGACTGTTGAGTACCAGATTCGTCACACTTGCAATTAAGATTCCAGTTTTCCACTTTTCCTCACTACTCCATTCAATTTTAATGGAATTTCTCAACCATGGTGGGGAGTGTGCTAGTTACATGTGTTGTTATGTGTGCTAGTTTTGTAACCAGAGAATATCGACATGTTGTTGCCTCAAGGTTAATTTGGCATAGATGAATGGGATATTCATAACTTTTGAGGTAATTGGAGATATTTTCTATTTCTTTGAAGTTTTTTCTCAACTAATCATGATTATTGTACTGGGGAGGTGGGCTTCCCGTCTACATTTGGCGAATCCAATATTTCCTTGAATATTTGTGGTAACTTGGTCATAGAAAATGTACAGGTAAACACCTAAGAAAGCTAGGGGAAATTCACACTAATAATAGAGTAAGGTCAAAGGGTGAACTGATGTATATTGAAAATATTGAAGTCTCTGCTCGCCTCTCTCTCCTTGTGGCTCCTGATTTAGGTCTGTCCAACCTGGATTCTTCTCCTATTCCTCGAACATCTGATCTTACCGTTGAAGGACCTCCTCCTTACACTCTGGAGCATTTCCCTTCTCTCCCTGCCTCCTCTTCATATCGGCAGTCCCTCTTACCTTGGGTTCCCTCTGCACCTCTTGCTTTTCCCTCCAACCCCAGAGAGGCCCCTTCATTTTTGGATCCCTCACTCTTAAACTCACTCTCAATCTTTACGGAAAAGGACCCCATTTCTCCTTCCACACTCCCCCTGGACTCTATCCGTTTTAAAAATTTTACTATTCGTAAGGAAAAGAAACCTGCACTTGATGATCCATGGAACTTGGGCCAGTATACCCCTCTCTCTTTAATATTAAAGATTGTTGTGAGGCTCTCCCGTACCTCTCCCTCCTCCTCTCAGGCACTTAGAGCATGCTTACCTGATGAGTATGGTTCCCCATGAAGATTTTATCCATGAATATTCGTGGGTTTGGAGGGCTTACCAAACAAAAAGCCCTTGGCTCTCTTCTTACTGAATTGAATCTTGATATAATTTTGTTACAAGAAACTATGTGTAATTTTTCCCAAGCTCTTATGGTGTTCTCTAAATTCAAGCTAGGGTGGGAATTCTGTGCTATTGATGCTTCTGGTCTGTCTGGAGGTATTTTGGCAGGTTGGAACCCTCTCCTGGTTCGTTGCAAGGCCTTCTCCTCCTTTGCAGGTATTATACTTCAAGCAAGGGTGTGTGCAAGAAGTTGAGGGACCTTTTAGATGCAATCTTACTTTTTAGGAACAGGCTCACGTTACATAGAAAAAGAATGCGCTCCTCTTCCATAGCACTTGGAATAGTAAATCCGAGCCTGACATATCAGCAGACATGTAGGCCAGGTAACAATAACGTGCACGCGTTATAAAACTCCAAAACGCGCTCGCATTTTGTAACTCTATAACGCGTGCGCATTTTGTAAATCTAAAAACAAATAAAAAAACACACAGTCCCGACCTGAGAGTCGTTTTCACCAAACAGGATCGCGAAAACAACGGCGTGCCCGTGCCCTAGGAGCTTGGAAGAGTGCCCATTCCTCGATTTGAAGACAAATCCTCCGGTGAATCGTCATATTAACAGGTAATTCATTCACCCAT
>LPNX010764506.1:906-12135 GCA_001517045.1 Pseudotsuga menziesii
CTATTTTATCTTTACAATTCTGTATCCTCACATTCTGGACAACATGACAGGTGCTCAGAATGCTATCATTTAGAGTGTAATGTAAAAACAACATGAAGATAGATAGGCCGATAGATACATTAGGTTGTCCAAGCCTCTAGAACTGTTTAACTGTCTCTTGTGTGTTACGTGGTCAATTTTGGAGTTAACTGCAGAACCTCTGAAATGACCTTTTAGACATCTTGAAAAATGTATGGGTTGCAACTTCTATCAGGCAGCACTGAAAATGTCTATACAGGATCTCAGAGAAGTAAATATATTTCACATGACATTACATACTACAGTTTGATGTAATTAGTTCTTCTTGTATGAGATGTTCAACTTTTTGGCATTTGGCATTGGAAAGAATTGCCATTACTAAGTGATCAGAAATGTGACATGAAACTTGATTTGACATAGTAGTTGTAGAATTGGAGTTTTTGAGGCTAAAGAGCTCAATGTGTAGCATATGCACTTGGATATGGTTCCTTGCACGTTTGATTTTGTGTTATACTATGTGCAACCTGATAAACCAAACTAACAGGATATTTTGTTTGTACAGCTAAATACATGTTTTAAAATGACTAATGAAAACTTTTCAATTCCCATATATTGTTTTTACATTTTGTTTATAAGTTCTAAATTTTCTTTGTTGAAAGTTTGGGATGCCTTTCTCCAGCTGTCAAAATGATAATCACAGTTTAATTGCAAAATTAAAATTAGAAGTCCGGTCTTGGATACACAATCAGATCTTGTTACTGTACGTAGACAGCTGTTAAGCTTACATGGGCTAATACTTATCTTCCAGGCTGGTATCCTTATCTGCCAAGTTGGCACACCTTATTTTCCTGGTTGGCATCCCATGAAATTATGAACTGTGAGCTTCTCCCAGTTTGTTATAAATACTGGCAATCTCCTGTATTTCAATAACTTAACAGTGTATAGATTCAGATTCTTGCTATCCTATTATCTATTTCTTGTGTCGAGGGCCATTTATGATCCAGGTTAAACCTAGATTTCTACTTGGTATCAGACCGGGCGCTTCCTACTCTGCTTTTCTGAGTGACTGTATTCATCTCTGTTTTCTCCAGCGTTCCACCAAGTTTCCGGGACCTGGGAGTGTTGGAGTGGGGAAATGCACATGGGGGATATGTGCAGACACCCCCCGAATTTTAGGGAAATTCATGGGGGACAGCGGGATGTTGAGGTAAAATGGAGAGGGACGAGTTAAAGACTCAGTTTGAGGTCATCAGTATCTAGAGTGAAAAGTTACAAGGAGACTGTACCATGGACTGGTCCTCTACATTCGGCATCAAAACACTTGACAGACACACACAAAGGCACATACATTCCAAAACCCAAATTTGTAATAATTAAAAGGTAACTGGATAATACCTCTACCATCTCAACAACCCCACTCTCGTCGAACATTTTGGAAAGCCCTTCACTATCAACGTCAAAGGGGATATTACCCACATATAGTTGAGTGCCCTCAGGAAGAGGAGGATAGTCCTGGTCTTCAACTGTATCTTGCTCTGCTTTGCTCTCTGTACCAATTGCTACATCTGATTCTTCCTCTTGAACCGCTTGAATCCCCCCCAATTGCTCTTCCGATTCTTTTCCTTATGAAACTCCTGATGCAGGGGGGGCTGCTCCACTTCTTCTTCTGCTTGCACCAAAGGAATATCCTGTGCCTTCTCTACCACTTCTGCTGCCACTGGTGAATCCTGTGCCAATGATCTAATTCTTAGGACCCGCCTCTTGCCCAAAACATGGGTCAAACAAGAAATCCCATGGCGGGCATGGGATATCCCTGAATTACAAGGGGCAACCGTTGGCAAGGCCATCATAGGAAGCCTTGAACAAGGAGCCTTCAAACATACTGAACCTCCTCCTAAAGCTGTTACTGCTGTTGCTTCTAATGAAGGCAGCACTTAGGTAGTCGCCATTGAAAAGCATGAAGCTGCCATCTTCACAAAAACCTCAAAAATACCTGCCCTAAAACCTTGCAAAAATTCTAAAACTGCAAAAGGATCCTATAACTTCATCGGATAGTGTCTAATTCTCATCAATTTCACTTTTACCTTAAAACTTCAAAACCAAAAATCCACAGTCCAAATATGACTATGCCTTTGAAAATCATCTCCAGCATAAAACACACACCTTCGTACCGCGACACTGAGAGGATAAGGTGTAAAAGGGATAAGATAGCAGGAGTCGAGTGGTTTGTGTTTCGACAAGATTTAGATATTTTTCTCCATTTATATGGAAAACTATATAAACATATAAAGCTTGAGGGATATTTAGGAACGAGATTCGTGTTCGTGTCTTCATCGGTATATATTATTTGTTTTTGTTATAAAAAATGGGATGTTTATGGGATAAGATATGATTAAGATGGATTTAAGTTCATTTATTTTTTAATTTTGAAGTGGATTAAGTTTTGATGGTTTTAACTAGTTAGGATGGGTAGCTTAGTTGAAACATTACTTTATCTTTCATGGCATTAACTTAGATGAAACATCACTTTACTTTTTATGTCATTATCGATGATATGATGAAACTCAAGGTGGAGGTCTGGTATCTAAAAATTATGGTAATGGTGGGAGTAGCATAAAAAAATATTATGGGTGTTACATTATATAGAGTGTTAACATGTCTCATATGAACGAGATATTCACTATTTTGGGTGGATTATCAAGTTATGTCAAACAAGATTAGTTACAAATTTTATTAATTTGTTAATTTAATATAGGGAGGATGATTGCAAGCATGTATTTTATTATCACAAGAAATTATTGGAGGACTAGAATAAAAATAAAAAGCATGAAAAGAAGATGGCATTGATCATGGCTCATTCAATACATAATATCCACTACTATATCGTTCTTCACCACATCAATATCATGACCAATTCAAATCGCATGAAGTGTATCTTGGGATGTTAGCTCATTAAAGGAAAATTTTCTCATTGGATATCCTTTCTCCAAGAATTTGACCTTAAATTTTATACATGTAAACATAAGAAAGCTTTGTCCCTCATCGATTTCATCACTGACTTTCCTACCCGTGTAATCCAATGACCACTCAATAGTATTGCTCATGACAAGCATATTTTTATTATAGCATCAAACAACCCATGTTATGGAATTATCTTGAACTACCTTTACACACTGAGCTTTGATCCACATCTCTCTCAAGATGACCATCAAGACATTCATCATTGGTGTCCTTGTTACCTCCTCCTTAAAGGCAACATGTATCAATGAGGAGTTGACATCATAGTATGTCAATTCCTAACTCAGAAAGAGGTCAAACAAGTTCTCAATAGATTTCATGGGATGCTTACAATGACCATTTATCAAGAATGGCCATCACCCAAAAGATCCTTTATGTGGGATATTTGTTGGCTTTCTTTTCACATCACTACATTCATGAGATTAATCTATGCAAGAATTGTCAAATTCTCACCCCTAAAACTTAAGCACAATCTACTCCTCCATATCCCATTATCATTATTAACATTTTTTGCAACTAAGGGATCAACGTTATGGAATGTCACCCTATATCCAATTGTGACCACAAGTAGATTATTGTCCGTTACCTAATTTATCAAATGGTTTAAGCAATGTTAACATTTGTCAACACTTCTCTTACAACCACCCACTTCTTCCTCAAACACATCATCACTTCAAAACCAAAAATCCACAGACCAATTAAAGGCGTCGTTGCTTAAGCGACGCTTACTAACTCGCCGTCGCTTAACCGACGATTATGAGAATAGTCGTCGCTTCACCGACGCTTGTGGCCACATTTACAAAAAAAAATGTATCCTTGTGATTTTTGGTAAGTTTAAAAAGAGAAATCCACGCGTCGTCATATTTTTTCGTCAGATTTTGGATCGAAATGTAGTAGTGACTGGAAGGCTTATTTCCATATGAGATTGTTGTAATCCCCAAAGTTAATCAATGAGTCTTACAATTCCTGGGGGATGCTCATGAATATTACAAATATAACAATATTAAGCAGATTACGCAATTTTAGTATTTGGGAAAGCATTATACTTTACTACAAAAAAAGAGGTGCAACAAAAGGTAAAGACTTGCACAACTCCTCTCGTATGTGTTTCCGGAAGGGGCCCCGTAGGGAAAGTAAAGAGTCCAAGTCCCTCCCTTGAACCTTGAAGCGAGGAAATTCTTAGATATTATAACCTTTAGTCTGAAATCCTATACACAACATTTTTGGTCTACCAACCCTTGAATTGCTAGTTCCTAAGTTTTATCTGTAAACATAGCAATATTATTATGAACTTGGGCAGGTCTAACCTATTTTCGGGGCTGCAACTTGTGAAAATCATAGGATATCCAATAATAGATTTGATCCTTATGGCCTATTATAGTTCATCTGCAGGTGTAGCATTCCTCTGTTACTATAAGGGAATTATGATCTAGCGATTTCATCTCCACCACATCCACAACAAAGAAAAAAAACATGAATAGAAAAAAAACACAATAGATAATCAAGAAAAACACAGAACAAACCTGAAGTTCTAAACATTGATGTCATTCTGAAGGCAGTGGAGACCCAACGTGAAGCTCAATACCAATATTTGTGAGTTTCAATTTCTATCCACCGACACCAATCTCATCACCATGTTTAGAATTTCCTGAATTCCAATTCCATTTACTCTTCTTAGATGTGTCTTCAAGCATCTTCTTAGATTCAGACAAATTACTTGTAAATCTAGTCCTCTTAGCCTAAGTATTCAACACAGACGTAGGTCTACGTCAGAATTGAACTCCCTGTATAGGTGCCTGAAAGATAAAGAAAGAAAACAATTCTGTAAGAGCCCAATCCTTTTCAACCAACAATCATATATAACTCAGTGACTGCAACTTGGTGAGACCTCTAGCCCAATCAATTATCATGACCTTTGATTCACCAAAAATAGAAAGCTAGAGAATTATTTTATTTTTGCGAACCATAAAAGCCCCCATAAGGCTAAAAGTTCATGCAATTGCTTTGTTGGATCTATGAAGATCGAGGTGCATGAAACTAATATTATTACTAATAGAAGGTAGACAACTTACAAAAATTACAGTTTATTGCCAAATTTGCAATTTTCCATGACACAATTAAAAATGACTAACATAAATGACTAATTCATATTCTTCTAGCTAGTCATTTTTTATGTCGTGACTAAATTAGTCATTTATTTTAGTCATTTTTAACTCAGTCACTTATTATCTAGTCATATTTGTTAACTGGTGACTAAATTAGTCGTTTATAGTTGAGTCAATCAAAATTGCTCATATTTAGTAGTAAATCACTTGGAAAACCTGTGGTGACTAGAATTTTTAGTCACCTAGTAGCTAATTCATCATTTTGTACTAGTGTACCCAACACTTCCAATTCTTATATTTCATGTGCTTCAGAGGTTTGGCTCAACACAAACATCTCATAACTTATGTTTTCCAAAGCTAGCACTCAACAAAAAATCAAATCAATTATGTGCTCCAGATATTGCACTCAACAGAAAATCTCATCACTCATGTGCTTCAGGGTACACGCTCGACACATTACAGAACTCAATCATGCATTATGTCTTCTACACATTCTATAAAAATAATTATCTCACTATATGCATTTTAAGGTAAATCACATAATATATCGAGTACACTGTACTAT
The DNA here is from genome assembly GCA_001517045.1 of Pseudotsuga menziesii. Classification (NCBI taxonomy): domain Eukaryota; kingdom Viridiplantae; phylum Streptophyta; class Pinopsida; order Pinales; family Pinaceae; genus Pseudotsuga; species Pseudotsuga menziesii. Next base: position 6,613 of record LPNX010764506.1, read on the forward strand.
GAAAATAGTATTCACTATGAGGGTCCATTCCCAACATATAAAATCACATACATCCTAAACAAGCATATGTATTTGACTTATGTCCAATATATGTAACAAATAATCATACATATGTGCAGTGGGGCCTTACTCCCAATATACAATATAAACATCAAAGTAGCTCATGTGCAATGGGACTCATGCCCATTGTTGTCAAGGTAAAAATTTTGGATATTACATCCCTCCTCACTTAGAAAACACCATCCCAATGTTCTAGGGACTAGGAATGAAGTCATGAAATTAGGCGGGGTAAGACTCTCTCATGGTGGCTTCATTCTCCCAAGTAGCCTCATTGAATTCAAAGTGATTCCATTTCACTTCCAACCAGACTATGGTGCACCTCTTGAGTCGTACTTCTCTTTTTTTCATTATATGAAGGGATTTAGGTACAAACTCCCCTTGAAGTTCCACCTGTAACAAGGACGAATCAATAACCTGTTTAGTATCATACACATATTTCTTCAATAAGGATGCATGGAAAACATTATGAACCTTGATATGATCATGTAGATGTAATTCATATCCCACCAGCCCTTTCTTGGCCAGTATCTCAAAGGGTACAAATAATCTTGGTGCCAACTTTCCGCATATTCCTAAGCTCCATGAGTTTCTCTTTGATTTTACTTCTAAGTAAACATGTTCGTCAATATGGTAATCTTTATATTTTCTCTTCTTATCCACATAACTCTTCTAATGGTCTTGAGCTTGTTGAAAGTTTTGTTGAAGTTTCATGACTAATTGTTCCAATTCGTTTAGTATGTTAGGACCTAACATGAGTCGGTCCACTGGGCTATCCCAAGTAACCGGTGTTCTACACTTCTGACCATAGAGTACCTCAAAGGGACACATCTTGGTGGAGGTCTAGTATCTGTTTTCATATGAAAATTCTATGAAGTGAAGATAATCCTCACAGTTGGTGTGGTTGTTCATAACGTCTAAGCATTTCTTCCAAAATATGGCTTACGCATTATACCTTCCCATCCGTCTCTAGGTGGTAAGCAATACTAAAGTTTAACTGTGTTTCTAATCTAGAGAATAAATGTCTCCAAAATTTTCTGGTAAACTTTTTGTCTCAATCTGAGATGATTTCCTTGGGCATCCCAGCAATTTGAATATATCCTTTAAGAAGATGTTGACAATGTGAACTTCCTTGTAGGTTGACTTAACAAGGATACAGTGTGACGCTTTAGATAACTTGTCAACCACTACAAAGATGGAATCATTTTTCTTCTTTCTCTTTGGTAGACCTGTAATAAAATCCATACTAATGACTTCCCACTTCCATTCTGAAAATGGGTAACGGTTGCACCAATCCTGAAGGATGCTAGTGCTCAGCTTTCACAAGTTGACATTATTGACATTTTGCGATAAATAACGCTATGTCATCCTTTAACTTAGTCCAAAAAAAGTGTTTCTTTACTACTGATATCATATTTTGATATCATGGATGTCCTGAGTAGGGTTTTCGATGGAACTCTGTGAGGATACTAGACTTGATGTCCCCTCATTCTATAACATAGAATCTCTCTTTGGACCACAATAGTCTGATCTTGTCTACCTTATACTCTTTTTTTAAACAACCTATCCTCTTGGATATTCTTGAGGATTTCAACATAGAAATAGTCAACTATGTTTTTGTTTCTGATCCGAATTGGTTTGGCTTAAAATTACCTCATATAACATATGATCTCGTCAACTTAACGCATCAAAAATTTTATTTTCCTTTCCCTTTATGTGCTTTAATTCGAAATGATACTCGCTAAGGAATTCCAACCATCTGGCTTGCCTTGCATTTAGATATGGATGCTCAAACAAGTACTTCATACTCATGTTGTCTGTCTTCAGAAGAAATTTCTTCCTCGTGAGGTAGCGCTTCCACATATTAAAGGCATGGATAATCGATGCTAACTCAAGATTGTGGGTGGATCATTTTTTGTGTTCTTTTAATTTCTATGACTCATAACAGATCACACAATCATTCTGCATGAGGACTCCACCAAGTCCTTCCTTGCTCGCATCTGTACAAACAACGAAGTCCCCGTCGAGATCCGCAATTTGTAGTATAGATGCAGTAGTCAAAAGCTGTTAAATATTTTGAAAATTTTCCTCGCACTTAGTTGTCCATAATAAAAAATTTTCCTTCTTTTGTAAGGAGGTCATGGGACAAGCAATCCTCGAAAATTTCTTAATGAAATTTTGGTAGTATCCTGCTAATCCCAAAAATGACTTAATGTCACTGACACAGGTAGGGGTAGGCCAATCCTCTATGTCTTTAATATTTTTTGGGTCAACAACTATCCCCTTCTCGTAGATGATGTGACCTAGGTACTATATCTCCGGTTTGTAAAAATTGCATTTACTAAACTTAGCATAAAGCTGGTGTTGCCATAACACCTGTAGTACTATGCAGAGATGCTCCTCATGTTCCTCTTTACTCTTAGAGTAAACTAGGATATCGTCTATAAAGGCCAATACAAACTTATCTAGTTATTTGATGAAGATATTGTTCTTCATGCACAAATAATTTGTTGGTGCATTGGTTAACCCAAAAGGCATTACTACAAACTCATAGTGGTTGTATCATGTTCAAAAGGCTGTTTTATGTGTATCTTCATAGCGGATCCGTACTTGATGGTATCTAGAACGTAGGTCAATATTTGAAAAGATTATTGCTCCTCCGACTTGATCAAACAAGTCATCGATCCAAGGAAGAGGGTAACAGTTCTTTATGGTCATCTTGTTAAGTTGGGAGTAATCGATGGACGTCTGCATCATACCATCACTCTTCTTTATGAAAAATATAGATTCTCCCTAAGGGGACACACTCGATCAAATATAACCCTTCTCATTCAACTCCTATAGCTGCAGCTTGAGCTCCACCAATTCTGGTGCGCTCATGTGGTATGGGGTTTTTGAAGTTGGTAGTGACCCTAGTGTTAGTTCTATGGAAAAATCTAAGTCCTTTTTTGGTGGTAATACCAACATTTCCTTGGGAAATACATCCTTAAATTCTACGAGACCCGAAAATTCCTCAATGTGTTTCTCTCTCTCAGCTTCTACATCCTAGATGTTTAGTGCAAAAAGTTTGCATCCTTTTCTAAAGCACTTATTTTCCTATAAGACATATATCTGTATGATGGAAACCCTATTAGGTATGCCTTGAATCTTTGTCTGATTCCTTTGGTTATTTGTGCACAATATTGACTTCATTAGTAAATTGAGCATGCCATCTTATTGTTCCAACCAATCCATGATGATAAGTACATCATACAATCCTAAGGGTAAGATATTCAGATCTATCCTTCCACGGTAACCATTCAAGTTTACCTCACAGTCTCTTACTATTTCTGAAACCTTTATGTTTCTACTGCAACTGATTCCCCAAATTTTTTTACATTTCAGGGCCCCTCCTTCCATTTTTTATTTTAAAAGCACACTTACACCTGTTTCCAAACTCAAATAAGCCCTCTCTGCGTACCTAGTCTTTCCTAGAAGCTTGAGCATAAGTTTTTCCTAATCTTGGAGTGTCAATTTGGTAAAAAATCCTTAGGCGTGACCTTGGAAACATTCCTTATATCAAAATATTCTCTTTTGATTTCAGATCAACAACTAAGGAGGAGCTTGCAAAGATCAACACTGAGGAAACGTGGAAGCAAAAAGATCAATGTTAACCTCGTGAAAAAAGGATGGACCCAACTTCCTATTTTTTCCTTCCGTAATCCGTGGAAGTAGAAAAGTGAAAAGTGGAAAGGTAAAGTTTAATGTTGAAAAGGTTGGATACCCACTTTCTAATTTCCACATTCTAAAAGGGTGGAAGCGAAAAGGCAGAGGCAAAAATTTTAAATTTAAGCTTCGAAATGTTGGTGAACCCGATGTCTGCTTTTCGCAATCTGCGGAAGAAAAAAGGGAAATTAGGAAGAATAAGTTTAATTTCATGAAAAATGGTGATCCAAATTTTCGATTTCCACAAAAGGAAAAATAGGAAAGAGGAAAGATAAAGTTTAAATATGAAAAATTGGTGAACTTGGTTTCTGATTTCTGCTTTCCAGAAAGGCTCCCTCAAAGATAAATGGTTAACAAAAGTGAAAGTGGAAAAGCAAAAGAAGAAAAGAGGAAGCGAAAAGATCAAAGTTTAATTTCGATGAAATTTGACATCCCTCTTTCCAATTTTCGATTTCCAGAAGGCTCCTGCAGAGAGAAGAGAAAAAGCGGAAATATAAAAATAGAAGTTAATCTCAAAGAAAGTTGACATTCCATTTTCTTCTTTCCACTATTTCACGGAAAGAGTTGTCGGGGCCGCATAATATAATGGTTCAAACCATACCTGATTCATCTTTTAATATTATTTGATTCGTTCAATTTATGTTTGGTTTTTTTACTATGAACAATTGGGGAAGCTGTAAATTTTCCTCTCGAAGCTAAAATTAAATAAAATTGCTTGCATAACATGGATCTAGTCATCATATTTTTCTATTTAAGTAATCAATACATATCATTAAATTGAAAAAACTGTGAAATATTGTTGTTTACATATCAAATATATCTCTCATTATGTTTTCTTTATGTATCACAGGTATTATTGCTCACCATGTTTGAATGCAGGAAGTGTGAAGCAGATGCAACATGGGATTAATAACCAAGAGACAGTGCACGTAGAGTTGCAACAACATGATTGCTGCTTGAGGCAACCGATAGGTTAAGCGAATAAGAATCTTGGGAATCTCTAGGGTTAGGGAAAATGAAAGGTCACATCGTGACACATAGAGGGAGTAATAATTAGTGGTGTAGAGAACCATAGAAAGGAATTTTGGCTAGTGAAAATAATGCCATAATATTTTGTAAAAGAGTTAACTCTTTCCTAATATGAAGGACAATTTGTTGGAACAAAGGTCTGCATAGAGATTTACTCAAAATGTGTGGAATGAATCTTGTAGAACTATTTTGTCTTTCTTATGTACATCATATAGTGATATTGTTCTAACTTCTTTGAACTGTTTCCCTAGTCATGAACGATTTGTTTCCTGTATAAATGTCTTTGTAATGACAGGGTAATAAATGGTCTAATTATATTAGAGATATTTTTGGTATTCTTTCTTCTATGAATGTGATTATTGTGTTGGAACAAATATCTGTTAGACTTATATGAACATTTTCAGTATATTACTCTGACCTCTAAATTTTCTCCCTGTAGGGATATAATAGATTAGTTTTAGATTTGGATTTAAAGACATGATTGAGGTTCTTGTTCATTAGTCACCTACATTTAACTTAGGAATCTGCATTTCATCCTTTTAAATAAGAAATTTACATAAATAGTGAACTGGACCGAAATAGGTAAAATATTTAAACAACTTAATATACGGTAGTCAAACCGTAAACCAGATAGATACCCCACATTAAACGGTGGATGATCATAGTAATTATTTTTGTCTTTGTTGAGTATGTTGTTTTATTTTTGGAAGTTGACACTACTTATAATCAAAG
>LPNX010764513.1:27007-40378 GCA_001517045.1 Pseudotsuga menziesii
AGTTCAACGTTGGTGATCACGTATATCTAAAGGTAAAGTCGAAGAAGAGTTCTTTGAGTTTGGGAAGATGTTCCAAACTGGCACCAAGGTATTGTGGACCTTTTGAAGTGTTAGCTAAGATAGGGTCGGTAGCCTATCAGCTTGTACTTCCACCTAATATAAAAGTACACAATGTATTTCACGTTTCATTATTAAAAAATATATATACATGATGCTACTCATATAATTGACTGGAATGTGATTCAAGTAGAACCCGAGGGCAAGTTCTAGACCAAACCTTTCCGCATTCTAGACAGAAAGGAACGTAAGCTACGGAATCGAGCCATCGTTCAAATAAAAGTGCAATGGAAGCACTTCAGCCCTGCAGAGGTGACTTGGGAAATGGAGGATAAAATGTGGATAAAATGAGAGAAGCCTATCCCTCCATGTTTCGGAATGAGCAAGGGAGCTCAGAATAAAAAGAACACCGAGGACGGCGTTAAGAATAAGGGGGGAAGAAATGTAATACCCCCATGACATTACGTTTATTTTCATGTTTTGAAAATTAATTTTTATTATGTAATGAGTTATGAAACTCAAGAAAAACCTCAAATGACATTTGCACAACAAACCATTTTATTTATTTATTTAATTATTATATGAAGAAAATGACACTTGGATAACTCAACTACATGAAGGAGCACCAACCATGGCACCAAGGAACATGTGTAAGCAAGCTAGAGTGATTTATACCAATCAAATCCAATCCAAAACTCAACAACTAGACACGATCCTAAATCATAGGGATTTAAGGATCTGATTAGAGATTTGATTGGGATGGCATAAGACATGGGAAAAAGCTATATATATGAGTGCACTGGAATAGCACGAGACGTCATGTTGTGCATGGGGAAAACGATCCTGAGTGCATGTGTTGAGCATTTTTCTATTTTATAAGTCCATCGTGAAAACTTGTTACGGACGTGAGGATTGAGTGGCGCGATGAAGTTACTTGTTGTTCTGGTGCATGGTTGGTGATCTAGCTCGAGGGTAGAGCGGAGAAAATCATTGAGTTGCTGCCTCCTATGGTTGGGAGGAGTTGATTCTTCAAGTGTGTTTTTCCCTAGATTCAAGTAAGTAGATCTGATTTATTTTCTCATATGCTTCAGCTTGACTTATGGTTGTTTGCTTACCAATGAAATGAACCGTAAGTGGGATATTGCTAGATATTTAAATTGTAATTTATGAAACTATGATCTATGTGTGTTTCGTCGAAATCAAGTATCTAGTAGCTACACGTTTTCTTTAAATCTAACAAAACTTTTTGGAATGAATCATAGAAATATTGGTTTAAATTGTTACATAGAGTTTATGTGAATGAATTGGTTCTTAATTTCGAGTTGCAGAGTCTTTCATTTAAATTGTCTTATGGATCTGTATTATATATTTTTTTATTTTAATATAAAGGCCCATATCCGTCTCTATTGGCAGATTTAAACCAAGGTCTGCTTTGTACTGCACGTTATCGGGGTTTTGACGTCCTTCGTTTGGTTACGGTTTCAGTCCATTGCATGGTTTATACCTGACATTAGTCCATACTCTTTCTAAAATTTCTTTTGCATGATCAATAAAATATATTGACAGCGAAAACAAACCCCTTGTTTGTGTTTCTTTGATTAATTAGAAATTTTCTGATGTATTGTTTATGGGGTTGTTACACATACTATATACACATGGAATTTATAATCAATAAAAGAAAAAAAACAAGTATAAGGTAGGTTAGATTCACCTATTTGAATATAATATCAGAAAGATACTTGGAGAATCAGTTCCTCCCAACCATAGGAGAGGACCGAAAAATTACGATCCCAACTCCACCCCTGAGCTGGATAACCACCATGCACACTAGAACAACAAGTAAAACTTCCATGCGACACTGTCTCTCAAAGTCCGTAACAAGATCAACGATGGACTAATGAAAAAGGAGAAGCGCTCAACACATGCACTCTCAACAAAGTTTCTCCATGCACAACACTACGTTCCGTGCTATCTTAGTGCACCAATATATATAGCTTTTGCCCAACTCTTATGCCATCACAATCAAATCTCCAATCAATCCATAAATCCCTATGATTTAGGATCTTGTCTAGTTGTTGAGTATTAGATTGGATTTGATTGGTAAATATCTCTCTATCTTACTTACACATGTTCTTTATGCCATGGTGGTGTCCCCATGTAACTATATTCTCCATGTGTATTTTCCTTTTTTTAATAATAAAATAATAGTTTGTTTTGCAAAATGTCACTCACACCTCTTGTGATTAATTTTGAGTTTTTAATTAACTCTTATAAACATAATTGTTTTCGAAATTATTTTCACAAATATTAAATAAAACAATAGTGTCTTGGGGGTATTACAGATGTATTTATATTGATTGGTTTTGTAAATGTATCTATCATTTTAATATTTCTTATATTAGCTAATATATCTTGATGGTTTCATGTAATTATAAAGGAAATACATCCTACGACAATATATCGGCCAAAGGATGTGCTTTCAGATCAAGCATCAATAGACCATGGAGCTATGAATAATGAAGAACAAGTTAATGATCATATTGAAGGAGATGAGCATACTGACGACATAGTTGAAGATGATAGTACCAATACATTGATCCATGATACATTTAATGTTAGAATGGATGATGATGATTATGATCATGAAAATGATGACTTTGATGGTGTTCATGATTTACCTCTTCTTAAGAAGGCATACAAACCCATTTATGAAGGCTCTGGCACAAATATTCTCTCTACGATATTGTTGATAATGAACTTGAAGTTTGTGAATGGTCTTTCAAACAGATCAGTCACACAAATGTTAAGGTATGCAATATATTCCATCACATACATATGATCGTGCATTAGAGGAAATTTCAAGTCAAAATGGGTCTCCTAAAAAAAATTAATAAAATAATAGTTAAAATAATAAAATAATATTTATTAATTTTGGAGGAAGAAAAGAAAAAAACTCCTTTTTTTTTCTTCTGTATTTTCGACATATCTCCCCGTGTTTTTACTCAAATTTTGATCGGGAGAGCTCGTTGGATGCGAAATCAAATTTCGCATCCAACGAGTACCCACTCGAGATACTTTTGACGGACTCCGCTAACATGTCATCGTCACATTGTTTTAGGTATTTCTTGTTTTTGGGGTAGCGGGGTCTGTCAAAAGTATGTCGAGTGGGTACTTGTTGGATGCAAAATTTAATTTCACATCTAACAAGCTGTCCTGATCGAAATTTGAGTAAAAACATGGGGATATATGTCGAAAATACAAACAAAAAAGTAGTTTTTTTTATGATACCTATCCCCAAATTTATATTAAAAAAGTGTTTAAGACCTATACGGTATTTCAAATTTAAAGCAATTTCATTGGCTAACACATGATGACATGGAATTTGAATTAGAGTTAAAAGGCCCATTTTGAGTTGAAATTTCCTCTAATGATAAATGTTATCTTCGATGCTCTGATAATTTCATTGTTAATTCATAAGTAAAATTAATACGGATGAAACATGTCTCATTAATATTATTTATATGTTATATTAACTAGTTTTTTACTTTAATTTGTTGTAGTTTGATAGCTGAATTTTTGTTACCATCACCAAATATTTTACCTCACACATATTGAGATTTATATGTCATCATGAAAGAAATTAGAATGCAGTATGAAGCAATTGATGCATGCCTCGATGACAATATCATATATTATAAACAACATGAATTTGAAACATAATGTCCAGAATGTCATATCAGTAGATATCGAACAGATCAAGTAACAAAAAATGTTATTCGCTATATTCCCATTATTACACGTTTGCAATGATTGTTCAGGTGCAAAAACATAGCACAACTAATGGATTACCATGCACATAATAGAAGTCAAGATGACATTCTCCAAATTCTTGTAGATGGTTCTACATTTAGAGATATGGAGGAAAAATGACCAAACTTTAAAGAATAACCTCGTAATGTTAGGCTTTCTTTGGCAACATATGGTGTCAATCCATATGCAGAGAAGAGATCTATTTACTCAGTGTGGCATATTTTTGTTATCAACAATAGCATCCCTCCATGGTTGGAAATGATTATTCAAAGTATGTGTCTACAACATTTTTTTTTAATATAGTATCATCTTACTTGTCGTATTTTGTTTCATAATGTCATATATTTTTTCTTTTACTGTTGTGTATTATTTATATATCTTAATGGTTGTAATAATTATATATTTTATTTGTTCAAATCAATCAGGTAAGTACCAAGTTAAAGATATGAATGTATATATCGAGCCTCTTATTGACAAACTACTAAAGCTATGGAATGAAATCACTATGTATGATGTATCTACACCAATACGACAAAGGAAATTTCAATTCCATGCAATGGTTGTCTGGATAATACAAGATGCCCTAAGGTTAACCCATTTTTGCGGTATGTAATTTTTACGTCGACTTTAATAGTATTTAATTTTATGAAGTTGATATATTATGTATGGATGTATTTTGAAATAATCCATTCATTTTATATAATTATAATTGCCAATATTTCTAATCCATCGATTCTTTATGTAGGTCTTCAAACAAAGGGAAAATTTGCATGTCTAGTTTATGGTCCTAAGATCAAATCCTGTCATTCAAAAAGTTTACAAAAGGAGGTGTTTAATGAGTATAGGCACTTCCTCTCTAAGAATCATAGGTATCGAACTATCGATAAACATCTATTCAATGGGAAGCAAGAGATTGCATTAAAATCACAGAGAATGACACCTCACCTATGAAAGTTGTAATATAATAAAAATCATCAAGAAACGTACAGATCAAATTGTTTATCTATCATCATATATGAAATGTTTTTAATTTTTTATTATTGTGTGTTGTTTATTGTAATTGACTTTGATTTCTGTAAATCATTTATAAAACGTGATTCATGATGGTCGTCGTGATCATGAAGGCATTAATGGGCTTCCATGAGGAATGAAAAGTTATCCTAAACAATTCAGTGGGTTGACGTACTATGAGCACCTACAAATTTCTCATATGTTTGATACAATGAATATCGAAAAGAATGTGCCTGAAACATTATGGTGAATATTGGATCTAAGGAGTGACAAAGAAAAAATTGTAAAAATGTGCAATGACATTCAGGAAGCCAATCATGCAATGAAAGATGTCATTCAATTACATAGCAACGGAGACCAAATTAATATAAACTAACTTCCATGGTTTTTAATGGAGCAACAAAGCAATTTTGTAAAACAAGTCATACGAAAAATTAAATTTACCACCGGATTTTGTTCGAACATGAGCAATATCATAACCAAGAAAAGTGATTTTTTAGTAGTGAAAACACATGATTGGAATGTCTTCATCAAGGGATATATATATATATGTATGTATGTATGTATGGAATGTCTTCATCAAGGTGTATATATATATATATATATATATATATATATATATATATATATATATATATATATATATATATATATATATATATATATATATATATATATATATATATATATATATATATATATATATATATATATATATATATATATATATATATATATATATATATATATATATATATGTATGTATGTATGTATGGAATGTCTTCATCAAGGTGTATATATATATATTATTCTCGTACATATTATTGTTGGTATTTTTTTGTCTACTTTTTGAAAAAAATAATGAAACAATTTTTATGTTGTTACAGTATGTTCTACCTCTATCTCTCTCCGGACAACTTCGACAACAATGCCAAACAAGTTATATATGATCTTGAAAAATACATGAGGTAAATGGTGATATATTCCATGCATAAAGTGTTTATTTGATTCATGGTAGAACTTATATTTGATATTTATTTTTATAAATGTTCTCTAAAATAATGTTTTTTTTTTTGTTAAATCTCGTGATTTGTTTGCATCACTTGTAGATGGTTGTCATCTAAATAAATCCATAAAAAAGATATAAAGTACTGGAGGATAGAAATTCCACGTCTGATGTGTGAAATGCAAAAGCATATACCTTAGGCATTTTCCAATGCACAAGAACACTACCTCATACACCAAGTTGAGGAGATTGAATTATGTGGACCATTACACTCAAGGTCCATGTGGATGGTTGAGAGGCACTTGAAATTTTTGAAGGGATTGTTTAGACACCGAGAACGCCCAGAGGGTTCTATGATTGAGGGATATATGGTATACCGGAACATGATGTATATTATTGAATACATTCCTATATTAGCATCAAAGCTCAATTTAGGTCATATTTGTGATCCAAACTCCAATAACAGTTTCGAAGGGGAGTACCTCTTTGGGAAAGGTAGATTGAGGAAGGTGAAAGGTAATTATTAGCTAGTGGATATTAATTATAGTACATTTGACTATTATTTTTTATGTATATAACGTACTTATTTCATTTCTAATATTCAATATGCATTAATTAAAAGTGTGTACTTACATGTTAAGTGAATATACATTTGTACTTAATTGTAATTTTACTTTCATGAAGCAGATGGTCGTGAGTGGGATGCACTTCATTTATACATAGCAAAAAATCTTGATTGGATGAAGGTATGGATTGAATGTTTTGAACAATATGGTCATGGAATATCATGGGAAGGTGTGGATTCATTGGTTAAAGCAGCGCATCGTAATGGAGATACCAATCTTACAGAAAGTGAAATCGATTTAGCATATGGTTTAAAAGATAAGCAGGAAATCATATTAATTAGCCATACTATTAATTTTTTTTCAAATATATTGATGTACATGTACATTTCTTCCCTGCATAACATAAACATGCACTTAATCATGATCAATTCAGGATGTAACATTTGTGTGTATGGCTTGTTGCAGGTAAAACACCGTAAAGCTATGTGGTGCAATGGTCGTAAAATTTTCATCAAAAAGTTGGATGAAACGAAGAAAACTTCTGATTGTGGGATAAATGCAGTCTCTGAGGTGACCAATGTTTCCTCTAGAAGTGAAAGACATCCAGAACTATCAGAAAATCGATATTATGGGTATTTGGAGGATATTATTCAGTGTGATTTTAACTCCTTCAAATTAGATATGTTCGTTGTCAAATGGTATAGGTTGCGATTGAATCAACGTGATGACGATATAACTATTATTGAACATGATAATGGATTTACCATTGTTAATACAATGTTGTTTGAACCAGTAACAAAGCCCTATGTTCTTCCAAGCCATTGTGAACATGTGTTTTACTCTGAGGTTCCAAGTAGAGGGGGTTGGTCATTTGTTGTGAGACACGATCCAAGGGGAAGGTCGGTAAAGTATAATGTGTAGGAAGATAAAGAAGAGGGCCTTGAAGAAGAAGATGATGTTGAGTATGATCAACATGAGTTAGAGCATCATGTTCCATATGAAGATGATGCAGAATTAGTTGAATTAGATGATGTATCAGACATTGTCCATGAAGATGATATCAACAATGACATGATGATTGAAAATGACATCGATGACAATGATGATATGGTCAATCCTTACAATGTTGAATCGGGATCGGATGATATAGATGATAAATTGATTCCTCCTTTTAACCATCTTGGTTAGAAATTTGATTTAACAAACCCAAACAAGTAATCAATATATAAATAATAAGAAGAAGAATAAAAATAGAATGATCAAGAACCAAGGGAAAGGGGGAAATGGAACCATTGTTGGGGGGATAGTGATTCCAATCAAGGTCAAACACAATGAAAACAAGGGTGTAAAAATAACCATCCATATGATTTTTATGGATAGGATAATTGCAATGATCTATGTCCCATTCTTCCATAAATCTAATAATTAACGACCCAAATTCCTAATAAAATGTCCCAACAAGAATCAATAACCTTACTAAAACTATTCCCTCAACATGGAATCATTGATTATAATGGTTCATTCCCACCTACTTTTACCCCTTTGGCTTTCGAACAAAAGTTTGACATGTCATACTAACGTATCTACCTCACTTATAAGTCATAATACACAAGATAAGATGACACACCTTCCACTTTTATTGGCTCATCAATCCCCTTTAGGCCTTACAATTGTAAGGCCATTGAAAGTTTGAACCCATTAAACTCTAAGGGCATTACCATTGAATGATATAAACTGGTGATTCCATGTCTCCGTTCTTATACCTCTTTAAAGTTAATGCTCAATGCTCAACGTTAAGGACTTCATTATCCATCAATGTATTTTGCATGAAGGAGCCTCATTTTATATTATGTATCTATTTTCTTGGAAAGAATGAGATTTTCCCACCCTATTTCCATAAATTACCATGTTGTTGCCCTTTGATTATAGAAAATATTGTTTCCCTTTGATTTAGAAGGAGGAGACGATAAATATGTGGAAATATTTCTTTTAAATGCATGGAGCCGTATGGTCAACACAAAGCGAACTATTCTTTCACCTTTTACTAAAGAATACAGTGTGTTGGCCACTCTTAGCGGCATATGCCTATTTTTGGAAGCCTCACGCTCACTTTGAGACGTAAGCCCCATAACCCGATGCAGAATTGTAATCAGGGACAGTATATAATTCTTAAGTTTATTAATTTTTGTAATCATGGACATTATATAATTCTTGAGTTAATTATTATTTATTAGATCGATGAGAGCTAATTTTACATTTATGCCAAATTTCGAAAGTCTCTAGCTCTATTCAAGGTCCCACAATCCAATAACAAAATGGTAATTAAATTAATTAATTAAGTCGCAAGTAAATTAGATTCGCCCACCAATAATCAACAACATTACACAACTTTGGGCCTTTGCAGATATTGCACTAGGCGTGGATCTTGGAGTTGTTAATGAAACGAGTATTGCGTTCTCTTAACCTTGCAAATGCACTAGTTGTTCATAGAGATTCTCTTAAAGTGGGTTTCTACCGTTGGACTTGTGCAGGTGCATAATCCATTGTGTTTGAGACGGTGAGAAATGGATTCATTAAAAATAGTGGAGTAGCTCCTTAACTTATTCGAATGCATTTCGTGATAGTTTTGTTTGGGTACACAATATTTCAAAATTATATATTCTCATAATCTACTCCTCCCAAAATGTAACTCAACTTCAATGCAAACACAACCATAAGTGATTGTGGGTTAATTTTGAAATCATGTTGGCTTTCAGGGATGTGATGATCTCTTCTCATAAACCCCACTGCATAGAAAGATAGTCCAACAAACAATCTGTGTCTCAGTGGATTTGATGTAATTGACTCATTGCAACCAAACGATTTACTTCAGGTACCGTCCTTTAAATGAGATGAGTTTTGTAGCCTCTACATTGAGATGGATGTTGTAACCTCTCACCAAAGTATTTAGAATAAATCTATTTAGTATAAAAATAAAAAAAATTATTTCTATCGAGGCATTGGAAATGAAGGTAAAGTTAGTCTCACTCAATATACTATACTATAATAACGAGCTTATTTTTACATGTGATCTTCATGGTTATTGAGCGGATAGGCGCTATACAACCCAGTATGCGGAAGATGTAATAAAAAATAAAATGAATATGTAACGTTCATACCTAACAAAATAATAAAAAATAAAATTTTAATTATCTACCAAGATAAATTTTGGCTCCTAACAAAGTAATAAAAAATAAAAAATTTAATTATCCGCAAAAAAATGTTGCTGCTAAACAACTCATGGTTTTATTGTACATGGTTTAGGAGGGCCTTGCAAATGGTTTTAAAAGCATGTGTGAGGCCTCCTAAACAACCCATGGTTTTATTGTACATGGTTTAGGAGGGCCTTGCACATGGTTTTAAAACCATGTGTAAGGACCTCCTAAACAACCCATGGTTTTAAAAGCATGTGTTAAAACCATGGCTTTCAAACCATTTTCAATCCTAGATCATTAGATTTGATCTCGCTCGGCGCTTGATAGAGCTTAGGATTTGGATCTATGCTGGTTATGCAACGTTTGAGTTTTTGTTATAACGTTTGTTGCATGAATAAATAAAAAATTATGTTCAAGAAATTTGGGAATTCATCATTTTTTGTAATAAAACATGGGTTTAGTGTGAGGAATGCATTGATTTGAGTTATCAATAAAAGTGTAGAGTGTGGAATAATCTAAACACTTGTTAAGTTAATTTTTTTTGAGGATCCATATGTTTCTTCTTAATTTGAGTGGTTTGAGATCTCTAAATAGCTAGTTTTAAGATTTATAATGGTTACAAATGAAATGAGTGCGTTTAATGATCTAAATATTCACGTTAATCAATTTAATTTTTTTCAGTTATCTTACTAGCCAAGATTTTAGGTTTATGAGTGGGTGGCTTTTGTGGGATTATAAAGGCACTTGAGATAATAGTCGTTGTCCTCTTTAATCTTTGCGCCAAGAATGCTCCACTATAATGGTTTCTATCATACCTTCACTCGTGTTCTTTTATGGATTTCATCTAGCAGTAGAGACAATGGAAATGTCTAGTTACTAAATAGTTGTTTGCTTGAACCTTGACATTGTCATCAAGTTTGTGATTATTTTTCCTCTTTAGTTGTCACTGAAGCCAATTTTTTTGTTACTATTGGAAAGGACACTTGCAAACCACATTGTTCACCACTTGAGCACATTTGTTCCTTTAAACACACATTCACCTTCCTTGCATGTTGATTTATCCCTTTCATTTTCTTCATATTTAGCCAAAATTGGGGTCCCCACCAAAGCCACATTAGGAATCCATTTCCACTAAAGGCAAGTAAGAAGAAGAACACACACTCTACGCATGGGCGTGGGGGTTGTGATAGTAATGATGGAGGCACTCACACTCATTGTTTTATAAAGTGGATGTATATGTTTTGTTTATGAAATGAATTAAGCTATAAGTAGTTTTTATAAAATGGATATAATTGTTTTATAAAATGGATTTAATATGTTTTATGAAATAAATTGTTTATAAGTAGTTTTATAAAATGGATAGATTATGAAGTGAACATAATTGTTTTATAAATATGTTTTGTTTATGGAATAAATTGGTTATAAGTAATTTTATTAAATGGATAGATTATGAAGGGGACATAATCATTTATTTATGGATGGAATATGAAGGGGATACAAGGGAGTGGAATATTGAAATTGATTAGTGGATGTAGTTATGAAATGAATGTAAATTGTTGTAATTGGAACTGCAGGTAACTTGTTTATAGTTATTTTATATTTAAAAAAAAACATTGGTAATATTGAGGGTTGTTACAAAAGGGATGTTACAGTCTATGTTAGTATCATGGCGGTAAAAATCCAAGCAATTCCCCATTTTTATTTTTATTTTTTATTTTTTCATTCAAGTATGGTTGTTTGCCTAGGTTACTTCAAAATCATTTCTAGTAAAAGTGTTTTCCATCACAATCGACACTCTCTGTTTTGACTGTCAGTTCTTAGATTGAGATCTGTAATTTTATGGAACCACACAATTTTTTCAAGTTACATGTCGTCTCTTGATTGTTGGAAGTTGGTAAACCCTTGCCCATCATCTACGAAGAGGTATCCTAGTGGCCACAATTTTAGTTTTATTAGTGGGTGGCTTTTGTGGGATTGCAAAGGCACTTGGGATAGTAGGGTTGTCGTCTTGGACCTTTGCTCAAAGAATACTCCACTATAACTATTTCTACCATGCATTCACCTGTGTTCTTTAAAGGATTTCATCACCATCTATTAAGACAATTGAAATGCCTAATTACTAATTCGTTGTTTCCTTGGACCTTATTAGTGTCATTAGGGGTGTGATTCTTTTCCTTTAACTATTGTGAAAACTTGTCGCCAAAATCATTTTTTTTGTCACTATTAGAAATCACACTTGCAAACCACATTGTTCACCCCTTGAGCACATTTTCCCTTTGGAAACACATTCAACTTCCTTACATGTTAACGTAGCCCTATCCTTTTCTTCAAAATTTAGCCAAAATTGGGGTCCCCACCAAAACCACATAGACAAACCACTAAGAGGAACTAAGAAGAAGATCATACTATAGGCACCAATGGCATGGTGTTGTGATTGTAATGATGGATGCACTCATACTTTGCCACAAAACCATGTTCAAACCAAGTAGAAACATCACACTCATACTCGCATTGATCATGCTCCCAAATGTCATATGATCATGAGGCTAATGTCCTAATCGCACTAACCCAACAAAATGTTGTCATCTTTATATATGGTTCATCCCCATTAGCTTTGGTTTCTTTGGTTATCCCCCACATGGGTAACCAAGCCTCCTTCACATGAGTGTTTCCTTTAGAACTCATCACTCCCTAGCTTCCCTTGTGGAAGTGTCTCCTTTAGGAACTCATCATTGCTTAACCTCTTTCAGGGGAGTGCCTCCTTTGAGAACTCAACATTCTATGTCCTCCTTTGAAATTCATCATTCCTTGACCTCCTTGTGGGAGTGCCTCATTTATGAACCCATCATTACATCACCTCCCTCACATCAATACCTCCTTTGGGAGCTCCTTGTTTCCAAACTCTAAAGCCTCCACCAGCCTTGGGGTCGTATGTTGTTCATCATTTGAGCAACACCACCTGTGATGTCATCATGGGATACCTTTTCGATCATATTCTAAGTCATAGATGAACGACCCATGTATAGTGTTTGGACTTTGTGTTTAGTTTTGAGCACTTTTATGCTAGGGATTTAGTTGGTATGTGTGTAGGTTATTGCCAAAGGCATCCATTTTTCATGTCTCTTTGGTTGTCTCCCTTTAGGAATATTATCTACACTAGAATTTTGGTATGGGCTTGCCCTTTTTTTATCATTGCATTTTACTTTTCTCCACCCTTAGAATTTGCCATAGGTTCCACCTTGTCCAAGCGAGTAACATCGTATCCCCTGACCTTTAATGGTTGCCCTCATTTAGCTCCTTTCACATTCTAGCACCCATTTTTCCCACTTCCCCTTAGGATTGGGAGCCCATCTACTCCCCTCTACGGAAAGAGTCTCATGCTTCATTCTTCCCCTTATTGGTCTCTATCACCATAGTCTTGAGTGGTGGCTTTTGGTTTTATGCTCATCTTCTCATTATGTCATTAAACTCATACTTCATTCCATTCATTGGCCAAAGCTCCAGTTGCATTTAAACTTACCCATTCGTCCATTCATTCCAAAGAAACCCACCCCATGTGCCCACCGTTGTTGCCTCTAAATTCCATCACAATCCCACACATTTTGAAATGCTTAATTGCATATGGCCAGGTCTCCTTATAATAACATATTGACTCTTTTAAAATTTACAAAAGACAAAACTCAAAAAGATAAATACAAATTACAAACTGGGAAAGAAGATTCATGCT
>LPNX010764513.1:63560-91471 GCA_001517045.1 Pseudotsuga menziesii
GAGATCAGAATAAAAAGAACACCGAGGATGGTGTTAAGCATAAGGGGGGGAGAAATGTAATACCCCCATGACACTGCTTTTATTTTCATGGTTTGAAAAGTATTATTTTTATTATTATTATCATGTAATGAGTTATGAAACTCAAAAACTCAAATGACATTTGCACAGCAAACCTTTTTATTTATTTATTAATAAAGAAAATAACACTTGGAGAACTCAACTACATGAGGGGACACCAACCATGGCACCAAAGAACATGTGTAAGCAAGCTAGACTGATTGATACCAATCAAATCCAATCCAAAACTCAACAACCAGACAAGATCCTAAATCATAGGGATTTAGAGATCTGATTGGAGATTTGATTGGGATGGCATAAGACCTGGGCAAAAGCTATATGTATGAGTGCACTGGAATAGCACGGGACGCCGTGTTGTGCATGGAGAAACCTTGCTGTGAATGCATGTGTTGAGTGTTTCTCCCCTTTCATAAGTCCATCGCTTAGCTTGTTACAGACTCTGAGAGAGAGTGCCGCGTGGAAGCTTTCTTGTTGTAACTTGTTACGGACTCTGAGGATTGAGTGCCGCGAGGAAGTTACTTGCTGTTCTGGTGCATGGTTGGTGATCCAGCTCGGGGGTGGAGCGAGCAAACCCTTGAGTTGCTGCCTCCTATGGTTGGGAGGAGTTGATTCTCCAAGTGTGTTTCCCCTGGATTCAAGTAAGTAGATCTTATTTAGTTTCTCATATATTTCGGCTTGACTTACGATTATTTGCATGATCAATAAAATATCTTGACAGTCAAAACAAACACCTTGTTTCTGTAAGTCCATCGCTTAGCTTGTTACGGACTCTGAGAGAGAGTGCCGCGTGGAAGCTTTCTTGTTGTAGCTTGTTACAGACTCTGAGGATTGAGTGCCGCGAGGAAGTTACTTGTTGTTCTGGTGCATGGTTGGTGATCCAGCTTGGGGGTGGAGCGAGCAAACCGTTGAGTTGCTGCCTCCTATGGTTGGGAGGAGTTGATTCTCCAAGTGTGTTTCCCCTGGATTCAAGTAAGTAGATCTGATTTAGTTTCTCATATATTTCGGCTTGACTTACGGTTATTTGCATAATCAATAAAATATCTTGACAGTCAAAACAAACACCTTGTTTCTGTTTCTTTGATTAATTAGAATTTTTTGATGTATTGTCCATGGGGATGTTACACATTCTGCCCATTTCCCCTTAGGATTGGGAACCCATCTACTCCCCTCTACGGAAAGAGTCTCGTGCTTCATCCTTCCCCTTATTGGTCTCTATCACCACAGTCTTGAGTGGTGGCTTTTGGTTTTATCCTCATCTTCTCATTATGTCATTAAACTCATACTTCATTCCATTCATTGGCCAAAGATCCAGTTGCATTTAAAATTATCCATTCGTCCATTCATTCCAAAGAAACCCACCCCATGTGCCCACCATTGTTTCCTCTAAATTCCATCACAATCCCACACATTTTGAAATGCTTAATTGCATATGGCCATGTCTCCTTATAATAACATATTGACTCTTTTAAAATTTACAAAAGACAAAACTCAAAAAGATAAATACAAATTACAAACCGGGAAAGAAGATTCATGCTCGCTATTTTTCCATCAAAGTCTTTGCACCATGTTACATCTCATACAATTGTTAGCATCACACTTTCCATCAAAGTCTTTGCACCATGTTACATCTCATACCATTGTTAGCATCACCCTTTCTCCATGTGGAGTATTTGTTCAACATTAATGCGAATATTTCACACAGTAATTGCTTATCACAATGTAATAACTAACAATTTCCTTCTCTAGAGTTTATAAAATACGAGGAATACATGGAGATACCATGTTTTTAAATAAAAGTCCCTACGCAACCTTTCAGCAAAGGGTTAGTTTCTCTTCAATTTTTTATGCCTTCCCCTGAGATTTTTCAAATAAGCAAATTCAATTCATAGGTAGCAATGCATGTTTATAGGTTGAGAGATGTTTTCTCCAATTTCTCTTTGTAATGAAATTCAACGACCACAATTATATGGTTGCATGTTCCTTTTTCTGCTTATTGCCTTTCTCTGCATGAGATGTTACAGAAAGAACAGTTCTTCTTAATGAACCTTCTATGTTGATCATCATTGATAAATTAAAATTGGACCAATAGCACTTGCTTTCATGATTGACTATTCAAAATCGTTTTCACCTAAAATCATTTAGTTGAAGGAGGTGATTTTGATTTGAAATTAAATGGTAAAAGCCTTTTGTTATAATTCATTCAACCAATGTTCAAATGTAGATGTTTCTTTTTCAATAACAGTTCAAGGTTCATTAATAAAAAAAGAAAGTTGAATTTTATGTTGGGATTTGCTCCAAAACATGGTCGAATTTGATTTTGAGATTTATTAATTCAAAACACAACTTTGATTTTGATTTGGGAGAGCTCATGGACATCTTGTTCTCAATGAAGTTTACAATTTTTTGACACAGTTAATTCTCTATGATTCCTTATTTGCAACAGAGGATCTGGATTTGTTAAATCATCAAGAAATATGGGGCAAATAAGAATGCAAAAATATATGACGAAAAAGGCTGACATATTTGCTCCATTAATCAATAGTACACAATGGTACATATATAGTACATAATGTATAAGTGACCTCTAACGATATGACCATTAGGGTAAGATAATGAACTTAGATTAGAGATTTCAACATCCCCCCTTAATATTAAGTTCGTTCTTTCCTGGAAAACCGCCACTACTTGACAATTAACAATGTGTCAAGCGAATTTAGAGAGTAAAACTCAAGAAGGTCAACTACTAATAGCTGAAAATCTATCTAACACAAAATATAGCAGAAGTAGTAAGATTTCTACTAAGTTGCATGGTTTCGATTTGACAAAAAACTAATGGTTTTAAGTTGACCATAAAACTATCAAAGATATCAAGAGGTGGTTTTAGGATTACTACTAACCAACCAAAACAATGAGATGGTTTTAGGATTACCACTAACCATGTAAACTATAAGCTCTAATGACTTCCGTTGATCACAAAAATTGTACCAAGAACCATGAAAAGATGGTTTTAAGATTACCAAAAACTTTTAATAAAACAAGTAGACCCTCATGTGTTCTACTCAATTGATTCTTCTGGAAACTTTTGAATTTCACTTTGTCTTTGAAATTCAGGAACAAGGTTGCATACGTGTTTCCCATTTTTTTTGTTCATAGGCTCCATTTGTTCACAACAACACTTTTTCTATTCGAATGTTCTTGTTTATGATGTCTTTTATCCAGGCTATCAAGAACAAGTTATCAACTGTAAGATGTATCATAATATGCTGAGCCACCACATGTATAAGCTACTATATAAGGAATATCGTTTCCTGTAGGCTTCATCTTTTTCTTTACAGATTTCTTCAGCAAGAAATTTTTTGTAGAACAATGTGTATGTTTCCCACAATGCATATAAGGATGAAGATAGAAACATTGATCTTTCATATGTCCAACTTTATCACAATTTTAGGCAAATATGAAGGTCAAATTTCATTAAGAAATCCAACACTCTGAAACTGGATGAGTTTTGAATAATCTGGAATGAAAAATGTGACTACTTCTTTGTATCCAAGTCTAAGTCTATGCTTGTTATGAACAAGTTCTTCCCAAGGTCTAATAATGGGTTTAGAAATACCAATATGAACATTGGAATGGCAAACATCATTGGCAATAACTTAATTCTCTTTACTAATTTATTCACTATTTTGATCACGATGTTGAAATGCCTAAACATAAATAGGTTCAGAATGTTGTGTCTTGTGTTGCAAATCCTCTTGGTGTAGTTGTGACTCAAGCTGCAAAAACTCAAGTGCATCTTTTTGAATTTTGTAAACAATTTTTAATGCAAGAGAGAGTTGTCTTATCAACTAAGACTGTTCTATCATCCAATGACAAAAGTAGAGCGTTCAGTAACCCTACCAAAATATCAATGTTTTCCATTTCAATAAGAGAAAGGTTTCTTGCACTTCCACCATTTTACAATAATACATGAAGATCCGTTTATTTTTACTCAGTGGCATACTAAACTGAGCATAAGGTGTTGGTTTCAAAAACACACCCAATTATAATCATTATTTCAATTCAACAGTAATGATACTCACAAACACAATAGTAAGTACCACAAAACTTGCAAAAAAATAGAATGCAAGGATAAAAATCTGAACAGGCACAAGTTCAGAAAATAGGTGTTGATTTTTTTTTTGTTGTAATTCTGAATGATGAAAACTTTGTTTTAATTTCTCTGCATATTCAAATGTCAGTGGCTGCAATCGCTCAAACTTTCTTCAATGTTTGCACAATGATGCTGCAAATGTTGCAAATTTGGTGTCAACACAAAACACTCTATCATGGGTTGTGTGGGTGAAGGGCCGCTTCTTTATCGCAACGAACAGACAGATCTCAAACCATACTGCAATGTTACCTTTAGGATTTTAAATACTTTACATAGGCTTTTTCTGGAAATGAGCAGATTCATGCTTTTGGCTTCTTGCAATGGGTGGACTCCTTTATTTCGTGGATATGTCAGATGGGCACGAGATTTTCTTCACAGACGATGAAAACTTTCTCTCCAGGAAATCTCCATGCGGACTCTCTTCCGAGTGGCGTGTCCTTCAACAACAAAGGCGGCTGTCCAATTTGCAATTGGTAATGATGTTGGCCGAAATGCAGAGGAGATGACCTTGGCTGTAGGATGTGTTTGGTGAACTTAAGATAAAATATGCAGTCTAACTTTTCTTCACAACGCAGACAACGAATTCCTCATGAAAATATCATTCGCAATTTGCACAAAACTATATAACAGACAAGGGCTTCTCCTCAAGTAGCCTGTAACTTGCCATTTTTTTTTTACTTTATTGGCCTCACAAACCTTCATGTCCTCGAGCTTTCACAGATCTCTGACCACACACTCTGATTTTACTATTCTTTTGGCCTCGGGGATCTTCATGTGCTCTGCTAACTAGGGTATGATGAGGGCAGGATCTTCATATGCTTTGATACCAGTGTTAAATCATCAAGAAATATGCGACAAATAATAATACAAAAATATATGACGGAAAAGGCTCGAATATTTGTTCCATTAATCAATAGTGCACAATGGTACATATATAGTACATAATGTATAACTGACCTCTAATGGTATGACTGTTAGGGTAAGAGAACGAACTTAGATTAGAGCTTTCAACATGATTTATAGTCATCATGCTATTTACACACTCGAAAACGAAAATGGTAATTCAGTTGTATGTGGTGTAGCGCATCAAATGAATATTGGGATGTAAAACAATAAGTTTCAGATTTTCATAGAAAGAGAGCTTCAGGAATAATACATTTCCTGTGTTGTGTTTTGAGAGAGATTGCATGAGCTCATTCTTCTTTCGATATAAAGATTGTCGTAGCTGCCTGGAATGTTGTTGTTAGTTTATCCCACATTTATTATGTTGTTTTTGATTTACAAGGAGTAAATCATATATATGTGGAAAATTTTTGTTTAAAACCACATAGCCATGTGATCAACACAAAACGAACTATTCTTTCGCCTTTACTAAAGAATACAATGTGTGGGCCACTCTTAGCGACATACGCCTACAAATTCTATGAAATCAAGAAGTTGAATTAAGAAAAACGTAACTCAAATCACTACACAAAATAAAAAAGTAATACAAATTCTATGAAATCAAGAAGTTGAATTAAGAAAAACGTAACTCAAAACTTATTTGATAGAATAAATAAAAGTAATGAACTCAAATCAAGTTGAATTAAGAAAAACCTAACTCAAATTCTATTTATTTATTTGATAGAATAAATGAAAACAATGAACTCATTTAACATTCCAAGTTGAATGCAATCTTAAACTAAGAAAACTTTACTAAAATTCTATTGATTTGATAGAATAAATGAAAATAAGGAATTCCGGCTAAAATTATAAATTTTGTGGATTGAATTCCAGCTAAAATTCACCAGAGAATTAGACGGCTCCTAAGTTAATTTCTCAGGGGTGTCCCGAAGCACTGTGAGGTGGAGGGAGGCGGGAGTAATTTCATGGCCACTTGCTGTAGCTATCACCATCTTCATTATAACCATGCTTACCTCTCCTCGAAAAGGCATTCCAGCTTGTGTTCCAGCCTACACAACACCTTGACTTTGATGACTTCTTCCACGCAGTAAAGAAATTTAATGGCTGCTATCATTAGCATTGGCCTCTTGGTCACCTGCTGGATGGATTCATACATATTTTTCTCCAGCAACTGAGTATTTCTTGCCGTTCTCCTGGTTGCTCCATCGTTATTTGGAAAGGAAAATGGTAATTCAGTTGTAGCGCATCAAATGGAAATCGGGATTATTTGTGTAGCGCATCAAATGGGAATCGGGATTATTTGTGTAGCGCATCAAATGGGAATCGGGATGCAGAACAATAAGTTTCAGATTCTCATAGAAAGAGAGCTTCAGGAATAATACGTTTCATACGTTGTGTTATGAGAGAGATTGCATGAGCTCATTCTTCTCTCGATATAAAGATTGCTGCAGAAACCTGGAATGCTGTTGTTAGTTTATCCCACATTCATTGTGCTATTTTCAATTTACAAGGAAGAAAACATAAATATGTGGAAAATTTTCGTTTCAAACCACTGAGCCGTGTGGTCAACACAAAGCGAACTATTCTTTCGCCTTTTACTAAAGAATACCATGTGTTGGCCACTCTTAGCAGCATACGCCTATTTTTGGAAGCCTCACGCTCGCTTTGAGACGCAGGGCTCACTACTCGAAATCAAATTGAATTAAAAAAAAACTTAAATTCCATTAACTACATTAGAACGATTTGAATTATGAAAAAGAATCAAATTCTATATGATATTTGATAGAATAAATGAAAATAATGAACTCAAATCAAGTTGAATTAAGAAAAATGTAGCGCAAATGAATTTGATGAAGTAAATGAAGATAACGAACTCAAATCAAGTGGAATTAAGGAAAACCTAACTCATATTCTATTATAACTTATTTGATACAATAAATGAAAAATAAAACCTAACTCATATTCTATTATTACTTATTTGATACAATAAATGAAAATAATGAACTCATTTTACTTGCCAAGTTGAATTAAGAAAAAAGTCTTACATTTGATGGAAAAAATGAAAATAATAAAACTCAAATAACAGAAAAAATGAAAATAATGAACTCAAATAACAGAAAAAATGAAAATAATGAACTCAAATTACATTTGTTATCAAATTGAATTAAGAAAAAAATTAACTCGATAGAATAAATTAAAATGATTAATGCAAATAAAATAAATAACTAAATAAAGGTTATGGACAAAGGCATCCATTTTTCATTAAATAAAGGTTGGTTATGGACAAAGGCATCCATTTTTCATTAAATAAAGGTTATGGCCAAAGGCATCCATTTTTCATTCATCTTTGGTGGTCTCCTTGTAGGAATATTCTCTGCATTTTGGTATAGGTTTATCTTTTCCCATCATTGCATTTTATTTTTCTCCACCTTTAGAATATGCCATAGGTTTCACCTTGTCCAAACGAGTAGCATCATTAATGGTTTCCCTTAGTTAGCTCCTTTCACATTTTAGCACCCATTTTGCCCATTTCCCCTTAGGATTGGGAGCTTATCTACTCCCCTCTACGAAAAGAGCCTCATGTTTCATTCTTCTCCTTTTTTTTTCAAAAAGAAAAAAGCATGTCTTTGTTATTGATTAGAATCAAAGGGAATCATGCAGAGCTTGCCCAAGTTGGGTTACAATCAAAGTGAGTGATACAAAAGACGTGGCATACCGCCATACATCCCGAGAAGAAAACACAACACAATAAGTGCTGAGAGGAGAGTCCAGTGCGTATCTAATATGTAAGACAAGATACCCATCAGTAATATCTGTCATGCCATCCCATATCTACCGTGTACATGATAAGCATATGTTCAACAGACTAAAGGAGCTAGCTCCATACAAGGGTGCCAAAATGAAGGGGATATAAATTCCCGCACCAACTCAAAAGAGTTTTATATTGTCATGAGAGGTCAAATGACAATATAAAAATTCTAAATAAGTGCCAGAGCCCAGATCCAGAGTAAGAGCAACTTTAGAGAGACGGTCAGCTAGCTGATTATGTTCACGGTAGATATGGTCGAAAGACAGTGCTATAAAGTGTGAGCACATCTTTCTAGTCTCCCTACACCAATAATGGAGCTCAGGTGGGGACAGGGAAGACTTGCCCTTTGCCCAGTTTATGATAACTGAGGAGTCACGAAACACCTGAGTGAGGGAATGCCCATCATATGGGTAGAAAGCAGAAGGGCCCAAAGCCCAACCAGGTCTGCTTTGGTATTAGTGCACTGACCAATCCCCACAAAAAACTCAAAGGAATGTGTTTCATTTAGGTGTAGGCTGTAACCAATGTCGCCACAATTAGCTGAAGCACCATAAAAAAACCTGCAGGGATACACAAGAGTTGGACCAGGGCCTAGTATTCTGGGTTTTTTCCTCTTCTCAGTGGAAGGACAGTACAACTGTGAGAAGTGTATCACTTGCTGAATCAGGCTATGCACAGACAACTTTTTTCCTTCAAAAATATAGTTATTTTTAGCTTTCCATAATACCCACATAGTGAAGAAGGGGAGGTAACAGGAGATGGTGTGTTTCGAAAAGCAATCAGTCCAAGTCCCCAGAAAATCTACAAGATTATCTGACTAAGAGTGTGGTGTCAAGTGATACTGATCACTCAGGATCGAGAGCAAGTTCAGCCAGACCAAACAGAGTCCAAACATGTGTTGTGTATTGTCCAGATTGGCAAAGCAGAGTGCACAAACAGAAGGTCCGATCCATCCCCTCTTCTGGAGATTATCCCAAGTAAGTAGTTTGTTATAAATGGCCAACCAAACAAAACAACTGATCTTTCTAGGCAAGGTGCCATTCCATATGATGTCCAATAGTCTACTACCAAGTGGGGGACGCGAAGATAGAACAATGGAGTCATAAACAACTTTTGCAATTACATTCCCATTCTACGAATTAAGTGCCCAGACAAGAGTGTCCGACCGGGAAACCAGACGAATGCCTCCCCGATCCAAACAGCTGGTGAAACCCTCCCATGCTATTTTCCAATCACCACCGATACAAAGATCCTCAGCAGAATACCAGTAGCCGTGATGCCCTGAGAGGAGGTTGTGTGCACTAGCAAGAGTATTGATATTCAGATCTGCTAGGAAATCGAGGAGATCTGGAGGCAAAGACAGTGAAAGGTCAGCCCCCACAATAGGATCAATGCCCAAGCGGATGTTTGAACCATCACCCACTTGCCACGAGAGTCCACGACCCAAATAAGGTAGGGTTTGTAAGAAGCCCCTCCATATGATAGAGCCACCACGAGGA
The DNA here is from genome assembly GCA_001517045.1 of Pseudotsuga menziesii. Lineage (NCBI taxonomy): Eukaryota > Viridiplantae > Streptophyta > Pinopsida > Pinales > Pinaceae > Pseudotsuga > Pseudotsuga menziesii. The sequence goes on from LPNX010764513.1 coordinate 73,000, forward strand.
TTGAAGTTTTTACTTCGCAGTCAATCTACCATAGAGACATTCTTCAAATACTTGTGTGTGAGTACTTGATGCCATAAGGCATCAAGCTAGAGGGCCATCCAAATTTTTTTTTTCCTTAAAGCTAAACTGAACCAAGGAAGATTCTGTATACCCCATCCCCCATACTTCTTTGGCTAGGAGAGTAGTTGCTAATTTGCCATGTGGTATCTGTGTTTATTTCCAGCTGAGCCGCATAAGAAAGCAAAAATAATACTCCTGAGCTTATTTATGATTGAAACAGGTATGGGGGCAAGTCCCAGCCAGTAAACAGGAATGCTTGTCAGGACCGCTTGCACCAGGATCAAACGACCTGCAAGAGAGAGTAACTTGTGCGACCAATGGAGAATCCTACATTCAAATTTCTGAATGAGCCAGAGCTAATCATTACTCTTATACCCCAGGGGCTTGAGATTATAGCCCATATACTTGAATCTGGATGAAATGGGATCCATTTTGTAGGGAAAAAAACGAGCAATGTCTGTACCTACATCTACATCGAAGTTATTGTAGAGAAAGCAGGATTTTTCAATACTTATGCACATACCCGAGGCCTTGCAGAAGGTGCTCAATATGACATCAAAAGCCATCCATTCAAAAATAGTACATGTGCCCAAAAGAATAACATCATCAACGAAGAGAAGGTGTGTTAGTGCAAGGGATGGAGTAATCTTGATGCCCCTGATAAGACCGTGAGCCCTGGCATCAGCAATCAAGAGGCTGAGCCCTTCGATAACAAGAATGAAGAGCAAGGGTGAGAGGGGGCAGCCCTGATGGATGCCACGAGAGGCTTTAAAGAACTTTGTTTTGATGCCATTGACAAGAACTGCAAAATTTGCTAATGTGAGACAGGCCATAATCCAGTTAACCCCAAGCAGTGGAACTCCAATTTGGATACGGATGAGCCGGATGTAAGACCAGTTAACCCTATCGAAAGCTTTTACCAAGTCTAGCTTCAGGATGAGGGCACACATGTTCTTTGTTTTCACAGTATGTAGGATCTCCTGTTCTCCCGGTTGCTCCATCGTTATTTAGAAAGGAAAATGGTAATTCAGTTGTATGTTGTGTAGCGCATCAAATGGGAATTGGGATACAGAACAATAAGTTTCAGATTCTCATAGAAAGAGAGCTTCAAGATTAATACGTTTCATGTGTTGTGTTATGAGAGAGATTGCATGAGCTCATTCTTCTCTCGATATAAAGATTGTTGCAAAAACTGGAATGCTGCTATTAGTTTATCCCACATTCATTGTGCTATTTTCAATTTACAAGGAAGAAAACATAAATATGTGGAAAATTTCCGTTTGAAACCACGGAGCCGTGTGGTCAACACAAAGCGAACTATTCTTTCGCCTTTTACTAAAGAATACCGTTCGCCACTCTCAGCGGCATACGCCTATTTTTGCAAGCCTCACGCTCGGGCCTCACTACTCGAAATCAAATTGAATTAAAAAAAGAAAACTTAAATTCCATTAACTACATTAAAAAGATTTGAATTATGAAAAAAGAATCAAATTCTATATGATATTTAATAGAATAAATGAAAATAGAATCAAATTCTATATGATATTAAATAGAATAAATGAAAATAATGAACTCAAATCAAGTTGAATTAAGAAAAAATGTAGCACAAATGAATTTGATAAAGTAAACGAAGATAACGAACTCAAATCAAGTTGAATTAAGGAAAACCTAACTCACGTCCTATTTTTACTTATTTGATAAATGAAAATAATGAACTTGTTAGAAAAAAGTCTTTTACATTTGATAGAAAAAATGAAAATAATGAACTCAAATAACAGAAAAAATGAAAATAATGAATTCAAATTACATTGGTTATCAAATTGAATTAAGAAAAAAAATTAACTAGATAAAATAAATTAAAATAATTAATGCAAATAAAATAAAATAAATAACTAAATAAAGGTTATGGACAAAGGTTTCCATTTTTCATTAAAGGTTATGGCCAAAGGCATCCATTTTTCATTCATCTTTGGTGGTCTCCTTATAGGAATATTCTCTACATTTTGGTAAAGGTTTATTTTTTCCCATCATTGCATTTTATTTTTCTCCACCTTTAGAATATGCCATAGGTTTCACCTTGTCCAAACAAGTAGCATCATTAATGGTTGCCCCTATTTAGCTCCTTTCACATTTTAGCACCAATTCTGCCCATTTCCCCTCAGGATTGGGAGCTTATTTACTCCCCTCTACGAAAAGAGCCTCATGCTTCATTCTTCTCCTTATTGGCCTCTATCACCAAACTCTTGAGTAGTGGCTTTTGGTCTTATGCTTATCTCCTCATTATGTCATTAAATTCATACTTCACTCCATTCATGGGCCAAAGCTCCAGTTGCATTTAAAATTATCCATTCATTCCAAAGAAACCCACCCCATGTGCTCACTGTTGTTGCCTCTAAATGCCATCTTCTCATTATGTCATTAAACTCATACTTCACTCCATTCACGGGCCAAAGCTCCAGTTGCATTTAAAATTATCCATTCATTCCAAAGAAACCCACCCCATGTGCCCACCGTTGTTGCCTCTAAATGCCATCACAATCCCACAGATTTTGAAATGCTTAATTGCATATGGCCATGTCTCCTTGTAATAACATATTGACTCTTGCGAAATTTACAAAAGACAAAAGTCAAAAAGATAAATACAAATTACAAACGGGGAAGGAAGATTCATGCTCGTTATTTTTCCATCAAAGTCTTTGCACCATGTTAATCACAATGTAATTTCCTTCTCGAGAGTTTATAAAATACCAGGAAGACATGGAGATACAATATTTTGAATTGAGAAAAGGCTAGTTTCTTTTCAATTTTTTATGCCTTCTCCTCACATTTTTCAAATAAGCAAATTCAATTCATCAGTAGCAATGCATGTTTATAGGTTAAGAGATGTTTTTCTCCAATTTTTATCTGTAAGGAAATTTAGAGATCATAATTATATGGCTGCATGTTCCTTTTTCTGCTTATTACCTTTCTCTGCATGAGATATTACAGAAAGAGCAGTTCTTCTTAATGCACCTTCTACGTTGATTATCATTGATAAATAAAAATTGTGCCAGTAACAATTGCTTTCATATCATTGATAAATTAAATTTGGACAAATCGTTTTCACCTAAAATCATTTAGTAGAAACAGGTAATTTTGATTTGAAATTAAATGGTAAAAGCCTTTTGTTATAATTCATGCAATCCATGTTCAAATGTAGCTAGTTTCTATTTCAATAATAATTCAGGATTCTCTAATAAAAAAAGAAACTTGAATTTTATGTTGGGATTTGCTCCAAAATATGGTCGAATTTGATTTTGAGATTTATTAATTCAAAACGCAGATTTGATTTTGATTTGGGAGAGCTCATGGCCATCCTGTTCTCAACGAAGTTTACAAATTTTTTTACACAGTTAATTCTCTGTGACTACTTATTTGCAACAGAGGATCGGGATTTACAGTCATAATGCTATTAACAAGGAAAATGGTAATTCAGTTGTATGTTCTGTAGCGCGTCAAAATGGGAATCGGGATGCAGAACAGTAAGTTTCAGATTCTCATAGAAAGAGAGCTTCAGGAATAATACGTTTCCTGTGTTGTGTTATGAGAGAGATTGCATGTAAGTTTCAGATTCCACTTGAATACAGCTTTGTGCTTATGAGAGAGATTGATAATTTAAAGAATATACTTAAAGGGGGGACAACGAAAATGCGTGAAAAACACACATACAAACTAAACCCATAGCTTATGCTTGCTCAAAACTAAACACAAAGTCCAAATACTATACAGGGGTCCTTCATCGATGTGACAAAGGGATTAGTATATGATTGAAAATGTATCCTATGATGATATTGTAGGTGGTGTTTCTCAAATGATTTACAACATACAACCCTAAGACTACTGGAGACTTTAGAGTTTGGGGAACATGATGAGCTCCCAAAAAAGGCACTTGTGTGAGGGAGGCCATGTAATAATGAGTTCTCAAAGGAGGTACTCCCACAAAGGATGCACAAAGGAGGCTAAAGAATGATGAATTCCAAAGGAGGCATTCCTATGAAGAAGTCCATAAAATGATGAGTTCTTAAAGGAGGAACTTACATGAGGGAAGTTAGGGAGCAACGAATTCCAAAGGAAACACTCTTGTGTAGGATGCTAGGTCACCCATATGGGGGGGAACAAAAGAAACCAAAGCTAATAGGGATGATCCATTTATAGAGATGACGTTATCAGTACGATTAGGCCATGGGGCTTATAATCATATGATATATGGGAGCATGATCAATGCAAGTATGAGTGTGAGTGCCTCCATCATTTCTATCACAACCCCCACACCCTTGGTGCCTATAGTGTGTGTTCTTCTTACTTGCCTTTAGTGGCAATGGATTCCCAATGTGGCTTTGGTGGGGACTCCAATTTTGGCTAAATATGAATAAAATGAAAGGGATAAGTCAACATGCAAGGAAGGTGAACGTGTGTTTAAAGGAAAAAATGTGCTCAAGTGGTGAACAATGTGGTTTGCAAGTGTCCTTTCCAATAGTAACAAAAAAAAGGTTTTGGTGACAACTAAAGAGGAAAAATAATTGCAACCTTGATGACAATGTCAAGGTTCAAGCAAACAACGAATTAGTAACTAGACATTTCCATTGTCTCAACTGCTCTTATGAAATCCATAAATGAACACGAGTATGCCGAGTGGGTACTTGTTGGATGCAAAATTTAATTTCACATCTAACAAGCTCTCCTGATCGAAATTTGAGTAAAAACATGGGGAGATATGTCGAAAATACAAACAAAAAAGTAGTTTTTTTATGATACCTATCCCCAAATTTATATTAAAAAAGTGTTTAAGACCTATACGGTATTTCAAATTTAAAGCAATTTCATTGGCTAACACATGATGACATGGAATTTGAATTAGAGTTAAAAGGCCCATTTTGAGTTGAAATTTCCTCTAATGATAAATGTTATCTTCGATGCTCTGATAATTTCATTGTTAATTCATAAGTAAAATTAATACGGATGAAACATGTCTCATTAATATTATTTATATGTTATATTAACTAGTTTTTTACTTTAATTTGTTGTAGTTTGATAGCTGAATTTTTGTTACCATCACCAAATATTTTACCTCACACATATTGAGATTTATATGTCATCATGAAAGAAATTAGAATGCAGTATGAAGCAATTGATGCATGCCCCGATGACAATATCATATATTATAAACAACATGAATTTGAAACATAATGTCCAGAATGTCATATCAATAGATATCGAACAGATCAAGTAACAAAAAAGGTTATTCGCTATATTCCCATTATTACACGTTTGCAATGACTGTTCAGGTGCAAAAACATAGCACAACTAATGGATTACCATGCACATAATAGAAGTCAAGATGACATTCTCCAAATTCTTGTAGATGGTTCTACTTTTAGAGATATGGAAGAAAAATGACCAAACTTTAAAGAATAACCTCGTAATGTTAGGCTTTCTTTGGCAGCATATGGTGTCAATCCATATGCAAAGAAGAGATCTATTTACTCAGTGTGGCATATTTTTGTTATTAACAATAGCATCCCTCCATGGTTGGAAATGATTATTCAAAGTATGTGTCTACAACATTTTTTTTTAATATAGTGTCATCTCACTTGTCATATTTTGTTTCATAATGTCATATATTTTTTCTTTTACTGTTGTGTATTATTTATATATCTTAATGGTTGTAATAATTATATATTTTACTTGTTCAAATCAATCAGGTAAGTACCAAGTTAAAGATATGAATGTATATATCTAGCCTCTTATTGACAAACTACTAAAGCTATGGAATGATATCACTATGTATGATGTATCTACACCAATACGACAAAGGAAATTTCAATTCCATGCAATGGTTGTCTGGACAATACAAGATGCCCTAAGGTTAACCCATTTTTGCGGTATGTAATTTTGACGTCGACTTTAATAGTATTTAATTTTATGAAGTTGATATATTATGCATGGATGTTTTTTCAAATAATCCATTCATTTTATATAATTATAATTGCCAATATTTCTAATCCATCGATTCTTTATGTAGGTCTTCAAACAAAGGGAAACTTTGCATGTCTAGTTTATGGTCCTAAGATCAAATCCCGTCATTCAAAAAGTTTACAAAAGGAGGTGTTTAATGAGTATAGGCACTTCCTCTCTAAGAATCATAGGTATCGAACTATCGATAGACATCTATTCAATGGGAAGCAAGAGATTGCATTAAAATCACAGAGAATGACACCTCACCTATGAAAGTTGTAATATAATAAAAATAATCAAGAAACGTACAGATCAAATTGTTTATCTATCATCATATATGAAATGTTTTTAATTTTTTTTTATTGTGTGTTGTTTATTGTAATTGACTTTGATTTCTGTAAATCATTTATAAAACGTGATTCATGATGGTCGTCGTCATCATGAAGGCATTAATGGGCTTCCATGAGGAATGAAAAGTTATCCTAAACAATTCAGTGGGTTGACGTACTATGAGCACCTACAAATTGCTCATATGTTTGATACAATGAATATCGAAAAGAATGTGCCTGAAACATTATGGTGAATATTGGATCTAAGGAGTGACAAAGAAAAAATTGTAAAAATGTGCAATGACATTCAGGAAGCCAATCATGCAATGAAAGATGTCATTCAATTACATAGCAACAGAGACCAAATTAATATAAACTAACTTCCATGGTTTTTAATGGAGCAACAACGCAATTTTGTAAAACAAGTCATACGAAAAATTAAATTTACCACCGGATTTTGTTCCAACATGAGCAATATCATAACCAAGAAAAGTGATTTTTTAGTAGTGAAAACACATGATTGGAATGTCTTCATCAAGGTATATATATATATATATATATATATGGAATGTCTTCATCAAGGTGTATATATATATATATTATTCTCGTACATATTATTGTTGGTATTTTTTTGTCTACTTTTTGAAAAAAATAATGAAACAATTTTTATATTGTTACAGTATGTTCTACCTCTATCTCTCTCCAGACAACTTGGACAACAATGCCAAACAAGTTATATATGATCTTGAAAAATACATCAGGTAAGTGGTGATATATTCCATGCATAAAGTGTTTATTTGATTCATGGTAGAACTTACAATTCTATGAGAATGTGGATAAAATTTACATTTCTTTTTAATATGGATAAACTAAGGAAAATATAAACTCCTCTTCAAAATGAAAGTATAAAATATGCAATTCTTTTCAATACAATTTTCTTTTCAAAATAAATAAATTTGTATTATTTATAGATTTCAATCCCTTTCAAACTTATTTTACTATTTTCATAGTACAAATATTTGAATCATATGTATCTTTATCATCTATCTATACACATTTGGTTAACTTAAATAGAACTATAGTATGGACATTGGTCTATAACTATTCCTTCTTGATAACCTATTGCATACATCTTAACCTAACTCAACATGATATATTAATGTAAACCCTTCATTATCTATTCCTCGTACATTCACATAAAGTTGTATTATATGGAACCACATTACAATTCCAATCTAAAGCACCTTTATCAGTATCATTCGCATCCCGATTACTAGAACCTCACCTTTGATATGAGGTCCACCCTTCTTTTCTCTATTAAAATAGTTAGATTTTTCCTTAAGACTACACCTATATATATATGCACTCTTTTCTTTTCAACATCAGTATGATTTAAATTTGAAGTCTTACGTGAGATGAAATATATTTTTACTCCCCTATGAAAAATACATTTAATCTTAAGCTGAGCATAATTTAATGTTTTCAATCATGTTATACATGATGTAACCTTGGATTTCACTAAATGCGTTAATGAGATCCTTAAAAATTCTTTTAAAATCTATGTAATTGTTCCCTATAAATTACAACTTTCCCCATTAAAAAAAAACATATAAAATGTATATCCCAATACATTCTTCAAGTTCTATAAGTATAATAATTTCCTTTTGTGTTTAGACTAGAATAAGGCAAGTAAGTTCATAGAATACCATGACTCTAAAGTAGTTTAAATTAGCAATTACCTAACACTATTCCGATTCCAAATTGCACATAAATGATGGGACCCTTTTAATCTTATCAATTATAAGGATGAGACTTTCATTATCCATTTAAGGTATACTTAAAATTAACCTTCCTAAGCGTATGAAGTACTATTCTTCCAATACACGTAAGATGTATAAAATGTAGTCCTTTTAGCATATGCAAGCTACCTAAAATGCAATTTCATCCTATGTTTATAAAACATATGTGACATATTCTTTCAAAAATAATATAAGTACATTCTCTTAAACATGTGTAAAACATATGTCTTCTTCTACTATATGCAATACATATATAATGTACATATCAAATTTACAATTCTTCTAAATAATAATCATAACACCCTTTTTTCTAATCTACTATTTATTATTTCCCACTTCCTTATTTAAGATTCTTAATACATACAAAGAATCACAATGTATCTTAGTATTTTAACCTATAAACCTAATTCATGTAAGGATATAGAGTATTATCTTTATATATGAAACTTTATAAAGCCTTTTCTTTTAACATTTTTTTACAACCCCAAAAATATTTATTGGCCAATTATTTAAAGCTTTTCATGTCGATCAAATAAGATTACATAAATAATAAAAGTAAAAATAAAAAATAAAAATAAAAACCTATTAACCTATAATTACATTCTAAATTATAGACCAAATATTTAATAATATGTTTTACATAACAATTCAATTACAATACCTTCACTCTTTTTAACAGTAACCAAACTACATCTTTATTCCATATCCATAAGCAAATATTATCATTACTCATTAAAATCAAGTGCGGGCTATAATTTGTAAGGTACTACTAAAGTACATATTTCTTTAAAATAAAAACATAAATAAAATTTTCTTATAATGCATTATATTCAGAATATATAGCTACTTCCTACCTAGGGAAAAATGCCATCTTTTTCAATAAAGTAACTAATAAAATCCTAAAGTACGCATGTGCATTACTTCCTTTAATAAATGGTAATAAAACATGTGATAATGCATTACGAAAATGACACTTACATGTATCGATACTTAATTCTAAACCATACATTCGTGATATATTTGCAGACTTAAAAGTACAAACATTATAATCCTAAGGCGTTGTTACATCCGATCATAGACATTGTAAATAGAGTTAAGGCAAAAGCAGGCAGAGACTCAGAAATGTTACGGGATCTATAACCGTTCATCAACGCAAAAAGGGATCGAAAAGGAGTTTCAAAAAAATCATCAAAGGATTTTTTTGTTTTGAGAAATCAAAAGATGCAAAGCATTAATTACTAGATATGACTAACAGAGGATCGATTAGAGATCGTGGACAGAGAAGAGGCGTTGGATGCCATTTTTTTCTAATAAAAAAAATATTCCAACCCAAAAACCCTCGCAGGTATTACTACGGCAGATCGAGCTGGCCATTGTTTGAAATACATTCTTGACATATATAAACGATGGAATTAATATGAAATCCGAACTATATAAACCCATCCATTTTATACATTTATATAAACATTCAATCATTTATTAATGAAGGAAATCTATTTCTTTGGGTGCTGTGAAAAGGAAATCAAAAAGCAGTAAAGGATTTCTCTCGGATCTGCAAAGGCAATCCAAATCGGAGTTGAGTGATCGGATCTAAATTTTATACTCAAAACACATACCATATATCCAAACACAGATCATGGGCAATGCATACAGTGGAAGGATCTATAATGATCATCAAAACAAAGGTAAACACATACAAGACAGATCTGTAAAACCATGACAGATATGTAAAACGCAAACCGTGTTTTGAAACGCATACCATTGATTATTTGGATATGCACTCAGGTCTCCAACTTATCCATATATTCACTTATAAAATCAGTAACAAAAATTGAGTGTACCAATTAGTTGTTCAACCATGAACCAACACGATCTGCACATCTTAAATTCACCATGAATTCAAGATTGCATAATTCATACATGATCACAAGCTGGGCGGATTTGCAATGTATCCCATACCGATACAAACAATATGTTTCATCATTTACCAAGACATCTGCTCTTTAAACCATAAACCAAATACTCTATCAACAGAGAGTAATTTTCCTCACACCTATAATTTATCTGGAAATTGATTATTTCACTATGAACTGGATGCATTCACAAAGTTGTCTATATTTTCGATACAAGCAATTAAATTTCAGATTTCACAAATAAACAAAATAAATACTTAGAAGCGAATGCTCTGCCCTTCAAAGAATCATTTCCATAGATCTCCAGTTGGTTATATAAAATAATTCGGACCACAAAAGGATTGAACATGTTAGCATTATTTGGAACTACAAGTCTACAAATAGACAATGTAATAAAATCTACCTCCAACACAATTCTTTAACGGGTGTTTACCTTCCTGGGTTAAAATCCACCACTCAGAAACTTGATTCAAGTTGTTTCCATCATATCCACTTCTCTGTCTGTCTCAACAGAATTTGACCCGATAGTAATTTCACAGAGGCATTTTAACATTTAAATGAGATTCTTCGGTCTCTTCCCTCAATAGTATTCATATGCATTTTCTATAGGAACTTCATATCCTGTACTATTACATTATCTATTACACAGAGAGTTACTTGTCTTGATACACAATACGGGCATATGGTTTCCCTGGCCTCTTCTTCTTTCACGCTGGCTTTCTGCCTCTATTCTTTCTATGCCTCCCCTTATTCCCATCCAGACTCTCTAGAAAAAAAAACTAAAGCATAATACAAAAACGTAGGGGTTGGCTCTAGAATAAGACGAAAATCCAACACTGTATAACCAAGAAGGGTCTGTGCTAACAAAAAATAACACCGACACAGGAAGTTGGAACATCGACAGTGAAATCCCGTGCAGAAATCAAAACTATTAAGTTAGGAATCCATATGCAGATATTTGACAGAGGTTTGCAAAAAAAATGTTGCATTCATTCTAGATCAAAAACACAGGAAGTGACAAAACCTAGATCTATGATTATAAAAGTGCAGACAAAGTAAAAACAAAGACAATGATTTTTCCCCAATCCATGATGACCATAAAAACTGCAAACAGAGGTTAAACTTGCAGAGATATGGATCTAAATGTGATTATAACGTAGGCAATTGTAATTACCGACCGAAATTCAACAGAACTAACCATTTCAATTTGCTAAATCAACTAAGGATCAATCGTATACCAGAGATCTCAATTTGATTTCACATGGGTCAATCATATACCTTGCAGCAAGCAAAGCATGCAGACATAAGATCTGAAATGTATTATCAACAAATCCGGCAAAGGAATCGTATGCAGAACAAATCTAGATAGCAGGCAGAAATTAAATACAACAACGATCTTTTCCATATCTAGAATTACAGACCGTGGATTAACAAGGATCAACAGGTATACAAAGATACTTTCTAGGCTTAAATTGCAGGAAAGAAATTAAATGACAAAGGTCTTCTCCATAGTTAAAACGTAGACAACGAATTGACAAAAGTTTCGGTGTATTTTTTGACAGTCACAAAAAACCACTCATAGCACTTCTACTTTACATTCTTATAGAGTTGGGAAGGAACCAATTTGAAGGTAATATGCAATCCTATAGATTAACAAGATACCCAATTCAATTAAAGGAAGCACTATTTTACAAAGAACAAAAGTTCATGCTTCCATTTTTACAGTCAAACGTAACCCATTTCAATGGATGGAACATACTAGAGGACATTGGTTCCCATTCACATTCTTATAGGGTCGTAAAAGACACAATTGTATAAATTAAATATCTCATATCCCCATATTGGAATGGTTTACAAATTATATTAACCTCGGTGACAACAGAAAATGCAGCTTGCCACAAAACCTCTCTTGCAAGTGCAAAACTCCATCCGAATAAATTAGAAATCTATGCGAAAATATCTATCAATTCCAATTTCGGCATAGAGTATCACACTCACATCTAATAGAATCATAAAATCTTACAAAAAACATAAATCTCAAATTAAACTATATAAATCCAAAAAAAAAAAAACAAACCCTCTAAACAAATAATGAGCTTATGGTCCTAGTGTTTGAACCATGCTCTGATACCACATTGTAACATCCCCATAAACAATACACCAGGAAAAATTCTAATTAATCAAAGAAACACAAACAAAGGGTTTGTTTTGGGTGTCAAGATATTTAATTGATCATGCAAAAGAAATCTTAGAAAGAGTATAAGCAGACGAAGGATGTCCAAAAAGTTTCTTTAGCTTTAAAGAAAACGCATAGCTACTAGATACTTGATTTTGACAAAATACACATAGATAATAGTTTCATAGAGTACAATTTTCAGATCTATCAATAGCCCATTTATGGTTTATTTCATTGGTAAGCAAACAACCATAATTCAAGCCGAAGTATATGAGAAACTAAATAAGATCTACTTACTTGAATTCAGGGGGAACACACTTAGAGAATCAACTCCTCCCAACCATAGGAGGCAGCAACTCAACGGTTTGCTCTGCTCCACCCCCGAGCTGGATCACCAACCATGCACCAGAACAGCAAGTAACTTCCTCGCGGCACTCAATCCTCGAGTCCGTAACAAGTTTTCACGATGGACTTATAAAATAGAAAAACTCTCAACACATGCACTCAACATTCGTTTTCCCATGCACAACACGGCGTCCCGTGCTATTCCAGTGCACTCATAGCTTTGCCTAGGTCTTATGCCAACCCAATCAAATCTCCAATCAGATCCCTAAATCCCTATGATTTAGGATCTTGTCAGGTTGTTGAGTTTTGGATTTGATTTGATTGGTATCAGTCACTCTAGCTTGCTTACACATGTTCTTTGGTGCCATGGTTGGTGTCCCCTCATGTAGTTGATTTCTCCAAGTGTTTTTTTCTTTATTAATAAATAAATAAAAATGTTCGTTAGGCAAATGTCATTTGAGTTTTTTTGAGTTCCATAACTCATTACATAATAGAAAGTAAAGTTCAAACCATGAAAATAAAAGTAGTGTCATAGGGTATTACAAAACTTTTTGTGGAACAATGTGTATGTTTCCCACAATGCATACAAGGATGAAGATAGAAACATTGATCTTTCAAATGTCCAACTTTATCACAATTTTAGGCAAATATGATGTAATACCCCATGACACTACTTGTATTTTCATGGTTTGAAAATTATTTTCTATTATGTAATGAGTTATGAAACTCAAAAAAAAACTCAAATGACATTTGCACAACAAACATTTTTATTTACTTATTAATAAAGAAAATAACCCTTGAAGAACTCAACTACATGAGGGGACACCAACCATGGCACCAAAGAACATGTGTAAGCAAGCTAGAGTGACTGATACCAATCAAATCCAATCCAAAACTCAACAACTAGACAAGATCCTAAATCATAGGGATTTAGGGATATGATTGGAGATTTGATTGGGATGGCATAAGACCTAGGAAAAGCTATTTATATGAGTGCACTTGAATAGCACGGAACGCCGTGTTGGGCATGGGAAAACGAATGCTGAGTGCATGTGTTAAGCATTTTTCTATTTTATAAGTCCATCGTGAAAACTTGTTACGGACTTGAGGATTGAGTACCACAAGGAAGTTACAAATGGGGAAAGAAGATTCATAAGAAGATTCATGCTCGTTATTTTACCATCAAAGTCTTTGCACCATGTTACATCTCATACAATTGTTAGCATCACCCTTTCTCCATGTGGAGTTCAACATTAATGCGACTATTTCACATAATAATTGCTTATCACAATGTGAAAACTAACAATTTCCTTCTCGACAGTTTATAAAGTTTATAAAATACTAGGAAGACATGGAGATACAATATTTTGAAAACAAAAGTCCCTACACAACCTTTCAGAAAAGGGCTATAGTTTCTTTTCAATTTTTGATGCCTTCCCCTCACATTTTTCAAATAAGCAAATTCAATTCATCAGTAGCAACGCATGTTTGTAGATTAAGAGATGTTTTTCTCTGTAATGAAATTCAGAGATCATAATTATATGGCTGCATGTTCCTTTTTCTGCTTATTACCTTTCTCTGCATGGGATATTACAGAAATAGCAGTTCTTCTTAACGCACCTTCTATGTTGATTACCATTGATAAATTAAAATTGTACCAGTAACAATTGCTTTCATATCATTGATAAATTAATATTGGACCAGTAACAATTACTTTCATGATTGACTATTCAAAATCATTTTCACCTAAAATCATTTAGTTGAAGCAGGTAATTTTGATTTGAAATTAAAAGGTAAAAGCCTTTTGTTATCATTCATCCAATCCATGTTCAAATGTAGCTAGTTTCTTTTTCAATAATAATTCAGGATTCACTCATAAAACAAGAAACTTGAAATTTATTTTGGGATTTGCTCCAAAACATGGTCGAATTTGATTTTGAGATTTATTAATTCAAAACACAGATTTGATTTTGATTTGGGAGAGCTCATGGACATCCTGTTCTCAACGAAGTTTACAATATATTTTACACAGTTAATTCTCTGTGACTCCTTATTTGCAACAGAGGAACTGGATTTACAGTCATAATTCTATTAGCACACTCGAAAAGGAAAACGGTAATTCAGTTGTATGTTCTGTAGCGCATCAAATGGGAATCGGGATGCAGAACAGTAAGTTTCATATTCTCATTGAAAGAGAGCAATAATACGTGTCCTGTGTTGTGTTATGAGAGAGATTGCATGAGCTCATTCTTCTCTGAATATAAAGATTGTCGCAGCTGCCTGGAATGTCGATGTTAGTTTATCCCACATTTATTGTGTGGTTTGTGATTTACAAGGAGGAGACAATAAATATGTGGAAATATTTCGTTAAAACGTACTGAGCCGTGTCGTCAACACAAAGCGAACTATTATTTCGCCTTTTACTAAAGTGAACTATTATTTCGCTCTTAGCGGCATACGTCTATTTTTGAAAGCCTCACGCTCACTATTATTTCGCTCTTAGCGGCATACGCCTATTTTTGAAAGCCTCACGCATACAAAATTATAATCAAGGACATTATATAATTCTTAAGTTAATTATGTTTTGTAATCATGGACATTATATAATTCTTAAGTTAATTATTATTTATTAGATCGATGAGAGCTAATTTTACATTTATGCCAAATTTCGAAAGTCTCTAGCTCTATTCAAGGTCCCACAATCCAATAACAAAATGGTAATTAAATCAATTAATTAAAGCTCTGTAAACAACTTTCCTTTTATTACTTTGGGCCTTTGTAGATATTGCACTAGGCGTGGATCTTGGAGTTGTTAATGAAACGAGTATTGCATTCTCTTAACCTTGCAAATGCACCATTTGTTCATAGAGATTCTCTTAAAGTGGGTTTCTACCGTTGGACTTGTGCAGGTGCATAATCCATTGTGTTTGAGACGGTGAGAAATGGATTCATCAAAAATAGTGGAGTAGCTCCTTAACTTATTCGAATGCATTTCGTGATAGTGGAGTAGCTCCTTAACTTATTCAAATGCATTTCGTGATAGTTTTGTTTGGGTACACAATATTTCAAAATTATATATTCTCATAATCTACTCCTCCCAAAATGTAACTCAACTCCAATGCAAACACAACCATAAGTGATAGTGGGTTAATTTTGAAATCATGCTAGCTTTCAGGGATGTGATGATCTCTTATTATAAACCCCACTACATAGAAAGATAGTCCAACAAAGAATCTGTGTCTCGATGGATTTGATGTAATTGACTCATTGCAACCAAACGATTTACTTCAGGTACTGTCCTTTAAATGAGATGAGTTTTGTAGCCTCTACATTGAGATGGATGTTGTAACCTCTCACCAAAGTATTTAGATTAAATCTATTTAGTATAAAAATAAAAAGTACTTCTATTAAGGCTTTGAAAATGAAGGTAAAGTTAGTCTCACTCAATATATTATAATATAATAACGAGCTTATTTTTACATGTGATCTTCATGGTTATTGACTGGATAGGCGCTATACAACCCAGTATGGGGAAGATGTAACATTCATACCTAACAAAATAATAAAAAATAAAACTTTAATTATCTGCCAAAATAAATGTCAGCCCCTAACAAAATAATAATAATAAAAATATTTAATTATCCCCAAAAAAAATTTGCTCCTAAACAACTCATGGTTTTATTGTACATGGTTTATGAGGGCCTTGCAAATGGTTTTAAGACCATGTGCGAGGCCTCCTAAACAACCCATGGTTTTATTGTACATGGTTTAGGAGGGCCTTGCAAATGGTTTTAAAACCATGTGCGAGGCCTCCTAAACAACCCATGGTTTTATTGTACATGGTTTAGGAGGGCCTTGCACATGGTTTTAAAACCATGTGCAAGGACCTCCTAAACAACCCATGAAGTTTAAAAGCATGTGTTAAAACCATGGCTTTCAAACTATTTTCAATCCTAGATCATTAGATTTGATCCCTCTTGGTGCTTAATAGAGCCTAGGATTTGGATCTATGATGGTTATACACCGTTTGAGTTTTTGTTATAATCTTTTGTTGCATGACTAAATAAAAAATTATGTTCAAGAAATGTGGGAATTCATCATTTTTTTAATAAAACATGGGTTTAGTGTGAGGAATGCATTGATTTGAGTTATCAATAAAGAGTAGATTATGGAATAATCTAAACACTTGTTAAGTTAATTTTTTTGAGGATCCATATGTTTCTTCTTAATTTGAGTGGTTTGAGATCTCTAAATAGCTAGTTTTAAGATTTATAGTGGTTACAAATGAAATGAGTACGTTTAATGATCTAAATATTCACATTAATCAATTTAATTTTTCAGTTATCCTACTAGCCAAGATTTTAGGTTTATGAGTGGGTGGCTTTTGTGGGATTATAAAGGCACTTGAGATAATAGTCATTGTCCTCTTTAATCTTTGCGCCAAGAATGCTCCACTATAATGGTTTCTATTTTACCTTCACTCGTGTTCTTTTATGGATTTCATCTAGCAGTAGAGACAATGGAAATGTCTAGTTACTAAATAGTTGTTTGCTTGAACCTTGACATTGTCATCAAGTTTGTGATTATTTTTCCTCTTTAGTTGTCACCAAAGCCAATTTTTTTGTTACTATTGGAAAGGACACTTGCAAACCACATTGTTCACCACTTGAGCACATTTGTTCCTTTAAACACACATTCACCTTCCTTGCATGTTGATTTATCCCTTTCATTTTCTTCATATTTAGCCAAAATTGGGGTCCCCACCAAAGCCACATTAGGAATCCATTGCCACTACAGGCAAGTAAGAAGAAGAACACACACTCTAGGAACCAAGGGCATGGGCGTTGTGATAGTAATGATGGAGGAACTCACACTCATTGTTTTATAAGGTGGACGTATATGTTTTGTTTATGAAATGAATTGTTATAAGTAGTTTTTATAAAATGGATATAATTGTTTTATAAAATGGATGTAATATGTTTTATGAAATAAATTGTTTATAAGTAGTTTTATAAAATGGATAAATTATGAAGTGAACATAATTGTTTTATAAATATATTTTGTTTATGGAATAAATTGGTTACACGGGGTCTTCACTTAGTGAAACCATTCCATAGCACGTTCATTCGTGGCATATGAAACAATACCCCTATTTTCAAAAAATATTGGAAAATACCTTCCAAAATCTTTTTTTTTTAACCCCCTCCCAATATGCCTTGCCGATTTTAAAAAACCCCTATTTTCCCTATATATTGCATGTATCCATTTTTTCATTTACATTTTTTATACCCCTTTATATTTCTACCTAAGGAAAAAAAAAACTAAACACAAGAAAGGGCGACACTTGATAGGCGCTCTTAGGCAAATCACTTTATTAGGAATTAAAATGTATCACATGATGTCAAAACAAATAAGAGAGGGTTTATTTGTACGAATCTCAAACAGTAGTGTGTTTTCCCCAAGAAGGGTTCAAAAATGAAACTTACACCATTTATAATTGCTTCTTTCCATCACGGAATTTTTATCCAAGCACCATTTTGGTATCTAGGAGATTGTACAACTTCAGAAACAAAATTGATTTGGAATCTTCAATGCATACTGTTAATCTTTTTAGATTAAAAACAATATGAATTTAACAAGAGGAATGGACGAGTTGAGTTGGCATCCATTCATCCAATGAACTTGTGAGCTGGCATCCATTTATCCATGATCCAAATAGACCTTAGGAGGAACCTAGACAATGAACAGTGAACAACTTGTTTGCACCAAAAACTTTAAAAGGATATATCCCATCCCATGCAAGAATGAAGCTAGAAACTTAGTAATCAATCAGAAAATACTAGGGCCCATACATAC
>LPNX010764544.1:0-61474 GCA_001517045.1 Pseudotsuga menziesii
TTTAGCTCCCCCAAAATATAATTTTAATCCAAATTTTTTAAAAATTGAATAAAAAGAAAAAAAAATTCTAAAAAAAAAGCTTATAATAAATTTTGATTTAAAAAAAAAGGGAGATAACATTTTAAAAAAATGAAATGATATTTTAGAAAGTAAATAAATAAAAAAATTTATGTTCTTAAAATTTATAAAAAAAAAAAGTTAAAATAAATTTTTTAAGCAAATAATTTAAGAAAACAAAGTAAAAAAAAAAAAAAGTATAAAAAAAGAAGAAAAGAACGCATTCCCTTTTCTTTCTACCTCCCTACTTATGCCTACCTATGGCACGGGTAGTGTGGAGTAGGTAGGGAGGTAAGGTAAGGTGTGCACTAGTGGAGTTGTGGGGGGATGACAAAGGTGGAGGGTAAAAGGGGGTAGGGAGGGGTGAAGCTATTTTTAGAATTGCACCACCCCTCCCTACCTTTTTTATACACTATCTTTGTTAATACTTTGTCCTATTTTGGTTTTTTATTTTTATTTTTATTTGTTGTTTTGTATTTTTTGTTTATTTTATTTTATTTGTTGTGTTGTTTTGTTTTGTTTATTTTTTATTTTTAAAATGTTCTTCAACAAACATTTTATACTTTTCTTTTTAAATTTTTTTAAAACATTAGTTTTTTAACATTATTTTTGTTTGTTTATTTTGTTTTTAATTATATTTTATATATTTTTGCTATAGGAAAAAGTTTAAGAGAGACCTATGAATATGTTTTAATAAAAGGGATTTGAAAGGAGTGACATAGAAAACCCAATGGAAGACGACATTGATGTCCCTGAATAAATCCAAGCTCCATAAAATTCCAATTTAGATGAAGATTTTGTTCTATATGATATTGTTGATTAGTTTCATGTCTTGAAGAAAACGTTAAATTTGACATTTTTTTATAAGATATATTAGTAATGTTTTGACTTTCAGACTTTATTTTAGAAATAAAATTTATATATATAATGTTTTTAATATGTTATTTACAAATATATGGTATAGTTTTTCTTGAATTTATGTGAATGGTATCTTTTTGGAAAATAATATGAAATAGTATCATTTTTATACAAAAAACTCTCAAAAACCATTGAAAATGGTTTTAAATGTCTTTGTTTTTTGGATTTTTTTACAATTTTGTCAATAAAAATGTATTGTTTTGTCGATAAAAATGTCTTATTTTAAAGAAAAGATTCCAAAATGTATATGATTTTCATTATAACTTGCTTCTATATGTATGTTATTTTGTTAAATTTCTAAAAAGCGCACTTGAAAATATAAATTAAAATTATTTTATGACAAAGATGATTCATAGCCCCCAAAAAATGCCTCAAAATGAAAAATGTGATACTGGTAACAACCCTTTTTGAAATGGAGGTAAAAATAACTACTAAAATTAGGAGAGAGAAAAACTAGAACTGTGTCGATTTCCTTTTAGAAGAAAAGTTGAGAATATGAGTATTGAAGAATACATGCATTTGACAAAGTTAGCTTGGAAAGGGCATTGGAAAGTTATGTTGCACTATAGTTTCCAAAAGGATTTTGCAAGAAGGTTGTTGTTACTTAACCATGACAAGATGAAGGAACTTTTAGATGAAAAATATAAACAATTGTTGTAATACAAGTGTTCTCGTGTTAAAAAAAAGATTAAGAAATCAATTAACGGTTTATTTTCAAGTGAGCACTTCTTATTACATGTTCATGGATGTATTCAAGAGGAAAATGTTATTAACTCCATAAACCCTAGTAACACTTGCATAATTACATCAGTTTTAACTTGGCTAAAACATTCGCATATTTAGAGCACACATGTTGAGGTTGAGAATGTTCAAATTTTTAAAGATGTGAAGATTACAATGGGTAAATATTTGTTGGACTCGGTACAATTTTTATTAATGTATTAAAGAATTTATGATGCTTTGATACAAGAAAACACAAATCACACTAAGGATATTTATCTTACTAAACAAGAAGGGCCCAAGGGGGTGCATGAAGAACTTCTTACAAATAAACGGATTGAAGTTCAATAAACATAACAGATCAAGAGTCGAAGGTTGAATCATAAGAAGGGTTTACATGACATCCGAAGGGAATGCCCCATGAAGGTCATAAAAAACAAAAAGAATCTAAGGAGCGACATGAATCACATGTTGAAAAATCAAGGACTAAAGAGATGATATCTAATGTTGTTATGTGTATCACCAATGGCACCACTCTAAGAAACAGCAATGATTAATGCAAGCTTGTGAGTGTCAACAAACTTATTATGGACCAACATGGAACCAAAAAGGAACCTAGTATGTGTTGATGTTTGTAGCTTAGATATGTATTTTCATGGGGTGGTGCCTTAACCATGGGAATCATCACCATGACCTCTCAAGTACTTAGGAAATTCATTTTAATTAAAGGACTTATTAAAGTGAATGTATTTTTATAAATAATTTGGGTTAATTTGGAAAAAATTGTAAGTTTTCTGGGATTAGTGATTTAAATTAATAAAATGAAACTTAGCCCTTTATCTCAAGTGAATGAGATATAATCTCAACCATTGAAGTTAGAATTTTGGTTCATCCCAAAAGTATAAAAGGAATCTATTTAGGGAGAAGAGAAAGATATAAGAGAGAGAGATTCAAACATTCAGTGAGAATTGGGAGGAGGACTCTCTAATTTTCAATCTCTTGGGAAAGGGTGAAGAAGGAGTTTCATCCAAGACTTTGAAAATAAGAAAAAGGAGTTTCTAATTTCCAGGCCAAGGAGAAAAGAAGATAGCAATCTAGGAGAAAAAATCAATTGTACCAGTTAAGGCATAGGCACAACTAGGTATGGAAAAACAATAGACATAAAAGGTGCAAGCCAACCATACAGAACATGGAATATATATTTCGTACAAGCATTAAATAGACTATATGAAATCTATACAGCTGTATAGACAGGTACATACATGATTGTATGGTACGGATCTGTGTAGTTCATACAACCATATAGATAGGGCCATACAACAACACCAGTAAAAAAAATTATAGGATTTTTTGGGCTTTTAGAACGGTAAGTTTTTCTAGGTTTGTTGTGTAATTTTAGGGAAATTTTCCCAATGAGGGATCCTTTGTAATCTTGGAATTTATTTAATGAAAATATTATTTTGAAGGGAAAAAATGTATTTGTTTTGTGATATGTTTCCTATTTTTCTTCCATTGTAATTTTATGTTAATAGATCTCAATAGTGTAATTTAATCAGTGGGATGAAAGCTAATTTTTGAAGTGAGTAAACCACTATAAATTATTTTATTTAGGCATGAGATAAAAAAATTTAACAAGGTATCAAATTAGAGACTATATGAGGGAGCATATGTGAAATGATAAATCTATTGGAGTAGATCTACTAGATTTGAGTAACCAATAGGGAATTCTAGTGAAAATATAGGGCTTACAATACTAGATCTTGGTATGTGCTTCAAGTGAAACGCACAATGCAGTTAATTATGGAAAATGTAGTTATGGAAGAAACCAGTCTTGGGTTTAAAGACAGGTTTGATGGGGCATAAATTTCTGTCATGGAAGGTAAGAGTAGTCTTGTTGTTTAAGGAGCATCATCTTTGATGGATTGTGGATAAGGCATTTACCAAACCAACAGATCTAGTTGATTTGGAAGCTTATGGAAAAAGGAGATTAAGGTACAAAGAGTCTGACGCAGGAAGACTCAAGGGCCCATGTGGAGCTTGGTGATTATTCCAAGTATGTAGTAAAGGAGGTGGGAACTATTTGGTTCTATCTTGAGTCAATAGGATTTTTTGAGGACCATGAGGTACTTTGGGTGCCAAAGTTGAAGAAGAATTTACTCTTATTATCAGTTTTGGAGGACATAGGTTTTCCCATCACAATCAATAAAGGGAAAGTACTCATACATCCAAAGGGAGCTATCCCAAACACAATAGTGAGCAGTTGGGTTAGAGAGGGAAATCTATATAGTTTGAAGGGAAAAACTATAGATGGATACAAGGATATATTGGATCATGAATCTATGCCAGTGGTAGAGGAAAAGTAATAGAAGGTTCTAAAGGGTGAGTAGAGTTCATTGATTTCTAGTGTGGGGAGTCAACCTTCAAATGGGAAAAAAGATCTACCCCTTTCCAATCCTATCAGGAAAATTACTTGGTATGAAATGGCATTGAAGGATGCTCAAAACCAAGCTAAGGATCCTAGGAGAATAGTTCAAGAGTGTAGGACTTTGAAGAAACTTATGGCACTCATTTGTATCATCATTGATGATAAGACTTTCATTTTTTAGGAAGCAACAAATTAGTAGGTATAAAAGGACGTTATGGTGCAAGATATTGTACAATTTATTATACCAAGAGCATAGTAAGAACCAGTTCCATGTGGCTCTTTTAGAAATACCTTCCTCGCTAAGAGGGACTGTTGATGTTTATAGCTTAGACATGTATTTACATGGGTCAGTGGGTGTATTTCCCTTGGGAATATTCACCATGACCTCTCAGGTACTTAGGAAATTCACTTTGATTAAAGGACATATTAAAGTGAATGCCATTTCATAATTAATTGGGTTAACTTTGTGAAAATTCTATGTTTTTGGGCTTTACTGATTTAACTTAATCAAATTAATAGTATCCCTTGATGTCAAGGGAATGAGATATAATATAGGACATTGAAGTTAGGGTTTTTTTTCATCCCAAATGTATAAAAGAAAGCTAAGGGGAGAGGAGAAAGACACAAGAGAGAGACTCAAGCATTGAGTGAAAGTGAGAAGGACTTTCTAATTTTTAGTCTCTTGGGAAAGTGTGAAGAAGGACTGTCATCCAAGTGGGAAAGAAGAAGAAGGTGTTTCCAATTTCATATCCAAGGAGAATAGAAGATAATAATTCAAGAGTGGCAAGAAGTTATACCATTTAGGATAGAGGCGCAACTAGGCATGGAAAAACAAAAAACAGAAAAAGGCACAACTAGGCATGGAAAAACAACAAACAGAAAAAGGCGCAATCTAGGCATCTGAATTCTATATAACATATGTTACATGGCATATGGATTTCATATAGTCATGTTGATGCCTGGGAAATTGTAGGCGACAACAGCAAGAGATTCTCCCTAGTAAACCTTCCCAACTAGCCCGTTACTGTTTGGTATGGGGAATCCGTCCGGTTTGCAGTCCGGCTACTGTAGTTCAAGTAACAAAAATAAAAGGTTTTACCAGTTGCGGCCCGATCCATCATGTATATTTTTGTGTTTTAGTTTTAAGTATGATATGCAAGTGCCTATCTAAAACGCAGATTGATAGAGAATATGAGGAGCGGTCACAATTGGATGCGCAGGTTCTTACCTCTCATCTTAAACTCTCTCGCATCTAAATCACACACAGCAAGAAATTAAAACTAACTATCTAACTGTCCCTAGGGAGCAAGATTATCATTTAACGAGTAATGTATTACCGTTCATGCATTAAGAGAAATCACAGGTAGTTGTTCTTATTTCAAAACACATAAACATGAATAGATAAATGAACAACAAGATAGCTCATTGTTTGTGAAAACATTCATTAATCATAGTGGAAATTATCATAAAATAAACCAGAGAACATTTATACAAGAACATAGGGTCAACAAGTTAGAACGATCTCACAGTTAATGAATAAAAGCTGAAAATGAAATAGTTCCCCTTCAACATCATCCATTGCACAACATTTGAACATTCCACCAAAGCTTTCTCCAACAAGAAAATTTGTAATTTTCTATTGCAAAATGAAATAGTTCCTCTTACAACATGTCCTCACAAGTCTAATTGGGAAAAAGTCCATTCTCCTATCTAATTTTCCTATACTTATACTACAAGCAAACCCTTGGGATGCCCCTCAGTGACCTTTGAGTTCCTCAACCGTTTAATCTCAAATTTTTGTCCTTTTGTGAGTGCTCATGATTTAGAAAATACATTACATTTCATTAAAAGCTAATAGCAGTTTTATAACGAGAGACCAGCTCAATCAGTGATCAACTTTTCCTTGATCCTCTGGTGCTATCGAATCCGTTGGTTCTGTTTTTTTATCTTTCTTCTCTATGCTTCAGCCTCTTCTTTCCTTGTTGCCTCCCTTCCACTTTGGCTTCTAGATATATCATGTTGCAGTAGCCACCCTGTCATGAACATAGCAGATTTCAGACCATCACAGTAACACAAACTGTACTAATACATGCATTCTATAAAATGAACTATAAACAGTATTAATGCATGAAAATAAAGAAAGTCAAGGAAAAATAAATCCTACAAGTTTATGCTTAAACCCCTATTCAAAACTTAAACATATGCCCGATAGAACGGATGCTTCCTCCCAATCCAGTCCACATCTGATGAAAGCATGAAACAGGACAAAGTAACGACCATTCTTCAAAACACCAAAACCTTAAACCACGTTCTTCAACTCAGACAACCTTAACATTGGCCCGCGCCCACGGGAAATATCCGCCATTCTATAAAACAATGTAAAAACACCAGGAAGGCGGGAAAAAACCCCACCGACATTACTAAGCATCAGTAAGATAACCAACTTTGGCAGGTTATCATACTACAGCATAGGGCTATTAGTTCATTAAGTCGCCACAACGGTGAAAACCATACAAACAACGGTTTCCCCGATCAGCATAAAAAACATCGGCAAGCGGAAGAACAGAGGACTCCAGCAGCATAGTCCTATTCAAAGCCACAATGGCCGGAGATAGACAGACAAAGGGCTCCATGGAAACTGAGAACATTGACGAAATAAACACTAACCGCAGCCTTAGACCATGGAAACACTATGGTATCGGATGACTAGCTCAAACAGGAGCCGTAACGACGAAATTCACATGGACTAAGGGTTCTGAAAAATAGAAAACACCCACGAAAATGAAACTATCGGCGAAAAATATAACAAACAAGATTGAATGGTTAGTCTGCTCAGGAGCCGCAATCGCGAAAAGCAATCAGACTACAGCTTTCGATCAGAGCTATAAAATTTTCCAATAGTGAAAAGAAAAAACAATAAACCCGGAATCGATGAGGATAAGCCCTAATCCATTGGAACGTTTATTATTAAGCTTTTGCAACGACGGCTGTATAGAGGACCATGGTTGTGATTCACAGTTCAAACAACTTCTGAGAGTGAAAAGACTGAGATAAACATTCGTAATTCAAAACTCAAATTCGAATCAGTAGCATCAGATATTCATTCAACAATCAACCTCAAAAGATCAAACTCGCAACAGAGTCAAAAAATTTCAATAAATCTAAGCAAGACAAAATTTAAAGGAGGGTCCCAAAATTTTAAGAAATTTGGGAAAATGTTGCAGCTGCAACAATTGGCGACTACCTGTTGAACCCAGATCTCTGGACAAATTTTTTCTTAAGTAGCAGACTGTTTAACAATAAAAACCAACATGTTGAATTCTTCCAGATGTATAGATTTCCCTAAAGGCAAATATATGTACTTTTAATCATTGATGATAGTCCAATTTAGGAAATGGGAACTAAGACTTCAAAGTCAAGATAAATCTTTCGAGGCCAAGGATATGAGTTTCATTTTTTTTAAACCTCTGTCTTCGAGTAGCTTCCAGCTTAGACACCATAAGATTGTAACATATGGTAAACAAAAATATTCATTTGTTCCTCATTCCCTTGCCATTTTGCACTTTTGTGCTTCTGGAATTTTTTGTCCTTTTGAGTCCTCCTCATGCCTTTCTTTCTGAATTTTTATTCAGGCTCCTCTATCCATAGTGTCCTTTTGTGTGAGAGATGTATTTAATTTTCAGCTCACGGATGGAGAAGAACTTTTTTGCAATTTCGTACTTATATGTTTCAGTACTTTGTTTTGATAGATCTTACTTTCTTAGGAGTTTTGACTCTTATTAGCCTTTTGGCTTTCAATTCTCGGCATGGGATCATTTATATATAATACACTGTTTACCCTGCTTCCTTTTTGTGGGTCTTTTG
Organism: Pseudotsuga menziesii; assembly: GCA_001517045.1. NCBI lineage: Eukaryota > Viridiplantae > Streptophyta > Pinopsida > Pinales > Pinaceae > Pseudotsuga > Pseudotsuga menziesii. The sequence continues at coordinate 7,985 of LPNX010764544.1, forward strand.
CTGTCGCACCCTAGGACATTTTTAAATGTGAAATGGATGGAGACTCGAAATAGTATTCCAAACCTTTTGATCTTGAGCTATTTTACAGGGGTTAAGTAGGACTTCAATGTGCTCATATCCATTTAGGAAAACTGCTTAACTAGAAGAAATTCTATCAGATGAAACAATAGTACACAATCTTATACTTAAGGATCTCAATTAATCCAGAATTCTGATGCTGTCCATGCAACCAACAGTTTGCCTCTTTTTATTGAAATCAATCAAAATCTAAACTACAGCAAAACATAAATAAATTAAATCAAAATAGACAATCAAATCAGTTTATTTATGCACAAAACCAAAAACAAAAAATCAGGAAAAATAAGGTTTGAGAACCAAACCATTTACTGGTAAGTTCTCTTCCTGCCCCTGTAAGTCTTGCAATTTATAGGTCGAGGGGCCAAGTTTCTCTACAATCTGAAAAGGGCCTACCCATAACTGTTGAAACTTCGTGTGCTTCCCCTTTTCATCATGCGGGTGATCCCACTTAAGAACCAAGTCTCCCACTTCAAATTCTTTTGTTCCAGCTTTGTGCTTATCAAACCACCTTTTCACTACCTCCTGTTGTTGCTTAAAACATTCTTTGGCCCTGGATCTAGACTCTTCCACCTTCAAAAGATTATAGATTCTAAGTTGCAGGATTTCGTTATCTGTGCCTCTAGACTCTTGGGCTATTATGGAAGATGGTAACATAATGTTAGGAGGAAGTATATCCTCTTTTACATAAACAAGGGTATATGGTGACACACCTAAGGAATTATTGGGTGTGACCCTATCAGCCCAAAGAGCGTTCGGTAGTGCTAAATGCCAACTTCTCTAGTTTTCTATGATAGTCTTTTTTAAGATCCTAATCAAATTCTTGTTTGTAGACTCTGCCAAACTATTTCCTTGTGGGTAGTAATTGGCAGAATAATGCAACTTAATTCCTCTTTCATGAGCAAATAGAGTTAATTTAATGGAAGAAAAATAAGTAGCATTATAAAAAACCAAATAAATTGGAACCCCAAACCTGGTCATAATATGATCCTGCAAGAAATCCATGACCACATATTCATTGACTTTACGTAACTGAATGGCCTCGACCCATCTAGTGAAGTAGTCAGTTGCCGTTAAAATATATTTGCGCTGTAAGGAAGAATTTGGTTTTATTTCTCCAATGATATCAATTCCCCATTGCTCAAATGGTTCTGCTATCATCACGGGCTTCAATGGTCCTGCTGCTTTGGCTTGTCTCCCCCCACACCTCCGGCAGATATCACACTTTTTAACATGGGCATGAGCATCCTTGAATAGCATGGACCAATAGTATCTAGCTCTGAGAATCTTGTGGGAAATCGTATCTCCAAAAAAATGGCCTCTAGCAGTCCCGTCATGTAACTCAGCTATGACCTTTTTTGCGTCTTCTTTCTCTAAACATCTGAGAAGGACTGCATCATAATTTTTCCTGAATAAAATTCCATCAATGATATGATACACAGCTGATTTAAGGTGCAACGCTCTTCGCTGCTTAGAATTCCAATGTTCTGGCAACAAAAATTCCTAAAGGTAATGAACAAGGTCTCGGTTCCAGGAATCTGGAGCTGTGAAAAGAGGACATACATCCATCATATGTAATTCAGCTTCATTTTCCCAATCGTTTTTTTCATTGTTTTTACCCTCAGCCATTAATTTGCACAGTACTTATCCTTTAACTATGCACGTTGGTTTGAATTCAAGGTCATATTCTTGTAAAGTTGTTACCTAGTTGCCTCTTCTTTCTCCTAATTCCTTTTGTATGAAAAGAGACCTCACAGCTGGGTGTGAAACTATTACCTTTTTCCGGTTCTTAAGTATGTACAACCTAAATTGTTTTACTTCTTTGAAGAATGGATAAGCTTGTTTATCTACCACTGGGTAATTCAATTCGCCCCCCTACAAACCAGTGCTCATAAATGATATGGGGAACTCATCTCCCCCATCTTCCTTCTGAGTAAGCACCGTTGCTAGTGAATCGTCAAAAGCGAAAGTCGATAAAATAAAATCCTTCTCAAAATCTGGACTTTTGAGAGAGGGTGCATGAGCAATAGATGTCTTTATTTTACTGAATGCATTCTTCTCTACATCATTCCACTTGAATTGTACACTTTGTTTCACCATTTTCTGCAAAGGTTTAACAATTTGAGCGAAATCCGGCACAAACCTTCACACAAAATTTATTGTCCCCATGAATGATTGCATCCCTTTTTTATTATGGGGTAAGGGGATCTGTTCAATAGCTTTGATCCTTTCTGGGTCTATGGAGATCCCCTTTTTAGAAACCATGTGACCCAGTAGCTTTCCTTTTATAACAACAAACACACATTTCCTTGGTTTCAGTGAGATGCTGTATTTTCGACAACGCTTGAAAATTTGTTTTAAATGGAATGCGTGTTCTTCTCTCTTCTTTGAAAATATCGTCACATTTTCGAGATACACTACAACACTATGACCAATTAGACCGTGGAAAGCTATATCCATATCCCTCTGGAAATTAGCTCCAGCATTAATGAGTCCAAAGGGCATCCTTCTATAAGCAAAAGTTCCCCATTTTGTTCTAAATGTAGTCTTAATTCTGTCTTCTTCAGCTACTAACACTTGATTGTATCCAGAGAATCCATTTAATAACAAAAATAACTCAGAACCCGAAACCATCTGCAATATCTGTTCCATGGGCGGAATTGGATAGTTGTCTTTGTCTGAAGCACGATTTAGGTTTCTGAAGTCCACACATAGTCTGATTTCTCCAGATTTCTTCCTTACTGGTACCAAATTTGAAACCCATTCTGAGTGTCTAACTTTGAATATAATTTTGGCATCCAATAATTTCTTCACTTCATTCTGAATTAATGGCTCCAGTTTTGGATGCATCTTTCTCAAAGGTTGCTGGTAAGGCTTGACTCCAGATCTAATAAAAATGATGTGTTGTATAATATTGGTATCATATGTTTTAAGTTCTTCATACATCCAGGAAAATACATCTTTGTACTATTCGAACAAACTAATGAACTTATTTGTTTCACTCGGGGAACAACACTTTCCCAAATTTACATATTTGGGTTTAACTTCAGTTCCCAAATTTATCTACTCGAATTGCAAAGATGAGCTGTGAGTCTTGAAATTTGTTGGTCTTTTGAACTTGTTGTCTAAATCAAACATCCGCTCTAGAGTCCTGACCCCTTTAGGAATGAAGTTGTCAAATTTTAACTCAGCTTGGTGTTCTTCATCATCGATAATTTCCCTTTGAAAGTTTCATCATTCATTAAACATTCCAAGATTCGTTGATCATCATCAAAAACTCGTCAATTAGTAATCATGTATGGAACCGAAGGCCTGAAAAGTAATTCAATAGAACACTTGTTATTCGTAGGCACAAGCCTTGCAGCCGAGGTAGCTAACAAGTCAGTTGCTGCATTCTTAAGTCTAGGAATGGATAAAATATTAAATGCATAAAAATTTGTCAGCAAATCCCATACTTCATTTTGATAAGCTTTTAAATGAGGTGAGATGCAATGTATCTGTTTTTGAATCTGTTTTACAATTATTTCAGAATCCCCATATACTTTCAGATTTTCTACTTTTAACTCGATTGCTTTTCTTAGTCCTTGAACTAATGCTTCATATTCGGATGTGTTATTGGTACATTCAAACTCTAATCTGCATGAAAGAAAAAAATTATTCTTCTTTGGATCAATTAGGACACAGCCAGCTCTTGATCCTTCCAAATTTTTAGATCCATAAAAAAAAAGCGTCCAAAAACTATCTACTTCTATTGTACTTGAATCAACAACTACATCTGAAACTAATTCTACTATTTTACAGTCAAATTCATCAGCTTGTGAAAACCAAAGGAGATCAGGCTGTGTATCTGATGTGCCGCTGACTTCTTCCGCTTGGTAGTTTCCCGGTTCTAGTTCAATGAAGTAATTCCCCAATATAGAATTCACTGATTCATTCTTACCCTCCAGCTGAGTAACATTGTGCTTCATGTGGGGCTCTCTTAATACTTTAATTTGATTGGGACTTCCCTTATAAGGCAACCAAAGATGTGACCAATCTGAAGCAAAATACCCATTTAGCTTTGCTGACCAATCCCGACTCAAAACAAGTCCATAAGCTTCAGGTATGTCTACTACAACAATATCTATGAACTGACATACCTTTTCATTTGAAGATAGTCGAATCAAAACATCCTCCATTTCACCAATTACCTTCACATTTGTTCTGTCTAATTGAATAACCTGCTAGGTAGATGGTTTAGGCTGTCCATTTATCTTTTTGTAGACTGAAAGCGGCATAACATTTACTGATGCCCCTGAGTCCACTAAACAGTTGTGTACGTTATGGTTGAAAATTTCGAAAGTCAACAGAAATGGTGGAGTTTTGCATTTAGGCTTACCTCCCACACTTGCTTCACCAATTTCCTCCTCTTTCGGTTGATTGTTAGTGGGAAGCTTTTCTTCAGGTATCTCAAGTGCTTTCAATAATTTTTCTTTCTGCTGCGGCACATTACACATCTCAAATAGTGAAATATTTTCCTTTACCTTTTTTATATCCTCCACAATGTCATACTCCATCTTATGTTCTGCGAGATTTGTTTTTACATTATTGATCTTCTCTTCAATGGGTTTAGTAGGCATGTTAATCTGCTTTGGATTTTGACTGGTAATGGTAAACTCAGGAATTTTATTAGCTATAGTGCTTTTCTAAAATTTCTTTACATTCTTCTAGAGTCTCTTAATTTTCAGGATTATTAACCCGCCTTCTTTTATCAACCCTTGGCTTCTCGTTGTCACATTTTCTTTTGATATGTCCTCATGTCTCAAATCAATTTCCTTTTCGGTATCAAACATTGAGACACAGTCCCAAAAAAACATGGAATCATCCTCTTGCTTTTCTGTTTATTTGTTATCATTTTCTTCCTCATCATTTGCCTCTGTTAGTTTTGAGTCCAGCAGCTGATTCATCACTAATGTCATTGAATTTATCCATTGAGGACAATTTTTTTTAGAATGGGGCTGCTGGTGAAAAGTGCAAAAGTTATCCATACCTACCTCCGTTAAGTTCATTGATGCGGGACTGTGTGGAGGAGGTTTGGATTGATTGTTATCTTCTCTCCTTTTATAATAAGGCTTGTAAGATTTTTGAGCTTCCTTTTCCTTTTCCAAATCTATTATTCTATTTGAAAGCTTCTACATCATCTTTACCACCCCTTCAAAATCATGAGACTGCTCCTCCTTAGGCTTAGTAAATAATAAAACTTTCTTACCAAGAGTTCTTTCTCTAGACTGCTTAGGATAATCTTCGATGCTCTCTCTTTCAACTTCTACTCTTTCGGCTTCTTCATTTGTTTTTGATAACATAGGTTTGGATTTCATCTTGGAAAACATGGCCAAATCAAGCCCTAAAGCTGAAGTATAATACTCCATTAGAACTTTATCCGAGGGCTTATCAGTTTTAGAAAAATTCTTAAGATAAGCGGCAAACCTTTGGGTGAAACTATGCACCTTCTCTTTTCTTTCTTTCTTCAAAGCGCACAGTCCTTTCATTAGTGCTGCATGGGTTTTCTGGGCTGCATATTTATTTCTGAATATCCTTTCAAAAGTATCCCAGTCTGGGATTGAGTTCGCAGGAAGACCAAAATACCATGAGGCTGCTTCCCCTTTCAAGGTATGTGGAAAAAGTCTGCAGACAACATCTTCGTGTTCTCCAGCCCTTAATCCTTCTATGGCCAAGTAAAAGCTTTGCAAGTGGTCATCTACTAAAATCCTCTCACTTGGGTCAAATTTGGGCAGCATTTTCTCAAAATCCTGAGGTAATTCATGCAAAGGAGGTGTTAGGTTTAGAGGTGATTTGGCTTTCCAAGCAGGTGGTGGATTTGGTGGGTTAGGTGGTTGATTTGCATTTACGCCAGCCATGATTCTGGGTGGAGAGTTAGGTGATGAATTAACAGGAGTATTAACAGGTGAACCGTAAGGTGTATTTGGGCCCACTTGATTCAAAGGTTGAACAACTTCCTGTAATGCTGTTTCTACCAATTCTTCCAAATCTCCAACCAACACTGAGTCTTCTAATACAGGACGGTCTTTTTTCTTATAATCTCTTCTGGGTAAATCAGGGATAATCGGTAACCCTCCAATACTTTTCACATAAGCCTTGGTATGTCTTCTCATATCATTAACAACCTCGTTATCAACAGAATACAAGTGTTCCTTCCACTTCTCTTCAGGAATCGAATTGGGAAATGAACTGCTTTCTGAACTATCACTGGTGGAGTAATTTCGAGGAAATGAATTTCCTCGGCCAGCAATGCACTAGTGGCCCTCCTTCTAGCGCCAAAAAATATTGATGCATGGGAAATTGCAGAAAACAACAGCAAGAGATTCTCCCCAGTAAATGTTCCCAACTATCTCGTTACTGTTTGGTATGGGGAATTCGTCCGGTTTGCGGTCTGGCTACCGTAGGTCAAGTAACAAAAATAAAAGGTTTTACCGGTTGCGGCCCGGTCCACCATGTATATTTTTGTGTTTTAGTTTTAAGTATGATATGCAAGTGCCTATATAAAATGCAGATTGATAGAGAATACGAGGAGTGGTCACAATGTGATGCGCAGGTTCTTTCCTCTCGTCTTAAACTCTCTCGCATCTAAATCACACACAACAAGAAATTAAAAATAACTATCTAACTATCCCTAGGGAGCGAGATTATCATTTAATGAGTAATGTATTATTGTTCATGCATTAAGAGAAATCACAGGTAGTTGTTCTTATTTCAAAACACATAAACATGAATAGATAGATGAACAACAAGATAGCTCATTGTTTGTGAAAACATTCATTACTCATAGTGGAAATTATCATAAAATAAACCAGAGAACATTTATACAAGAACATATGTTCAAAAAGTTAGAACGATCTCACAGTTAATGAATAAAAGTTGAAAACGAAATAGTTCCCCTTCAACATCATCCATTGCACAACATTTGAACATTCCACCAAAGCTTTCTCCAACAGGAAAAATTGTAATTTTCTATTGCAAAATGAAATAGTTCCTCTTGCAACATGTCCTCACTGGGAAAAATTTCATTCTCCTATCTAATTTTCCTATAATTATACTACAAGCAAACCCTTGGGATGCCCCTCGGTGACCTTTGGGTTCCTCAACCGTTTAATCTCACAATTTTTTCTTTTTGTGAGTGCTCATGATTTAGACAATATGTTACATTTCATTAAAAGCTAATAGCAGTTTTATAACGAGAGACCAGCTCAATTAGTGATCAACTTTTCCTTGATCCTCTGGTGCTATCGAATCCACTGGTCCTATTTTTTATCTTGCTTCTCTATGCTTCAGCCTCTTCTTTCCTTACTGCCTCCCTTCCGCTTTGGCTTCTAGATATATCTTCTTTCCTTACTGCCTTCCTCTTCTTTCTCTCTCTTTCTTTCTGATACAAGGATAAACATAAAAATCAGTTGAGTAAATAGATGGAACCATTAGGAGACGAGTTAGTTAGATTAGGTGTGAGATCAAAATGTTGGAAGAACAAAAATTCCATGGAAAGTATATGATTGAATGTGGAGGAACTCATAAATGTGTTAAGGGGTCTTAAACATTGGCTATAAGTTTAATCATTCAAATTTTCTATAAGTAAAATGGTTAAGGCATAATTCCTATGAAAGACTTATATTTTGTGGATTATGAGGAAGAGCCTCTTATTCTTGATTCCACATTTCATTCACATCAAGAGATAATGGACCTTTGGAGAAGCAATTCGAATTTAATACAAAATATGAAGTTAGATGTCTTGATCCTAAGATCGAACAAAGTAATACTAATTTGTTTATGATCTATTTAATTATGTTTCATAGGCCAATATCATAGAAAAATTTATGGTAAGTAATATTGAGTTGGAAGTACATGATCATCCCACCCCCTACCCATTGGGATGGGTAAATAAGGATGCAAATTTTAGGGTCATAAAATAGTGCAAGATCAAATTTTCCATAAGTGAAAATTATATGATGGAGATGAAGTACATGTAATACCCCTTGGTGTTTGTGGTGTAGTGTTTATCCCCCATATGTATAAGATAGATGTGATATTCATGAGGAGATAAATTCAATACCACTTGATAAATGATGGGAAATATTCTATCATCAATACACACAAAGATAAATCAAATATCTCTAGTAACTGCCAACCAAGAAAAGAAAATGATCAGTTCAAGTAGAAATTTTGTTTTTCTTTTCTTAAGACATAATAAGAAACAATGTGATTTGGAAAAAGTAAAGTATCTTTAGAGGGATGTACCAAAGAGAAGAAGAATCACTTAGATAATCTTTTGTGTCCATGCAAAAATGTGTTCTAGGAGCATAGATGGATACCTCCTAAGAGGGAAGTGGATCATGAGATACAATTGTTGCTAGATTTCCCATTTTGGAACATCACATTATAGAGACAATCTATTCTACAAGTAGACAAAGTGAATGCTTAGTTGCAACAATTGTTGGAGTATGAAGTAATTTGACCAAGCGCATCAACTTGTGGATCACTTATTATCATATTGTCTAAGAAGGATGGGAATTAGAGGATGTGTATTGACTATAGATCTCTAATTAATATCACTCTCAAGAATCACTACCCTCTTCCCGTGATCAATGATTTTGTACATCGATTAAATCATTCCAATTAATTCACTAAGTTGGATCTCAAATCGGGATACCACTAGGTGTGAGTGAAGGAAGAATACACCTGGAATACCACCTTGAACACTAGGAATGCTCTAGATGAATGGTTAGTAATACCTAGTGGGTTTGTGTAATGCACAATCTACATTTATGTGTTCGATGAATGATCTATTTATCCCTTTTATAGATTCATTTTTAATAGTGTATTTAGATGATATATTGGTTTTTAGTGCTACCTAGGAAAATCATATCTCACATATCAAGCAGGCATTAGAGACCTTGACGAAACATCAACTGCTATAGAACATTAATAAATGTGAATTTTTTCAGTAGCCCTTGGTGTATTTGGGGTATGTGATTGGTGGAGGAGAAAATGAGATTGATCCTGCAAAGATGGAGGCCATCACCAAGTGGACAAATCCTACAAATTTCATTGAAATTAGGAGATTTTAGGGGGCAACAAAATACCTTAGGAATTTCATAATTGCCTTTTTGGTTGTGGCTTCACCTCTCAATGAAATAACAATGAGAGGCAAGAGTTTTCGGTGGGAAAAGAATCAACATAAATCTTTCAACGAGCTAAAATGAAAGATTAGTTGAGCAACAAATCTTGCATTTCCTATCTTGCAAGACTTTGAAGTGGAGATGGATGCAAGTGGGTATTACATGAGATAAGTTTTGATCCAAGGAGGTAAGTCCATATGCTATAATTCTGAAATGTTTCATGGGGGAGTTCTAAACTACCCTACCTATCATAAGGAACTCTATGCCCTAGTTGAAGTTGTTAGAAGTGGAAACATTATCTGATGGTAAAGGAGACCATGATTCATGTTGATCACCAACTGATACAATGTTTTCAAGTCCATAGTAAGATACAACAAACTTGACAATACAAGTGGATGTGATTTTTACAAAAATTTCATCTAATCATCAAAAGTAAGAAGGAAAATAAAAAGAAGTTGGAATACATGTTCTCAAGGCCATTTGAAACCAACATTACAAATTTGTGTACTCTTATGCATATGGATCCTTTTACCCATGATGCATAAAAGGAGGAATACATCTAAGACAAGGATTTCAAGGAGGTATTTCAACAGCTGCACCACTTATTCCATGTAGAAGAAGGTGACGATAAGGTTTACTATCACCTCCAGGATGGGTTGGTCTAGATGTTAGACAAGCTGTGTGTTTCCAAATATGAGATATTGCAATTAATGAAAGAGGCTCACACCTCTAAAATTGCAGGTCATTTTGGTGTTGGGAAGACAATTTCCAACTAACAAAGGTATGTTTACTGGCCTAAAATGCAAGAAGATTTAGCTTGGTTTATTATAGGATGCATAATTTGTTGTATAATTAAGCCCAATAATAGAAAGTAAGGTCTATACCATCTTTTATATGTTCCTATGAGACTAGCGAAGACCATCTTTATGCATTTTGTGGGTGGTTTTCCAACCACTAGGAAGGGACCTGACTATTTATTTGTGATAGTAGACAGATTCAACAAGATATACATTATCATTCCTTGTAAAAATACCATCAAAGGACAAGAAGCAACAAACATGTTCTTTGAAAAAGTCTTGGTGCACTTTGGAATACTAAGGAGCATCATCTCAGATAGGGATACTATATTTGTCGATGTGTTTTGGAATACACTTTGGGATAAGATGGAGACTAAGTTGAAGAGATATACAACAATCCATCCATAAAAATATGTGAAGATAGAAGTAGTTAGCATGAATTTGGTGCAACTTTTGAGTGGTTAAAATCAAAAGAATTCAAATATTTGGGATGAAAATCAAATCTACATACATCAACCTTATAATGTAGTAGTCGACACTTCCATTCGAAATTCCTCTTTTGAAACTTGTTTTGGGTACTACCACCTTCACCTATAGATTTTGCTTATGGGAAACAAGGGGGAGAGAGGGAAGGCACCACGCATGAAGAATTAAGAGATGAAAAACTAATTGATAAGATAAAAGGAAAATCCATTTACAAGTATGAGAAGCATTAAATAAGTCATAGGAAAAGTACAAGGCAAGACATGATAAACACAAGGTTGAGAAAACATTCAAGATAGGAGATATATATTTGTTTCACTTGAACAAGGAAACACTACAAGGTCATATTAAAAAAATTAAGGAATTACAGTGTGTTCCTTTTGAAGTATTGGATGATGTAGGAGATAACGCATACAGACTCAGTATACCCCCATACACTTTCATTTACTTAGTAGTGAATGTGGAAAATATGAAACTCTATGAACCTTCCATGTTGGACCTGGAATCTGAGCAAGTCTTAGCTTATGTAGAGGACTTAGCACTAGAGGCTCAAGTAGTGTTAGTAGAATACATAGTATTGCAAATGAGGTCAGTATCAACCAGGTGATTATAGTATGAACTTTAGCAAGTGAGGTTGAAAGGAAAACTTGCATGAAATACTAAATGGTTATCCAAGAAGAAGGTAGAGAAAAAATTTCCTCACCTCATACAGTAAAATATTTTGGTGACTAAAAGCCTCCCAAAATATGAAGGTGTGATCCGAAATGGATCATTATATATAATTTGTCATCTATTTTTTTGCTTTATAGGTGAAAGGATTGGATGAATTGACTTATAGGGTCCATTTTATGGGTAGATCTCACTTTGTTGATTTGGTATCCAAAACCTTTTGAGGCATGTTGTGGGAATTTTTTAGGAATTACACGATATTTTTGGGGTCAAAATTTCAATGTTTGTGTTACACCCATTGCTATTATTATACACTTTGAGAACTTTCCAACATTATAAGAATCACCTCATTCAAAGTCTGTATGAGGAATTTATGCCTCCCATAAGTTTACCTATCTGGTTGACCAACACATTATTGAGTGGATTCGACATTATCTCTCATTTCTCACACAAATGGATCTAGTCATATGTGAACTTTCAGGAACATTCTTCCAAAACCCTAACCCTAATCAAGAGTTGAGGCATGAAAAAACCCTAAGATTAACCCGATGGATATTAGTCTATGTTAATATCAAGTCATTAGGATAAAAATGGGTTCCATTCTAAATATTTTATTTTTCTATTCCATAGCTGAGTAATACTAATGGAATGGACATTAGAGAAGATCAAATGGATTAGGAGATAATGTAGTAGTCATATGGGCCATAATGTCCAAGGTAACTCCATAGAAAATACATGTTCCTTTGCATTTTCATTCTATAGAAGAGAGCAATGCATAGTTGTCATTTATGGTTGGGTTTCTCCCTTTGTGGGTTTTCCTAGCGCATAACTTGTGTTATTTGTGTGGATTGTGAGTTTATTTTCTCCACTTATTTCTCTTACATTTTTAGTTTATTTACATTCAATGGAAATAAGCTAATAAAAAGAAATCATCTATAATATCCATTGTGACAAGTTTTTCTAGTAGAATATCCATGATAGTGTACGAATCATATTGGTATTTGAGAATTTTTGTTTTGGGTTTTGTGGGTAATTACAGGATGTAGTGGTGAGTGGAAATAAAAGTCGTCAAAAGCTAGACATGGAGGATGAGCTTAGTGAAGAATCGGGGGAGAATATGAGGGGGTATTTACAAAGATGGAAATAAAATTATTCGATATCTCATGCAACCTGTCAATCCTCATGGAAGTTATGGGAACAAGTTTGGACCTTTGAGTGATTTTGGAGGTTGTAACACGTAGATCAGAACAATGGAGAAACTGGGAGACGAAGGCGACCCATAAGAGGAGCCAAAGAAATATCCTGAGAAAGAGAATCCAAGTTCTAGTACCAATATCCCTTCCCAATATCTGTTGAAAATAGAATTGAAAGAGGATATTAAGTTGTACCAAGGTGAGGTTGGTGATTTAAATCTGAATTATTGATTGCAATCATTAGAGTTCTATTTTAGCATCCATAAAATAGATGAGGAACATAAAATTTCATTTGCTCAACTAAAATTAGAGGGCCATGCATTAACTTGGTGGGAAATCCAAAAGGAGGAACTTAGGCTAATGGGTGATATGTTGGTAACTAAGTGGGAGGATTTCGAAACCCTTATTAAATCCCATTTCTACCCTATTGTCTATGTAGAGGTGTTGAAATATTGTAACTTCAAAGGATATTCTAAATGTATTTTACGGATGTACCCCAAGGGAGATGTTATTATTCCTCCATTGGCATGTTATTATTGTAATTGGTCAGCATAGAGTCATGAGGTAAAGCCTCCATTGTAAGTCGGGTCATAGTACCCCAATGAATAATTTTTAATATTGTTTTGAGTCTTCCTAGGTGAAGTCGGCCTAGTCAGTTTAGTGGGGCCGAAATGTTAGGGCAAAAGTCAAGTGACTTAAAGTGTATAAATAGAGGAGTTATGTTCCTAATTAAAACACAGAATCACTCACTTGTGTAGCACATAGGAGAGAGAGAGACATAACAGAAAGGAGGAGATTACCTGTTTTGGGGTTTTATCTTATACATCTTATATAGAGGAAGTTTTGTTGGGTTTTCTTCCCCTTGAGGGTTTCCCATGATAAATATTGTGTCTATCTTGTGATTTTGTTTCTTTTAGTGATTCTTCTTATGCTACCATTGTGAAGTTGGATTAAACACTAATGATATCTAGCTAAGAATATGAAATCTTAACATGGTATCAGAGCTATCCTGAATAGAAAAACTTTCACAAGGTGAAACTTATTAGATTCTAGTAGGAAGATCTTGGGTGAAAAACAGTCTTCACATAAATTGCACAAGAAAATATTGAGGAGAATAATATTAGAAACCTTCCATTTTCTATGTTCATTAATACAATGGTCTTACAATAAATACAATTCCAATCATGTGGATATGATTTGAATCTACCAACTAAACATGACTGGTTGGCTAACTAGAAGTGGCTTAAATCACTATCAGATCTCACTAGTATAACTCCACATGTCTAATTCAGTTAATAATCGGTTAAAACTAGTTAAACTGATGAGGTAGGTGAGAGAAGGCACCTACCCTCATGCAACCATGCTAAACTGACACTAACTGAACTGAAAGACATCTAACTGAATGTAACTGGAGATTGACTTAGCATAAATACCTACTTACCGCAACCAACTGATGGAGGCTACTGGTGGCATTCAAAGTGGCTCCCAAAATGTAGGGTCTGGTCTCAGAGGCACATCATCTCATGCATGCACATGTAGTAAGTGGAAGATAACCTCTCTATGTGTTCCCCATAGTCTAGTGGTTGGTACCGGTGGACCCTATGGCACTGGCAGACCCAAATGCTCTTGTGTACCCAATGAAACCAAACTTAAGTAAATGAATCCTAAGTTAGGCACGATGATCTAATAGACTATAAATGGACAAGGAGACAAAGGGAGGATTAATAACAATCCTAACACCCCCCTTTAATCCTAAATTTGGATGATCTGGACCCTAGTAACTAATACCAAAGGTCACCCATTACGATCTAAAAGTAAAAAATGCTTATCCATGTAAAATGAGGAAAAAGGAAAAACCGCATGGGGAAAATCCTGCCTCAAAAATGGACATGGCACGCAATTTAAATGAATATATTCACTCCATCTTTGTTCTTCACTTGAATAATCTAGATGTACTACTTCTTGGTGAAAAACTTTGTAGAGTTGTTGTAGATGCCTTGATCATGTATCATATTTTCAATGTCGTGTAGAAAAAAAGCATGACGAGAATCTCCTTGTAGCTCATCTTTTGGTGATGAAGGAGCATCATGCAAGTGCTCTTTGATGTGACAACATTAAATATCATATCTGAACATAAAATCAAATATGGAAAAGAGATCTGTGCAATCATCTCCTAACCAAAGAACATCGATGAAATCGACATGCTCAATTTCTAGTGTAGCTGCATAATGGTAAACTTGATCATGAACCTTTTCCCAAACTGATGTAAAACCTTTATAATTATGTAATAGATCTTATGAAGATCTGATATATCATAAATTAATTCATATGGAGCAACAAGCAACCAAGGTATAGAGGCTCCAAAATCCGGTTGAGTTACAGTAGGAAAACGAGGTTCAACTAGTCTATATAGACAATTGGGAAAATCTAGTGAGTTGTTGGAGGAGCTAGTCGGTGAGATGACTAGTCAAGTTAACCGACTAATCAGATATTAGGTCGGCCTCCAAAGGTCGTGTCGGTTGATCGAACTGACAAGTAGTTACTCATAACCGTTTTGTAAATCATATATAATAGGCTGTTGAGCCAGTTAAGAACTTGGTTCAGTTTTGTATATGTATGGACCCCCATGTGATTCTATAATATAATCTATTATTCCATTACCTATTCTTGTCTCTTGTTTCTGAATGTTTATATGATTCTTATGTGTTCTATTGGTAACCTTATGTGATCTGTGATATTACAACATTGGTTCCATTGTCGTTCTATGTTTGGTCAGGGTAACAACAGTAACAGATAGAGACGGTTCGAACCTAACTGCAAGAAATCCTGCAAGAAATCATGAGATGAAAGAAAAACCTACAAAAAGAAATAAGGATTACTCATCATGGAGAAATGATCAAAAGGAAGCAATTACCCAGTACGAGACCATGAATACTCTGACTGTAAAATAAAAATTGATTATTGACTTGGATAGTAACCTGCTTCTTAAGTGTGTATGCTCTCTATCACTTTCCTTCATTTACCTTCAGCTATGACCTATGGCCAAGAACTGCGTTGAAGTTTGAACACTTTTGGTTTGATATCGAGGGATGTGTGTTGCTATAAGTTGAACTCATTGGATGTGGAGATGCAACTTCTCTTCTAGTGAACGTATTAAGATGCATTGGTAAAGAATCATATGGAGAGTTACAATTTTTGGTACGTGATAATATTTTAAAATTCATATGTTGGGCTACAGACTCAGAGGCCAAGTTGTACATTAAAGATCCTTTTCCCATGCTGGACCCATGAATATTTGTGAAAACTCTATGGTAATGATTTGATTCCTCTTGGGAAAATCCACTGAAGAGTTGTCCCTCATGCAACGGAGTGTGGATGTAAATTGTCTCTGCATTTTTTTTTTGCTAGATGTTGAAGAATATTGGAGAATATAGGGGAAACCCTAAATTTATTAACAAATCCTGTAGCTGCACTAAGGAGAACTCCATAAGTTGCGATCACTCTTTTTTTTGAAGAGATGCAACATCTCTTAAAACTTGCAATCTCTCTCAAGAAACTAAAAGATAAATTTAAGTGTGAAGAGCTCATGTTTATTTGGCACGAAATCTTGTGAAGATCATTTTTGAAGAAATGTGGAGACTTATGTGTGAAGTTTCCATCCTCCTTCACGTTTGATGAATGTGGACTATTGTTGTGTTCTCATTGCGTAATCTTTGCAATTTGTATAAGTAAAGTTGGATTGATGACCGTGAAGATTATTCTCGTGGGTTGAAGACTGTGTGCAAGTATTGGTCTTGATTGGTATTTATCTAAAGAGTTCCTGCATATTGAGAGAATATTCCTTTGAAAAGAGACTGTTGCAATGCTAGAGTTTTTATTTGCTTCATTATTCCACTACGTGAATATTTGTTGTGCCACTCTTCCAATATTTGATGCCCAGAGATGCACTTTTTGTGCATTAGAACAATGAATAATATCATGTGGTAAATCCCGTTACAACTACACATCATTAGTGAAGATTGTCCATTTGTGGATTAGCAGATACCTCTTTCCAATATTCCTCAAAGAGCTTCTCTGTCGGTTGAATAAGATCTGATGGATGTCGGTTGAATAATATTTAGTTGGTTGTCGATTGAACTATCAACAAATTAAATGGGTAACCACCGACTGCTCGTGTCCACTATCGACTGACTGCCATATGAAGTAATCGACCAGCCTAAGTGAAAGGATGTATTGTTGATGGACATGCGAAGAAATGACTGTTGATCGACCAACGACTCATGTTGTTTCTACCAGAGCACCTCTTCAAAGGGGTTGCCACCAATTCATTCACTTGGTTATAAATTTGAGGTCTGTCTATTGACATAATAAATTTCATTGTTGAGTAGTATTGCTTGATTACAATACTTGTCGACCAATGTTTTGCAAATTACTATGCAGTCATTGAAGCATGTCGATTGAGTCATGTCGATGGAAACATGTCGGTTGAATCTTTATAAGCATGTCAGTGGTGTAAAATGTAAAGCATGTTGGGTTGGCCGTGTCTTCAATTTGATCGATGTATAATAAGTCATTTGTAACTTGGGGGCAAATGTTATTTAGTCAATATGATCATTGATTTTTTTATGTTTGGTGGATATGCTCATTCTAGTTGAGATCAACTACTTGTCATTTATAGTCAGGTCGATTAAATTTTATGTATTTAAAAAAAAAATGTAATTGTGATGATCCAGTCATTATAGTGATTTGACTCGTCTTTAAATATTTTGAAGTCAAGAGGGGGTTAAACGTGAGTCTCTTGTGAGGCAGAAGATCCCCTCCATCTTATCTAAATTAGGTTGGTCTCTTGCCAACCACTATAAGTCGAGTCATGTTAAGTCAGTCAAAGTACACGTAGTTGATCATGATTAAGACCATGCACATGAGTAGGAAACATACAAGCTTGCAAGAAATTTAAACTCTCATGACATAAGAATATGACAACAATGGCATTCAAGCAGATATCATTCACCTACATAGCAAAGCGCTCCAATGAGACATGATGACAATGTACCCCTCATTATCAAAATGTTGAAACTATTCCTAGTTTGTGACCTCGGAAAGACAGAAGACAGAGAAATGGCACAGAAATTTGAAGAGCCAAAAGGCCTTGCATGCCTGAACTAATGGAGATGTCGGTCATATGAGACAGGGTGAGGCTTTAAACCAAAATACCTCTTTACAGAAGAGGATTGTGGACCGCCATTGTGAGAGGATGAGACTTTGATGGACTACTTCCAGATTGAAGATTGAGGCTGAAGAGTAACAAGTCATAGTAGAGCCTTGTACACGTGTGTTTTCCTATCAAGCCAGTGGTTGTTGTGGCTAATTTACCTATTCAGACCGGTATGCATGGTTGATGCACAGTGAGGACTACTTCAACTGTAGCAGAGACCTAGGATGTTGATGCATATTTCTTTGTTCTCTTCAGGACGAAGAAACGTTTTGTCTATGGGGGAGATGTAGAGGGGGCCACTTGACCTCCTAAATGTCATCATATTTGTAGAAGTATATAGTTAAAGAGATATTAACAAATGAGTAGTTGGAGCGGGTACAATTGCTCCAACCTCTCTCATAATGTATAAATAATAATAAAAGATAATACATCATCGGATTGGACATTCCTTCCCAATTACTTGTCTTTGATGGCTGTGTATAAGCGTTTACTACATGCTTGAATGTGATGTGAAAGCCTAGCTATAAACATATGGCGTCGTTGCCATTCTCTGTTAGGTCTAGGTGATAGCAGTAGTGGATGGAGACGGTTCAAACCTAACTGGAAGAAATCCTACAAGAAATCATGAGTTGAAAGAAAAACCTGCAAAAAGAAATAAGGACTACTCATCATGGAGAAATGATCAAGAGGAAGCAATTACCCAGTACAAGACCACGAATAGTCCGACTGCAAAATCAAAATTGATTACTGACTTGGATAGTAACCTGCTTCTTAAGCATGTATTCTCTCTATCACTTGCCTTCATTTACCTTCGGCTATGACCTGCGGCCAAGAACTGTGTTGAAGTTTGAACACTTTTGGTCTCATATCGAGGGATGTGTGCCAATACAATTTGAACTCATTGGATGTGGAGCTATGACTTCTCTTCTAGTGAACGTATTAAGATGCATTTGTAAAGATTCATATGGAGAGTTGCAATTTTTGGTACGTGATAATCTTTTGAAATTCATATGTTGAGCTACAAACTCAGAGGCCGAGTTGTACATTAAAGATCCTTTGCCCATGCTAGACCCATGAAGACTTGTGAAAACTCTATGGTAATAAGGATATCAAATTATATCAGACCCAAAAAGTGATATCATACCCAAAAAAAGTTATATCAGACCCAAAAAAAATTATATCAGACCCAAAAACAGTTATCTCAAATTCGAACTAATAAAAGTTATATCAGACCCAAAAAAAACTAACATCGTCCCACTTATATCCAATTATAAGGAAAACCAACCAATGACAGAGAATAAAGACATGATAACAACTTTCACTAGTGATACAGTATAAGAATCCATGAAATTGTCTAGTTTACCGACTGCAGAATTTGGGAGTTGTAGGGTCTTTTGGGTGTCAAATGGATGGGAAAGAGGTGTCATAACATGCATATCAGCCTTCAAATAATATTCTAAATCATATAAATAATAATATGAATGGAGTTTGAAGGATTAAGATTAAGACAAGTAAAAAACTAGTGGTAAAAAACTAGTATTGAGAGGAGATGGCTCTGGGAGACTAATAGGTATTTTTTCAAGGGGAGGAAAAGAGATTTTTTATTCTGATAGATCAAAATGAGTATAAAAATAAGAGATATAAGAAACATAGTTTATTTTATCAACCAATGCATGAGCATCAATACCTTTGAATTGCACATTGTTACAGTGCCCCTAGGGATCAACATATTTTTCCCTTCTTGCAAAATCTGGAACATCAATGTTGTTTCTTTCAACCAATTGACTCATGATGTGCATTTTACTTTTAAAACAAGAAATTTCATTGTGAGAAGATTTTCTACAATAGGTACACTGTGATATTCCTTTCTTGTTGCCCTTTTTCTTGAAATTCGAGTCTTCAGCAGTAGAGTTAGAACCTTCATCTTCAGAGTCTTACTTTGATTTTTCTCCTTCACTTTTAGCTTTCCTTTGGACTTGTGATTCTTTATTCCAATAGAATCAAGTGCATGCTATTTTGAGGTTTTGAGAGTCCCAATTTGAATAAGATTTAACTTCTCTTATGTGAGATAATCTATGAATGCATCCAAGGATGACATCCTCCAATTTCGAACTGCAAGCTTAGTATCATAGAATGTTGACACAAAAACTAAGTATTTCGGACCCAACTTCGATAGAATGGAGAGGATTAACTGATATTCTTACTTCATAATTCCACACTGCTTGAGAAAACGTACTAGTGAATTAAAATTGGTGATGAATCCCTCAATGGTTTTGAATTCACTTGGTCTCAATGAGATCAACTCATTCTCCAATTAATGTCCTCTAAGATCATCTTGCTTTTCGAAGAGGGATTCAAGTTTGATACACACTTCATTAGGGAATGTAAATCCATCAAGATGAAAAAGAAGTTTAGGAGCCAGAGAGAGAGAGAGACAAAGAAAGCCATAAGCTTCATCCTTCCTGTTATGCCACCTTGCTTTCTCATCAACTACATTAGGCTTGATTTCTAAGGCCATATTAACTCTGTAGAGACATTTTCTCCGCAATAGTATCTCAATCTTGGATTTCCATTCAAAATAATTGAATGAATTCAAGGTTACTATCTTAGATAGATCCATGCTATTTTGTTGTGTTGTTTGGTGAGAGAACTAAAGACCTGCACAAAACTAGAAAGACAATTTTTGTTTAGCCTAACCAAGCTCTGATACCATATTAGATTATGGTACGCAGATCTTAGGACAAAAATAGTCTTCACATAAATTGCACAAGAAAATATTGAGGAGAATAATATTAGAAACCTTCCATTTTCTATGTTCAGTAATACAATGGTGTTACAATAAATAGAATTCCAATCACGTCGATAGGATTCAAATATACCAACTAAAAATGACTGAATGACTAACTAGAAGTGTCTTACATAACTATCAGAGCTCAATAGTATAACTCCACATGTCTAATTCAGTTAATAATCAGTTAAAAAACTAGTTAAACCAGTTAAAGTGATGAGGTAGGTGAGAAAAGGCGCATACCCTCATGCAGCAATGCAAAAATGGCATTGACTGAACTGAAGAACATCTAACTGAATGTAACTGGAGATTGACTTAGCATAACTACCTACCTACCACAACCAACTGATGGAGGATGCTGGTGGCACTCATAGTGGCTCCTAAAATGTAAGGATTGTTCTCAGAGGCACATCATCTCATGAATGCACATGCAGTAAGTGGCAGATGTTGGGCTAAGGGCAGACCCGGGTTCTTATGCTTTTCTCTTCGCACCAACAAATAGACCCACAATGTTGGCCCTTTCGGCAGCAACCTACGAACAGGTTGCAGTCTCACCCGAAACAGCTATGGGGTGTCGTAGAATCAGGTTTCTGCAGGAAAAAGAGGGATATTACTGTACCTTTAGCCTTAACAAGTAATAATCATGCAATACAGAGCTTCGACATTCACTTAAATAGCTTCGCAGTTTAGATAAAAAGACAGTTACTTGCTTAACCCTTAACTGGGAATTCACAGCGAAGTTAGTACCTAGCAATATGTCTTACTTATCATTCATCTACTTATCAAATGCATAAAAACATAACAAGAACAAAATAAAAGGAACCACCACAACATAATATATACATGGTTCACCCCCACTGTAGGGGCTACATCCACAGAACTGCGTTTATATTCAACTCTTTACAAACACACAGTTATGATCTGCGCACTCAGCTACAGATCTTCTCAACAACCCAAAACTGCGCACTTAGCGGCAGAACCTTTCCTCCAAAACACTCTTCGCACTCAGTTGCAGAGGTCATCCACGCACTCAGCTGGGACTTAACCCTAACCCAAAAGTATACCTTAGCTTCTTCGCATCACATCAACATCATAACACAAAAATTCTACCAATTGCCCTTTACTCCTTTACATAAGTGCCTATTTATACAAGTGCACTATTACAATACCATGGGCTTAAAAACCATGGGCTTAAACCATGGGTTATTTACAAAAAGAGGGGCTTCGAGCCAACCCCGAAACCCCTAAGACTATTTTGGACAGCAACTCTGCTTACAAGCTTCACACCAAAACGACGGAGTTGCCAAAATTAAGGACATTCAAGGTCCGAGCCCCAACAGGCCCCTAAGACTCACCAGTGTCCCGTCCTGGGACACTCTGCTGCTTTTCTGGTGGAAGAATCTTGTTGGAAAAGATATTGAACTACTTGTTGAGGCTGCGCATGATATCTTCAGCTGTTTGCTCCTTCTCCACTATCTCCTGCAATGTTGCTGAAGATCCTTCGCTAGCATTTTCCTGTGCGAATGCATCATAATCCTTCAAGACTTTGAGCTGGTTGTCCACAGCAGTGCTCAACTCCAAGGCCTCGTTAATGAGAGTTTGTACAGAGATCACTAACAATGTCTCTTTTCTTCTGCAAGACTCAATTTCTTGCAGGAGCTCATTACTATGCTTTACCTTAAGCATCTACTCCATAGGAGGCAATGTCTTAATTTCTGCCTTTATTGCATCCAACTCTGTCTGTCGCTGCTTGATAGTTTCTTGAAAATTTTCGACTTCCAGGTTGTCCTGCAAGTTTGCCCAGGCCTCGACACTTTCATCTAGCAGCTTTGATGCACTACTGACAAGATCTGAGATCTTCGTTGCTGAGGCCTGAATATCTTTGCGACGCTATTCCCTGACCTCTGGTGGACTCTCAGGAATGATGCGAAGTTGAAGCTCTACAATCTGAGCCTCATGTTCTGCTTTCATATTCTCTATTTGGCTTCAAGATTGTTGTGCATAGTCTTTCAGCTTGACGATCCTTTGATCTGGTTCTTTTTCAGCCTGCATGTCGAAGTCAGGGAGACTTCGATACGCCTCATCCAATACTCGCGCTAGTGTATCCCGCTTGTTTTCTACTTCCCTCTTCTTTTGTTTAGATTCTTCCAACTACGCTACGAGGCTCTCACTCTGCTTTGTGATATTCTCTAACTGCATGTGTGAGTAGCTGTCTCGTTCTCGGATCTCCTTCATGAGTGCCAATTGACAAAGATGCAGCTCCGGCATAGACAACTTGGTGTAATCTATTTCAACTGTCATGCTCATTTGCGATCGAGATGTTGCGTCAGTTATTATAAGGGTTGAACTTGGTACTTGTCCTCTATTGTTTCTAGCTGGCCACTGTCTCGTATCTGGCTACGCGCTTTCTGGGGCACTGCTTGCTACAGCGCCAGTTGCGGTTCTTTCCAATAATGCCTTAAGTTCTGCAACTCGCTGTGCTACGCCCGAGATCACATCAAGATGTGTAGCTGCAAACTCTGCCCATTTGCGAGATAATACCTCTGTCGATTTTGTCATAGCCTGATCAAGCTCTTCAATCGTCACAGCGAGCTCTTCAACAATATTCTTTCCCTTCAACGCCTTAGTTTTCTTTCAGGGATGAGGCTTAGTCACTTCTTCTACTTCAGGAGACTTGCGCTTATCTGGACGATTGGGGTCTGAGATGGTTTTGACCGATTCTTCTTCTTATTCATTAGCTCCGTCATCTCCACCCTGGTCACCTTCGCTCTGCTGTGGCTCATCTTGTTCTTCGCTCTCGCCAAGTGGGTCATTCTACTGCGGCTGACTAGGACTTGTGCCCACATCTGTTACTGGAGGAACTAGTATGTTGGGCCTTGTTCCTGCATCCTTCATCCATTCAGTCGGCCACTGTTGAACTACTGCGAGGATGTTTTCCTGGTTTACCACGTATGGTAGCTTCCACCATGTATGCTTGGTATCTACACGGGCCTGGATGAAGACATTATGCACGTCAGCTTTGAACTCGGCCACTCCAGTGTACTAAGAAAATAGCTCATTACTGAGCCACGGCGTTTTCAGGATCTCATATGAAATATTCATTGCATAGAAGGCAAACACGTAGTTCTGCATCTGCTGCAAGGCCTTATCCTGTGAAACCCAAAGAGATGCATACCTTGCTGCGCCAGGCATCTCTGGTGGCACATCAACAAACTGCACCTCTGTAGATTCTCTCCATCCTACCAGTGCAATAAGCACTAACAACCATGAGTAATGAAAGGGTCTACCTTTCTCCTGTGCATTGCAGACATCTTCAAGGAATTCTCTAGCAATGTACTCTGCCCATTTGTAACTGTAGCCTTCGGCACAATTTGCAGCAATACTGACAATCAGGGCAGGTACTTCATTAGGTCTGCACTTCTGCATCAATTTGCATGCTAGGAACTTTGTGGCGAAGCGAATGTTTTGGTGTCGAATTGTCGAGGTTTGATATCCTCGCTTTCCTTTTGTCAACCCAAAGCGGTCCTTCATGTGCTGCGCCAGCTTCGTATCTTCATGTTTTCCAACAAATTCAATCCCAGGATCAAGCCCTTCCTTCGGCAAGCCTATAATCCTATGAATAAGCTCTCCATCAATAGCGATTTGTTGGTTTCCGATCCATAGGTGCCCATCATGCACCAACACCAATAGTTGTTTGACCACCATGCTAACCTGCGTGCTGTGACCAAAGTGGGGAACATTCAGCATCTTTAACAAGCTAGCTTGCTCCAAGCTAGCAGCCCACTATTTTACTTCAAGCAGCGTTGTTCCCACCTTCGGATAATGGACGGAGTGCAAGTATTTCCCTGGTGCAAACTACAGAAACTTCCCATGATCATTTGTATCATGGTCTGCGTACTTGAGGCGGTCTATTCTTCCTATCATTGCTCCGACCAACTTCACACCTTGTGGCAGTGAAGGGGTGCGTAACGTGAACTTGGATTTCCATCGAGGTGGCTGAATTCTTGGTCGAACAGGCAGAAGATATGGTGGACACTGCGGTGCAATGTTCTCATCCTCACCGAAGTCTTCAAAACCTTTAGGTGAGAGCTCTGCTGAACCAAGAGGCTTCATCTCAGGATCCTCTGGTGTCTTCTCTGATGGCTTGTGCCTGTCTTCGTTCCGCTTAGAGTGAAATTCTGGCTTAAACTTCTTCCTGGTAGATCGTGTCTGCATTGGTTGATTCGGTGTTGGGGGAGTCTCTTTGTGAGGTGCAGATGCAGGTGGGTTGCTCAAAAAGTTCTGTAAACCCCTTTGTCTGAATTCTCTCAACAATTCCTGGACTTTGCGATCAGCTGACATGGACTCAACTCAAGAAAATGCGTAATGCAAAATTCGTAGGTCTGGGTGACTTCTTATAGAATCCAATGACCAACTCTATCATAACTGTGCATTAAAGACACCAAATATAACCGAGCGGCGGTAGATCTTGTCCAAACGGCGCTAGATTCCTTAAAATCTCATCATTACAGACAGTTAATGCAGTTAACGTATCGGCGCCGCCAAATCTAATTTTTTCCAATGGTCGCATTTTAAGATTCGACATACCTTTGTTCTTCGACACAGCCACTTACTTCAGCTTCACCACAATAAGGACCTTCGACACAATATAGATCTTCGACACATCCCGAGACAAGCTTCGACACTTTGTAATTTTTCCAAGAATCTGCCCAAGTTCTCTGAAAACAGCTTCATTATAGTCTAGTACCCAATTTCAACTGTTCTTGGTACTTAGAGTCTTCTTCTTGCTATTACTTCTGATCAGGGGGTACAGGCTCGTCCCTGTACTTCTTTAATCTACTTCCATTCACCATGGAGGGAAAAATTTCTCCATTCAATTTAGCTAACTAAACTGCACCACCATCGGTAACTTTCTGAACTATGTATGGTCCTTTCCAATGTGTCTTGAACTTACCTGGGAACTTCATGAATTTACTGTCATACAAGAGCACAAGATCACCATTCTAAAAATGCTTCTTCTTAATGTGTCTATCATGCCATGCTTTTTCTCTAGCTTTCTGTACTTGTTGCTGGAACCCTGCAATGAATCTGTCTTCTTCTAGTTCCAGTATCTTTGCCAGCCTTTCATTCAACACGGCTGGATCATCCATCTTTGTGAAGGAAGATATTCTAAGGCTAGGAACAATGTACTCCATGGGCATAACTACTTCCTGTCCATATACAATCCTAAAAGGTGTGTGGCCTGTCAACTTCTTGCAAGTGGTTCTATAGGCCCATAATACTGCTAGAATTTTTAGCTCCCAATCATTTCTGTTAACATTGCAAACCTTCGTCAGAGCGTGCTCAAGAATCTTGTTAAAGGCTTCGACAGTTCCATTTGCTTGAGGATGGTAGGCAGTACTCTTCTAATGATATACTTGAAACTCTTCGGTCAATGCTTCAATAGTCTGATTCAGAAAATGTGAACCTTGATCACTCATAAGAATTCTAGGACATCCAAACCTCGACAAAATATTATCAAATATGAACTTCGCAGCTGTAGTAGCACTACAGTCCTTGACTGGTTGAGCTTCGACCCAATGAGTAAGGTAATCAGTTGCTGTAATAATATATCTTGCTCCAGATTTCTTTGCAGGGGGATTGATTGGTCCAACAAAATCAATATCCCACTTGTCAAATGCTTGTAAAGTTACCTGTGGAACCAGAGGCATCTCATCCCTCCTAGATGGTTTTCCTGTCCTCTGATAGATATCACAGCTGTGGCAATACTCTCTTGCATCCTTATGAATCGTAGGCCACCACAATCCAGCTATTAGAATATTCTATGACATAGCTTTTCCTGTATAATGAACTCTTGCTGCTCCAGAATGTGCCTCAGCCAAAATCAATGGCTTTTCATGCTCCAAGACACATCTGCACAGTATTTCATCTGGTCCCATCTTATATAGCTGTCCTACTATCAAGGTAAATTCAGCTTCTCTAACCACCAGCTGCTTCTTCTGCTGTGTTGTCATCTCATAGGGTGCAAAACCTGTAGACAAGTACTAAACAATATCCTGAAAATAGTCATCAACCAACTGGATGGAAAACAACTAGACATCAGGAAGACCTTCGTCCAAGCTAGTGGGCTCTTCTCCTGACTCGAGCCTCGACAAGTGGTCAGGCCCCAGGTTAAGTCTTCCTGGCTTAACTATGATCTCAAAGTCATACTCCTAAAACAAAATCAGCCATTTGCATATCCTTCCACCCAACACAGGCTTGTTAACCAAATACTTCAAAGCAGAATGGTCAGTGAACATCTTAAAATGAGATCCTAACAAATAATGTCGAAATTTCTGCAAGGCATAAACCATAGCTAGGCCTTCTCGTTCTCTTGTAGTATAATTCTTTTCTGCTGTGGACAATTTTCTACTTGCGAAAGCAATAGGGTGATCAATATTACCTTCACCTGACTGAGCCAATACTATACCTAAAGCAATGGAAGATGCATCGACATGAACATGAAACTCCTTACTTTAGTCAGAGAATACTAAGATAGGGGTAGTTACCATCTTTTCTTTCAAAATATCCAAGATTTCCCGACATTCAGGTGTCCACTCAAACTTAGTATCTTTCTTCAATTTCTTTTCCATAGGGGCTGTAATCTGAGCATATCCTTTAATGAATTTCCTGTAATATCCAGTATGACCAAGCGTAGTGCGAAGTTACTTAACAGACTTCGGAGGTGGAAAGTTCACAATAATGGCTATCTTCGCAGGATCCACCATCAATCCTTGCTTGTATACAATGTGTCCTAGCAGAATTCCAAAAGGTGCACAAAAGATACACTTCTTCAGGTTCAATGAAATCTGATGCTGTCTACACTTGTCCAGCATAAGTCTTAAACTGGCTATATGATCTTTCAATAAACCAAAAATAGTCCAATCATCAAAGTAAAATTACAAGAACTTATGAATAAATTCCTTAGATGCAGATATGACTACTCTGGAAAACATAGCAGGTGCATTCTTCAAGCCAAAGGACATAACAATATATTGAAAAGACCCCATTTCTGTAGCGAAAGTTGTTTTATGTCAATCCTCTGGTGCAATTCTGATCTGATGGTAACCTGAAAATCCATCAGTGAAAGAATACACTTCTTGACCTCTGACATTGTCTAAAACTTCGTCTGTAAAGGGAGTAGGAAAAGGATCATGTAGACAGGCATCATTCAGCTTCCTCATATCAACACAGATTCTAATTTCTCCCTTGGTCTTCTTTTCTTGTACCACCATAGGGCTGACCCATTCAGACTCTTCGACAGGCTCAATGATTCCTGCAGCAAGAATCTTATCTAGCTCCATCCTGAATTTTTATTTATACTTAGGTGTTGGGCAATAGGGCAGACCCGGGTTTAATCCTTTAATGTCGCACCAACAAAAGACCCACAGAGTTGGCCCTTTCGGCAACAACCTGCACGCAGGTTGCAGTCTCACCCGAAACAGCTATGGGGGTGCTGCAGAATCAGGTTTCTGCAAGCAGAGAGGGGGGTTACTGTACCTTAGCCTTTTAATAACCTTATTAATCAATAATTACAAATCTTTACCATTCATTCACATACAACTTCGCAGATAAATAAACAGTCGTGACTTGCTCAATCCACTACAAGGAATTCACAGCGAAGCTAAATATTAGCAGCGATCTAACTTATCAGATGTATACAGTTATTAATGCATAAAAGAAATAGAAACAGAAATAGCACAAGAAACCACAACACCGGATATAACGTGGTTCACCCCCAGTGTAGGGGCTACGTCCACAAACTGTGTTCTATTCAACTTGCTACAAAACCACAGTTTGATCTGTGCACTCAGCTGCAGATCCTTTCAGTCCTTAAAAATCCGTGCACACAGCAGCAGGCCCCTACGCACACAGCTGCAGGTCTTTCCTCAATCTTCTTTACAAAAACCCTCTGCGCACACAGCTGCAGAGGTCGTCCACGCACACAGCTGGGACTTAACCTTTCCTTACAAAATCAACCTTAGCTTCGCCTTAATCTTTATTTCATCATAAAACCTAACCTATCTTCTTTACTCAAGCGCTTATTTATACTGCGCATTTTTACAAAACCATGGTCTTAAACCATGGGCACCCAAAAACCCTAAACCCTGGATTTCAACCAAGGGTTTTATTACAAAGAAAAGGAGTTTTAACCTCCCCCGACACCCCTAAGACTTTTTTGATCCGTAAATGCGCCTACAAACTTTCTAATTAACCGCGGAGTTACCCAAACATGGAGTATGCGTCCCAACAGGCCCCTAAGACTCACCAGTGGCCCGTCCCGGGACACTCTTCAGTTTCTCTGGTGGCAGAATTTCGCTGATGAAGCATAGTGTACTGCTTGCTGAAGCTCTCCATGCTGCTGTCAGCTGCCTACTTCCGTCCTTTGCAGACGTTTTGCTGATGAAAGCCGTCGTGATCCACCTGCAACACCGTCCTGCACTCCAATTGCCGATGCCTGACCATCCACAACTTTGGGGTCCCCTGGGATTGCGTGTCCCACTGCAGAAGGAATATAGCTGCCATGGTTCTGCTATGCCGAAAGATTGCATGGCGGGATTCCCCAGAGTCTTTCTGCATGGCGGGATTCCCCAGAGTCTTTCTGCGAGGGATTGCGTGTCCCTCTGTTGCTCTACGTTAGAGAAAACTCATGTCCGTCTTTGCAAATTTAGAGCAAACTCCTGCCTGTCGATGTACTTAGCCAAGTAAGGCTGTACTGGCGGAGTACTCATAAGGTGCTGCAGACCTCTGTCCCTTACTTCTCGTACTAGCTCTTGAACTTTACAGTCGTTCGACATGGTTCAGGCTGAATATCTCACAGATGTGCTTAAGACAGAAAACACAGGTCAAGATGGCTTCTTATAGAATCCCAAGGCAGAATTGGTTATCATGGTGCAGTAATGACGCCAAATCTGATGAAGTTCCGGAAATCTTCTCCACACAGCACCGGATTTTCCCAAAATCTCATTATGACAAGTAATGAGAGCAGCTCTCGTGCCAGCGCCGCCGAATGCAGTATGTCCCATCCGTCACATTTTGGGCTGCGACACACCTTGACAACCTTCGACTCCGACACAGTCTGACCCTGCGACCTACGACCCACCTGCAGCTTCGCATCCTTTAGACAAACAGGCTACGATAATCCATAATGCTATGAGCATCTTTACTTATTTGCTGGGTGCTACCTCCTATTCTGAGTACCTGGCCGTTCCGTGTACTTTTTTAAGCAACTCCCATTTATCATAGAGGGAAAAAGCTCACCATTTAACTTAGCTAGCTGGACTGCGCCCCCGTCAGTAAATTTCTGTACTACATACGGTCCTTTCCAATGTGTCTTAAACTTTCCTGGGAACTTCATGAATTTGCTATCATAAAGGAGCACAAGATCACCCTGCTGAAAATGTTTCTTCTTGATGTGTCTGTCATGCCATGCTTTTTCTCGAGCTTTCTGCACCTGTTGTTGGAAGCCTGCGACAAATCTATCCTCTTCAAGTTCTAATATCTATTTCAATCTCTTTGTGATTATGGCTGGGTCATCCATCTCGGTGAAAGCAGATATCCGGAGGCTGGGAACAATATATTCCATGGGCATGACAGCTTCTTGCCCATAAACTAGTCGAAAGGGTGTATGTCCTGTCAACTTTTTGCAAGTAGTTCTATAAGCCCATAGCACCGCTGGAATTCGAAGATCCCAATCATTCCTGTTAGCGTTACAAACCTTTGTCAAGGCATGCTCAAGGATTTTGTTAAAAGATTCGACAGTCCCATTTGCTTGTGGGTGATATGCGGTACTCTTTTGATGATACACCTAAAATTATTCAGTCAATACTTCAATAGTCCTTTTCAGGAAATGTGACCCCTGATCACTCATAAGAACTTTGGGACACCCAAATCTGGATAAAATGTTGTCGAAGATGAACTTCGCAGCCGTAGCAGCACTACAGGTCTTGACTGGTTGAGCTTCGGCCCAACGGGTAAGATAATCAGTTGTTGTAATGATGTATCTCGCTCCTAACTTTTTCGCAGGGGGGTTGATAGGACCAACAAAGTCAATGGCCCATTTGTCAAAATCCTGTAATGTTACTTGCGGAGCTAGGGGCATTTCATCCCTCCTAGATGGTTTACCTATCCTCTGACAGATGTCGCAGCTGTGGCAATATTCTCTGGCATCTTTGTGAAGTGTGGGCCACCATAAGCTGGCTGTCAAAATCTTATGCACTGTTGCTTTGCCTGCATAGTGAACTCTTGCTACGCCAGAGTGTGCTTCAGCTAATATTAGAGGTTTTTCGTCTTCCAAAACACATCTGCGCAGTATCTCATCTGGTCCCATTTTATACAGCTGTCCTGCTATTAAAGTGAAGTCCGCGGCTCGAACCACCAACTGCTTCTTCTGCTGTGTGGTCATCTCTAAAGGGGGGATACCTGTAGACAAATACTGAGCAATATCCTGGAAATATTCATCAACTATCTAGATAGCAAATAATTGTGCATCGGGGAGGCCTTCGTCCAAATTGGTAGGTTCTTCGCCTGAATCGAGCCTCGACAGGTGGTCAGGTCCTAGGTTAAGTCTTCCAGGCTTAACAATGATCTCAAAATCATATTCTTGAAATAGAATTAACCATCTGCATATTCTGCCTCCTAGAACAGGTTTGTTAACTAAGTACTTCAAAGCAGAGTGGTCAGTAAACATCTTAAAATGAGATCCTAGCAGATAATGTCGAAATTTTTGTAATGCATATACCATGGCAAGACCTTCGCGTTCTGTCGTAGTATAGTTTTTCTCTGCTGTAGACAACTTTCTGCTGGAAAAAGAGATAGGGTGATCGATATTACCTGTTCCTGCCTGAGCGAGCACAGCAC
This sequence comes from Pseudotsuga menziesii, assembly GCA_001517045.1. NCBI lineage: Eukaryota > Viridiplantae > Streptophyta > Pinopsida > Pinales > Pinaceae > Pseudotsuga > Pseudotsuga menziesii. The sequence continues at coordinate 39,271 of LPNX010764544.1, forward strand.
CTAAAGCAATAGAGGATGCATCAACATGCACATGAAACTCCTTGTTCCAGTCAGGGAATACTAGGATAGGGGCAGTGACCATTTTTTCTTTCAGAATGTCGAGGCTTGCTTGGCATTCTAGATTCCATTCGAACTTAATATCTTTCTTTAGCTGCCTTTCCATTGGGGCGGTAATCTTGGCATATCCTTGGATAAATTTCCTATAGTAGCCAGTGTGACCAAGCGTTGTGCGAAGTTGTTTGATGGACTTCGGAGGTGGGAGGTTCACAATAATAGCGATCTTCGCAGGATCCATCATCAATCCCTGCTTACATACCACATGACCAAGTAGAATGCCAAAGAGTGCATAGAAAATGCACTTTTTTAAGTTCAAGGAGATTTGGTGCTGTCTGCATGTGTCCAACATAAGTCTCAAACTAGTTATATGGTCTTTTACTAGCCCAAAAATAGTCCAATCATCAAAGTAAACTTCTAAGAATTTATGTATGTATTCCTTAAACGCGGAGATGACTACTCGAGAAAATATGGCAGGTGCATTATTCAACCCGAAGGGCATGACAGTATACTGGAAGGATCCCATTTCGGTAGCAAAAGTTGTCTTATGTCGGTCCTCTGGAGCAATTCGGATCTGATGGTAGCCAGAAAAACCATCGGTAAAAGAGTATATTTCTTGACCTCCGACATTGTCGAGCACTTCATCTGTAAAGGGAGTGGGGAAAGGGTCGTGCAGACAGGCATCATTGAGTTTCCTTAGGTCGACACAGATTCAGATTTCACCCTTAGTCTTCTTCTCCTGGATGACCATAGGGCTGACCCACTCAGATTCTTCAACAGGTTCGATTATTCCTGCAGTAAGCATCTTATCCAACTCTAGCTTAACCTTCTCCTTGTATTTTGGATTCAATCTATAAGGGCGCTGCTTCACAGGCTTCACATCAGGCTTCAGGGGGATCTTCATTACACCAATATCTCCGAGGATACCTTTCATTTCAGAAAACTTTGTCGGAAAAAGATCTTGGTATTCGTGGAGAAGTTGAGTTACCTTGCTTACCATCTCGTCATCCCAATAGTCGCCGATGGTAGCAAACTTAGGCTGTGCATCGGATCCAATGTTAACTGTGCACGTCTTCAAGGGCTACGTCACTTTGGAAATTTCGACTGCCGGACCATGCACGTCACAGTATCCTTCTGACTCAGGGATATCAAGACGGCACGGGTCCTCTTCCTCGTCGACTGTGAAGTTATAACATTCGACTGCGAGGGCTTCTTGTATGGCCCAATCAGGGCGATGTTCTGTCACTTCTTGTTCGTTAAATACCTTAGTATGGATGATCCTGATAGCTACGTCTAAGGCTGGACAGACATCATTAGTAGAGAAAGTATTGATAAAGCTATGAACAAGACAGTCCCAACTTACAATATCTTGGCGAAGTTCAGCCTCCGCATACCAGTTCTTCGCCAGTTGTCCCAGCGTGTGCACAAATCTATGTACCCACTCATCCTGAGGGACATACTTCCATGCCTCGTAGCATTTGCTTAAGTGGTCCTGGGGGCAAGTTTTTCCATCAAACTTGCTTCGCGCCTTTGCCAACTGGTCTGAGAACCGCAGGTGAAGGAGCTTCTGACATGCTTCCCAGGTAGGGATCTGCTTCTTATGGCTCATCCACCATCTGACTGTTGTGGCTCTGAATGCTGACTCCAAGGCCTCCATTTTCTGTAGGTCAGGTATCTGCTCCGAGAATTGTACAATAAACGGTTCAGGATCTGTCGAACCATCATACCCAGGTATAGTTCTGGGTTGTGAGTCGACCCATCTGAGAGACTTGGTAGGGCAGACATTGCTGCCCCTATGGTGCTCAGATAATCGGTGTTGCCAGCTTTCTAATTCATCTTCAGAGTCCGTCATACAGGAACTACCAGACTCCCACCCTGCGGTCGGAGGATCTGTATAACCTTCTTCCTGTACAGCGATAATAGATATGGGTTCCGCATCAGCTTGATCCTCATGTCGGAGTGGTTCTATGTACCATTCCCCTTGTGAAGGATCCAGGGGCAGGATGACCCTGAAGTCTTTCCCTTCGAAGACCATCTGTCTCATCTTTAGGTTGATGACTGCGGCATTTACCATTTCCCATTCAATTCCTAACAAGGCCGGGTAAGGGTTGTTGTCATCAATGATCTCAATTACTTCGAAGTCTGTGAAAGTGCTGACTCCGTCAATATCTATTTGGAGATCCAGGAATCTTCCTAAAGGTACAATATTTTGCTGGTTGGCTAGCCTCAACTGTATAGGGGACCAGGCAAGGGTAGGTTTCCCCATTTGTTCCCAGGTTTGTTTGGTTAAAACATTTACATCGGACCCTAAGTTCAGAATAACATCGGTCATATCATAGGCCCCTATCTGAGCATTCAATCGCATTTCCCTGCCAGTCCTGCTGACTCGATGAACAATTTTGTCCCGACCACAGCTTTGCAGAGATTCACAGGAAGCGATGACATTCTGCAGCTCATTCAGAGCATCTTGATTTCTTAAAAGTTTGAGACAATTTTGTAAAAAGGTAGACAATATACTTACTTTATCCAGCGAAACTTCGCGGGGCGGCGACTGAGGCTGCGCAGGCGCGCTGGGTGGGCTAGGGCCAGCAAAATCTTTCTTGGCCTCCATGAATGTCTCTTTATCTCTGATGATATCAAATGCAGGTATTTTCTCAGGAGCCTTACGAACTAGACTTTCGACAGGTCGGGTTGGCGTATGTTGGATGTGTGTCATAACTCCACTTCTTGTAACAACATTGATGGCCGCAGCAGGGTGGGGCTCCATAGAAATCATCTGGAGGTTCTGAGTAGGGGTAGTCTGTCGTGCCTGAATATTAGCTATCAACTGGGGGCACTGCTCAATCACATGATCTACTGCGTGGCAATACCGACACGTCGTAGTGGGGTTCCGACAATTGCGAGCCAAATGCCCAGCTTGGTTACAATTGTAACACATGAATTGGCTTCGGCCTCGCCCTGCCATGCCACCACGGCCTCCAGAAGTACCTCATCCAGAGGCACCCCCCTGGTAACCATAACTATCGTTACTTGGGCCTTCAGTGTGCACCCGGTAAGCATCATAGGTCCGGCACGCATCCTCATTATGACCTACAGATTTGCAAAAATTACAGTAGGAGTTCTTAGGTCCCTGTCCATACCTTTGCAGCAGGTAACAGTTCTCAGGTCGGTGTTGACCTGTCGTTCTGCAGAGCTCACAATAGAGAACTTGTGGTGGAAAGGGGTTCGGCGCACTTGTCTGCAAGTACTTGTTTACCAGAGGGCACCATTCCTTGTCGTGACCTTCGGTCCGACATTGCGTACACCAAACCTCTTCGCGATCATATTTTCCCTTTTTCATCTCGCGAAGTTCTAGGGCCATCGCGGCTAGCTGCGCTTGGATTTGAGCAATACCAGAGTCGTCCCCGATAGGGGCCGTCTCTAGTTTCATTGCGATTTCCAGAGCCTCCTGCTAGTCAGCAACCTTCTGTTGCATGAGTGGGGTTCTGATATGTGGTAACAATGCTGCAATAAACCATTCCTTGTGCTGCGCAGGACTAATGGTAAAGCTGACTTGGTCCAATAGAACTTTGAATCTCTAATCAAAGTCCCACACTGATTCGCCGCGTCACTGGTGAATCTCCTTGAGTTCAGTGATGCTCTGCGACTCCGATTTAGGCTTCTTAAATTCTTTGATTATGGCCGCCTTGATCTCGCCTAAAGTAGGGCTCTGAGTACTGGAAAATTTCATGAACCATGTCAGAGCCCAGTCCTGAAAGGAAGTAATGAGCTACGCGGCTTGCACATCCGGATCTGTAATTTTCTTCGCATTCCATACTGCTTCGCAGAGAAACCAGAACTGTTCTGGGTCCTCTGATCCCGTGCCTTTAAATATGGGGAGTTTAATATCATCAACGAGGTGGGCCATGGAGTTTCTGGGGAGTTTGGGAGGGGGATAGGACGTCGATGGGGGGGGATTTACAGGGCCAAACTGGCCTGTGGCCAGAATACTTGGGCCTGGTTGACTCTCAGACTGCGATGGAATTTCAGGGGTAACGGAGCGGCGTTGCGGGGTGACCGGAGGGTTTCCCACCGAAGGGTTTTTGTCGGAATATGACTCGTCAGGGTTTGTAGGGGTGGACGCGGTAGCCTGACCTAAGGAAGAGGGGTCAAAATCTCTCTTATACCTTTTTCCGTTTCGCAGCAACCCACTTTGCTCGTCGAAGGGAGTGTCACTTGCAAACATATGTTAGTACGACTAAACTAATAGTCCGATTCAAACAGCAATATACCCTTTTCAGCCAATAGTATTTTAATCCTTAAGCTTAATAAATTCAAAAACTTACTGCGGGGCCCTTTGAAGAACTGTCGTTCAGCTTCGCTAAAAGAGCTACTTGCATCAAGGGCAAACTCCGTCACAAAGGCTTCCAACCTTCGCGTCGTCCAAAAGTCAACAGTGCGGGATACCTCGTTGTTCACGTGTTGCACAAGATTGACCCTCTCCGGTGTCCACGCGGGAACCCGTCGAGATTGGAAGTTTGTCCTTGTCTCTGTTAACCTAGACAACCACTGGTGCAACTCTATGTGGATACTACCAAAGAAAATTTCATAAGCATCACAAAAAACATACCTTTGTAAAAAGTCACTTGCACTACACCGCGGATTGGCGTTCTCTTGCTCCGTAAATTTCAAACAGATCTCAGCAAACCAATCACTGATTTCCTTCACAGAGGGCCTCCAAAACATAGCCCTTGAGGTAAAATGGACACCCCTCTTGAGCAGGTACTGAGTTCAACCAGCAACGGAACCAATTTGTTGGGAAATAGGGCAGACCCGGGTTTAATCCTTTAATGTCGCACCAACAAAAGACCCACAGAGTTGGCCCTTTCGGCAACAACCTGCGCGCAGGTTGCAGTCTCACCCGAAACAGCTATGGGGGTGCCGCAGAATCAGGTTTCTGCAAGCAGAGAGGGGGGTTACTGTACCTTAGCCTTTTAATAACCTTATTAATCAATAATTACAAATCTTTACCATTCATTCACATACAACTTCGTAGATAAATAAACAGTCGTGACTTGCTCAACCCACTACAGGGAATTCACAGCGAAGCTAAATATTAGCAGTGATCTAACTTATCAGATGTATACAGTTATTAATGCATAAAAGAAACAGAAACAGAAACAGCACAAGAAACCACAACACCGGATATAACGTGGTTCACCCCCAGTGTAGGGGCTACGTCCACAAACTGTGTTCTATTCAACTTGCTACAAAACCACAGTTTGATCTGCACACTCAGCTACAGATCCTTTCAGTCCTTAAAAAGCCGCGCACACAGCAGTAGGCCCCTGCGCACACAGCTGCAGGTCTTTCCTCAATCTTCTTTACAAAAACCCTCTGCGCACACAGCTGCAGAGGTCGTCCACGCACACAGCTGGGACTTAACCGTTCCTTACAAAATCAACCTTAGCTTCACCTTAATCTTTCTTTCATCATAAAACCTAACCTATCTTCTTTACTCAAGCGCTTATTTATACTGCGCATTTTTACAAAACCATGGTCTTAAACCATGGGCACCCAAAAACCCTAAACCCTGGATTTCAACCAAGGGTTTTATTACAAAGAAAAGGAGTTTTAACCTCCCCCAACACCCCTAAGACTGTTTTGACCCGTAACTCCACCTACAAACTTTCTAATTAACCACGGAGTTACCCAAACATGGAGTATGCGTCCCAACATTAGGGTTCAGCCTATAAGGACGTTGTTTCACAGGCTTCGCATCAGCTTTCGAAGGTATTTTTATCACTCCTATATCACCAAGGATACCTTTCATTTCTGAGAACTTCGTCGGAAATAATTCCTGATACTCATGGAGAAGTTCAGTCACTTTGCTTACCATTTATTCGTCCCAATAATCTCCAATGGTAGCATACTTAGGCATTTCTTCTGATCCAATGTTTACTTTCCTTGTCTTTAAGGGCTGAGTTACTTCAGGTGATTCGACTGCTGGTCCATGTACTTCGCAATGTCCTTCAGACTCAGGAATATTAATCTTGCTAGGGTCAGCATCTTCATCAATGGCGAGGTTATAGCATTCTACTGCATTAGCTTCTTGTTCCTTCCAATCAGGTTGGTACTCGACTATTTCTTTATCATCAAACACCTTAGTATTGATCAACCTAATAGCTGCGTCCAAAGCAGGGCAAACCTCAGTAATAGAAAATGTGAGCACAAAACTATCAACAAGGCTAACCCAACTTACAGTACCACGGTGAAGCTCCACCTCCGCATACCAATTCTTTGCTACAGGTTCCAGAGTGTGTACAAACCTATGTACCCATTCTTCCCAAGGTACATGCTTCCATGCTTCATAACACTGCTCCAAATGTTCCTGAGGGCTAGTCTTACCATTAAATCTACTTCGTACCTCCTGATGTTGATCCATGAATCTTATGCGAAGAAACTTTTGACAAGCTCTCCAACTATGAATATACTTTTTATGACCATTCCACCATCTGGCAGCTGTGGCTCTGAATACGGAATCTAGAGTCTCCATTTTCTGTGAATCTGGTACTTGCTCTGAGAATTGTTCAATAAAATCTTCTGGGTCTGTCAAGCCATCAAAAGTAGGTAAGATTCTTGTCTGTGAGGAAACCCATCTTATATACTTAGCAATTCTTGCACATCGATGTCCATGTAGCTCATAAAGTCGATTCTGCCAATTCTCTAGGCCTTCGTCTGAATCAGTCATACAAGAACTGTCACACTGCCAATACATTATACCTTCGGTAGTAGGGTTAACATAGTCTTCTTCTTTAGCTGTGATGTTGTAAATATGATCTAAAACATCCTGATCTCCATATCTTACTGGCTCTGTATACCTTTCTCCTTGAGAAGGGTCCAATGGTACTATGACTCTCAAGCCTTTCCCTTCAAAAGTCATCTGTCTATTCTTAAGGTTGATTACTGCATCATTGTCTATTGCCCATTCAATTCATAGGAATGTTGGATAGGGGTTGCTATCATCAATTATTTCAATGACTTCAAAATATGCTAAGGTACTGACTCCATCTATATCCACTGGTACACTAGGGAATATTCTGTTGATTGGCTAATCTCAACTATATGGGGACCATTCAAGCGTAGGTTTTCCCATTTGTTCCCAAGTCTGCCTAGTTAAGACATTCACTTATGATCCTAGGTCTAAAATGATATCAGTCATGTCATAATCTCCTATCTAAGCATGCAATCTCATTTCTCTTCCAGTCCTTCTAACTCTATTAACAGTTTTTCCTCTATCAGAGCTTCACTGAGGTTCGCAAGACTGAATAACTTTCTGTAACTCATTCAAAGCATTCTGATTTCTTAATAGCTTCATACAACTCTGTAAAAATGATGTCAGTGTACTTACTTGATCCGGCGAAGCTTCTTGAAACTGTAACTGTTGTTGATGCTGTTGCATAGCTGCTACTGATGTTCTCAATTCAGCAAAGTCTTTTTTATCTTCCATAAATGTTCCTTTTTCTCTACCAACATAGAAGGCTAGAATTTTCTCTGGGGTCTTACGGACCCAAGCCTCGTCAGGCTGTTTCCCCTTATTTTGCACCTGTGCCACAGTTCCACTCCTTGTAACAACATTAATGGCCGGGAAAGGTCTTTTCTCTACAGCAATCATCTGAATATTTTGAGTAGAAGTGCCATTTATTTATTGTATCTTGGCTATCAACTATGGGCATTTCTCAATCACATGATCAACTGCTCTGCAATATCGACATGTCGTAGTTGGGTTCTGACAGTCTCTAGCTACATGTCCTGCCTGATTATAGTTATAGAAAATAACCTGGCCTTGACCTCTTCCAGTCATACCACCACAATCGCGACCTCTAAAATTACCTCGACCTGGTGTACTACCATGGTAACCATATCCATCATTGCCTTGTGCATCGGGTTGTACCCTATAAGAATCATAGGTTCGCTCTCTCATGAGTTCAAAGCTGTGACATCCGTCTTCATTGTGTCCAACTGACTTACAGAACTTGCAGTAGGGATTCTTAGGTACTTGAACATATCTCTGCAGCAGATAGAAATCTTCAGGTCGATGCTGGCCAGTTGTTTTACATATCTCACAATATAGGACATTAGGGTTAAACGAGTTTGGTGCACCAGTATTCAAATAATTTCGTAATGCAGGACACTGTTCTTTGTCATGACCTTCTGTCTTGCATCATGTACACCAAACCTTTTCTTGAATAGATTTCCCTTTTTTCATGTCGCGAAGCTCCAAAGCCATTTCTACTAACTGTGCCTGTATATGGGCTATTCTGGAGTTATCTCCAACAGGAGTTGTTTCAAGTTTCATAGCAATTTCCAACGCCTCTTGCTGATTAGTAACCTTCTATTGCATCAATGGAAACCTGATATGAGGCAATAGTGCTACAATGAACCATTCTTTATGTTGTTCTGGTCCAATAGTGAAGCTAACTTGATCCAACAGAACCTTGAACCTCTGATCAAAGTTCCAAACTGATTCACCTCGCTTCTGCTGAATTTCTTTTAGTTCAGTTATACACTGTGACTCCGATTTAGGCTTCTTGAATTCTTTGATCATTGCTTTTTTAANCTCATCCAAGAGCATTTTAATTTTCAAACTTAATGAATTCAGGTACTTACCCCTTGGTCCTTTGAAAAAGTGTCTTTCTGCTTCGCTGAAAGAAGTATGTGTGTCGATGGCGAACTTCATCACAAATGCTTCAAGGGTTTGCATTATCCAGAAGTCAACAGCTCTTGATACCGCGTTGTTCACACTTTTCAACAGCTTGATTCTTTTTGGGGTCCAGTCAGGAGACTGATCTTCTTTGAAGTTTGTCTTTCTTTCTGTCAACCTGGATAACCACTGGTGCAATTCTATGTGGATACTACCAAAGAAAATTTCATAAATATCATAAAAAAAACGTACCTTTGCAAGAAGTCGTCTGAGCTACGACGAGGGTCCTTATTCTCTTGTTCAGCAAATTTCAGATAGGTATCCTCAACCCAGTCACTGATTTCTTTTACTGAGGGCCTCCAAATCATATCCCTCCAGGTACGACGTAGATCCCTCTTGAAGCAGATACTGGTTCAACTGACAATGGAACCAATTTGTTGGGCTAAGGGCAGACCCAGGTTCTTATGCTTTTCTCTTTGCACCAACAAACAGACCCACAGTGTTGGCCCTTTCGGCAGCAACCTACGAACATGTTGCAGTCTCACCCGAAACAGATATGGGGTGCCGCAGAATCAGGTTTTTGCAGGCAAAAGAGGGATATTACTGTACCTTTAGCCTTAACAAGTAATAATCATGCAATACAGAGCTTTGACATTCACTTAAAAATCTTCGCAGTTTAGATAAAAAGACAGTTACTTTCTTAACCCTTAACCGGGAATTCACAGCGAAGTTAGTACCTAGCGATATGTCTTGCTTATCATTCATCTACTTATCAAATGCATAAAAACATAACAGGAACAAAATAAAAGGAACCACCACAACACAAGATATACATGGTTCACCCCCAGTGTAGGGGCTACGTCCACAGAACTGTGTTTATATTCAACTCTTTACAAACACATAGTTCTAATTTGCGCACTTAGCTGTAGATCTTCTCAATAGCCCAAAACTGTGCACTTAGCGGCAGAACCTTTCTTCCAAAACCCTCTACGCACTCAGTTACAGAGGTCGTCCACACACTCAGCTGGGACTTAACCCTAACCCAAAAATAGACCTTAGCTTCTTCGCAGCACATCAACATCATAACACAAAAAGTCTACCAATTTCCCTTTACTCCTTTACGTAAGTGCCTATTTATACAAGTGCACTATTACAATACCATGGGTTTAAACAATGGGCTTAAAAAACATGGGCTTAAACCATGGGTTATTTACAGAAAGAGGGGCTTCGACCCAACCCCGAAACCCCTAAGACTATTTTGGACCGCAACTCCGCTTACAAGCTTCACACCAAAACCACAGAGTTGCCAAAATTAAGGACCTTCAAGGTCCGAGCCCCAATAGCAGATGACCTCTATATGTGTTCCCCACACTCTAGTGGTTGGTACCTATGGACCCAGTGGCACTAGCGGACCCAAAGGCTCTGGTGGACCCAGTGGAACCAAAATTAAGTAAATGACTCCTAATTTAGGAATAATGATCTAATATAATATGAATGGACAAAGAGACAAAGGGAGGATTAATAATAATCCTAACAAAACTCTCTCTCCTCTCCCTCTGGAAGAAATTAGGGTTTTGCAAAGTTTGGCATTTAGAAGATATGCTTTCATAGAAATTTGTCCCTCCCTAGAGAACATCTATTGAGCCCAGGATCAAATTTTTTAGGTGTTGAATCTCCAGGAAATCCAAACCCTAGTTTGTCCATGAACCAGAAAACTACGAAAAACCAGAACCATAAATTTTGTAGAAATTGGAACCTCGCAAGTAAGATTTGAAGGGTGGAGATTTGGGATCTCCAGAAATCAAGTGGGCCAACCAACTCGTCTCAGTCAAGCACATCTCTTGGCAAGGTTAGCTTTTCATTTTGATAAATTTGAATTTTTAGTGACCTCATGGATAGGATGGCCCCAAGCCCTAAGCTTGATGACAAATTCAAAGGCATAGAAAACTTCTTAGGATGGAAGTATAGCATTGGTCTCATTCTTAAAGAGAATGGTCTTGAGAAGTACATCAAAGATGAATTTGTAGAACCAAAAGAAGATGAAGCTAAGGAGAAGCATGAGAAAGACCTAATCAATAAAATGAGGATCATTGTTGATTCTATCAAAGATCACTTGATCCCTCTAGTGTCATCTAAGAAGATACCAAAGAAAATGTATGATGCACTTTCCAGAATGTATCAGGGAAGGAACATCAACATAAAGATGAATTTGAGAGCTCAACTGAAGGGAACCAAGATGGGAAAATGAGAATCAATTCAAGATTACTTCACAAGGGTATACCAGTTCAGGGAACAAATAAGTTCCATTGGAGAGACCCTTGATGAGGATGAACTAGTTATGACTGTTCTCAATGGTCTCACTAGACATTGGGATTCATTCATACATAATCTGTGTGCCAAAAAATAAAGTATCAAGTTTGACATTGTATGGGAAGATTGCATTTAAGAAGAAGCTAGAGTAGCTAACAAAGAAGCTCTACTTAGAGAAGATGATCAAGCTCTATCCATCCATACTAAAGGAAGAAAACAATCAAAATTCAAGAATGGTAGTCATAAAAATTCAAAGAATAAGTTTCAAAAGAAAAGAGAAAACAATCAAAAGAAAGATTACTCAAAGTATCAATGCTATAACTATCTTAAGATAGGACATCTTGCCAAAGAGTGTCCACCAAAGAAGAAGAATAACAAAATGCATCATTCTCATCTAGCTGAAGCTTAGGAATAATAAGAAAGACCTCAAAAGAGACTAACAAAAGAAGAAGATGTAGAAGAATATGTACTATTCTCTACACTCTCTGGGTCTATAATACCTAGAGAAGATACATGGATTATTGATAGTGGTGTTTCAAAGAACATGATAGGGAAGAAGCAAAATCTGTCAAGACTTGAAGAAAAGATCTCTCATAAGAAAGTATAATTAGGAGATGACTATCAATATCCCATCAAAGGTATTGGTGAATCAAGCTACAAGCTTGACTCCGAAACTTCCATGAAGATGAAGGAAGTATTATATGTACGAGGTTTGGAAAAAGAAGCTACTTTCCATCTCAACACTAGATAAGAAAGGATATATAGTTTCTTTTATAGATGGACAAGTACTTATGTGGTCCAAAGGAAAGACACTTGAAGATGTTGTGGTCATTGGTGAAGAAGGAGGACTGTACAAACTCAAATTACATCCAGAGACAGACCTCATCCATGAGACCACTAGCTCAACTGAACTATGGATTAGGAGGCTTGTTCACATAAAATACAAAGCACTACCCTATGTGAGCAAGGTGGTAACAGGGTTACCAGATCCGAATATTGAGCACGAAGGAACTTGCAAAGGATGTACCTCCTAGAAAGGTAGAAGTTGATCCCTCTCCTGAAATAATAGCATCTGAATATCATGATATGCTAGAACCTCAGGAACCCCCTACTATGGATATATCTCGAAAGAGAAAACCTGCTTGGGTAAGAGAAATCATATAAGAAGCAGAAAAGTAAGGAGCTCCAAAAGCCTCCATAAGAACAAGCAAAAGATCAAATCCATTCTCTAGTTATGTAGCTTTTATGTGTGACCTTGTAGATCAAGAACCCACTAGCTACAAGGAATTTGTCTAGAAGAAAGAGTGGGTGGAAGAAATGAATGAAGAATACTAGTCAAGTATGAAGAATGATGTTTGGGATATACTACCCAAACTAGAAAACAAGAGTGTGATATCTTCGAAATGGATCTATAAAATAAAACATGTTGCTGATGGAAGTATTGAAAAGTAAAAGGAAATATTTGTGGCTAGAGGATTCTCTCAGAAAGAGGGGATTGATTGTAAAGAGACATTTTCTCCAGTAACAAGGCACACTTCCATTAGAACCATCATGGCACTTGTTTCCATGATGAAGTGGGATCTAAACCAAAGATGTAAATACATCCTTCCTAGATGGTATGATTGAGGAAGAGTTTTACATCGAACAACCACAAGGATTTGAAGTCGAAGACAGAGTGACTCATGTATGTAAGTTGAAAAAGGATCTGTATGGACTGAATAAAGATCCTAGAGCTTGGTATGGTAGAATAGATAGCTTCTTGAGCTTGGGCTTTACTAAAAGTAAAGCTCATCCTAACCTTTACATGAATATTATGGATGATGAACCTATCATACTATTACCGTATGTGGATGATCTATTTCTGACTAGAAATGGGAAACAGATCACATAAAGCAAGAAGAGTCTAGCTGAAGAATTCGAGATAAAAGATCTTGGATTGATGTATTATTTCCTCGGGCTGGAAGTGTACCAGATCCCAGAAGGAATATTTCTAAACCAAGGACAATATGCAGTAGAAATATTGAAAAGATTTGATATGTTGGATTGCAAATCCATGGCCACACCCATGGACACCAACCTGAAGCTGTTATCTGATGAATCATCAGAGTTAGTAGATATGACTCAGTACATACAAACTATTGGGTCATTGATGTATCTTACGAATACAAGTCCAGATATATGCTTTTTTGTGAACACCTTAAGTCAGTATCTAGTTAAACCTAGACGGATTCACCTGATAGCTGCATAGCATGTGATGAGGTACCTAAAAGCTACGATAGATTTTGGACTATACTATGTTAGAGATCATGAATACAAATTGTATGGATATATAGACTCAGAATGGGAAGAAAGTGTCACAGACAAAAATAGAACCTCAGGTGGATGTTATTGTCTGGGGATCTACCATGATCACATGGTTTAGTAAGAAATAGTCCAGTGTTGCTCTCAGCACAACTGAAGCAGAGTACATAACATCTTGCTCCTCTAGTTTTGAAGTGATATGGCTTCAGCAAATAATGTCAAGTCTATTTAACATGGAGTTGGATACCACATTGATTCTTTGTGACAACCATAGTTGTATAAAGATGACAGAGAATCATGGGCTCCATGATAAATCAAAGCACACAGAAATATGATACTTTTATATAAGGGATATGGTACAAAAGGGAGCTATAAAACTCCAGTATGTGGGTACCGATGAGCAAGTTGCTGATGTGCTAACCAAGCCTCTATCTTGAGTAAAGTTTGAATATTTATGTGACAAGTTTGGTGTAGTCAAAAAATACTTTTCTTACAAGGAGGAACAATGATGATACTACAAACTTTCCTTGAAAGAAGGAATGATGAAGATGTGGACTCTCTTCGAAAAAGGAGGAACAATTTGAAGATATGGACTCTCCTTGGAAATGAAGAACATGTCGAAGATATAAACCCTCCTCGGAAGAAGGGGGAGCAGGTTGATGATATGGATCCTCCCTAGAAAGGGGGAGTGATTATAAGACAATCATTAATGATGGTATGACAGTGAATCTCCAGTATGAAAGCGGTCAAGTGTGCCTGAAAATGCTGACAAGGTCTAACATTCACTTGTAGATGATAGTATCCTCTCTTGAGGATGGTATTGCAGGAAATAACACTCTGTTCCTGAGAGTGGTCCTTACTAGCTAAGGATGGCCCTACAGAAATTACTCTCACATGGAGAGTATACCCACATTAATTTGTGGATGTCATAGAATAACACTCACTTAGGAGTGGTCCTATATTTGAAGCTGAGGATTCTCTACAATGAGTCCTTACAAATGACAAGGCCTGCATTTAGGTGCGGTCGAGATATTCCTTGCAGACGTTACTCTCGCATGGAGAGTGTACCTACATTTATATGTGGATGTCTTAGTATAACACTCGCATGGAGTGGTCCTATATTTTACGCTGAGGATTTCCTATGATGAGTCCTTACGAATGAAGGGGGCTGCATCTAGGTGCAGTCGAGATCTACAGTTGTAGATGATACTCTTGCATGGATAGTATGCCTACATGTACATGTAGATTCCTTAGTATAACACTCGTCTAGAGTGGTCCTAGTTCTAATAAGCTGAGGATGGTCTACGATGAGTCCTTGTGAGCAATATGGTCCTGCATTCATTTGTGGATGAATCAACTGGTCAATACTATGGATTCTCCTCGTTAAGGGGAAGTATGCTGATGGAGGATTGAATCATCCTTGGACCTATTTCCTAAAGTGATAGGTATTGATAATCCCACAAAGAGATCATGTGTACTGCGGGTAGTGTGGCGGCAAAGGATTGAAAAGGTCGAAGTGTAGCTGCAAAGGATCAAGAAGATCAAAGTGATGCTGCAAAGGAACGAGAATATTGAAGTGCTTCTACAAAGGATCAAGAAGATCGAAGTGTTGCTACAAAGGATCAAGAAGATCGAAGTGCTGATACAAAGGATCGAGAAGATCGAAGTGCTGCTACGAAGGATCGGAATATCAAAGTGTTGTTGTAAAAGGATCAAGTGATCATGTGCTGCAAAAGATGAAGACATTGAAGAGTAACTATTACAGTTATCGATGATTGTTGAAAACTTCCTATGACGTATAGATGTATTACCTTGATACTGCTAAATATTCTCTCTCTCGTTACTCCTATAGTTGATGATGATGTTGTTAGTAGAATACCCTTCTCATTAAGGGGGAGTGTTGAAATATTGTAACTTCAAAGGATATTTGAAATGCATTTTATTGATGTACCCCAAGGGAGATGTTATTATGTCGGGATGTTATTATTATAATTGATCATCATAGAGTCATGAGGTAAATCCTCCATTGTAAGTTGAGTCAATAGTATTCTAATGAATAATATATAATATTGTTTTAATTCTTCCTAGGTGAATTCGGCCCAGTTAGTTTAGTGGGGCCGACTAGTTAGGGTAAAATTCAAGTGACTTAAAGTATATAAATAGAGGCGATGTGTTCCTCATTAGAACATAGACTCACTCACTTGTGTAGCGCATAGGAGAGAGAGAGAGACATGCCAAAAAGGAGGAGAATACATGTTTTGGGGTTTTATCTTATACATCTTATACATAGGATTTTTTTTGGGTTTTCTTCCCCTTGAGGGTTTCCTAGGATAAATATTGTGTCTATCTTGTGATTGTGTTTCTTTCAATGATTTTGCATATGGTACTATTGTGAATTTTTATTAAACACTAATAATATCTAGCTAAGCATATTATGTTTCTTAAGTGATTCCTACATATGCTACTGTTGCTCAGCACTCCCCATGAGCTTCGTGACATGGACTAACTGCCTCCCAAGATCATAACTCTGGAAATTATGGTGAAGATTAACACCTGTAGGTTTTGGTCTAATGAAAATCATGAGTCCAACATCTTCTTCCGTCATAGACTCTTCTTCTGACCACAATATTTATCTTTCCAAACATAATTCCGCTTAACGTTTCCTAGGGCCAACAACATGCTTCTTTAATTTCACATTAGACAACATAATCACTAAATTTAGGAGACTTTGATTGTTGTCCTTGAATTTTTCATCGATGCCATATACCATTACATGAATTCTATTTTTCTCCCCCCCCCCTACTCCCCCGAAAAGAAAATAATGTATATCATATATAGAGAGAAATTTACAATAAATACTCAACAACAAATACCTTTTTTTATCTAGGAGGATATTGGTGGCCACCCACCTATTCCACTTGGACCCCCACCATTGTTTCTTTTAGTTTTCCAGTTTCCTTAATTGTAGCAAAATTTACAATTTTTGGCAGTTTTCAGGTCCTAAACATCCGGAGCCGTTTTGAGGCCCTAAACGACGTTTTTTTGGCATCGAATGGTCGGGCAAATATGAATCCATTCTGGACTCAATATTTGTTATTTATAGATGTAGTCCTTGAATAGATATTTCTAATGATGTATCATGTGCGTCTAACAGAGGTAGTATGCCAAAGTTACGACCCCGAGAAATTGATGTACCAAGTTACCCCACGGGGCCCACATTATGGCATTTCACCTCCTATGGTTAAGTTTTGGATGTGTAGGGTTTCCATTATTTCTCAGTAATATATAGGCCTTCGAGCCTCATTGTAACACAAAGTTCATAGGCATGTAGCTGCCACATCTCTTCTCAGAGATAAGCTACCAACACTTTAGCTAGTATATTTCCATTATGTATGTAAACAAGTTCCAGTTCTTTGATTAATGAAATGAAGTGTTATTTCCACTGCATATTTGTTTCTATGGTTATTTGTGTATTTTGTTGTGTTCCTTCATAAATCCGGATCAGTGGTATCAGAGCAATCTGCTCTTTCTTGATCCTTCTTTGCATGTCCCCAATGAGGGTGGGGTATAAAGAGTTAGGGCTTGATCTGGTTGAACCTTTGCAAGATCAGCCTCCCAAATCCCGACGGCCTCCCATGGGGGATGAAAAGAAAGACGAGGGTGCAGAATATCCTATCAAAATGTTGCTTGAGGAGGCCCTTGAAAAACAAAGGAAAGTGATGATAGATAACTTCACCTAGATCCTTCAAAGACTTCCCACTTGCGGTGCATCTGCACCTAGTAGTCACTCTGGAGGCACAACCCATTTTAAGGTACAAGTAAACTTTGACATTCCCATATTTGATGGCCGAATAGATGTAGATGTCGTATATAGATGGTTGAATCTATTAGAAGGATATTTCTCGGTTCAGGACTTTTTCAACCAGGAAAAGATTACTTTTTCACTACTCAAAGCCGCCCCTCATGTCAAGGACTGGTGGAAACCTATTGTGAGAGAAATGACGAGGAGGAACCCTCTCTGTTCTCGGTCGTACCCACTTGGAATTCATTCTGAGATGCCATAAAGGGACAATATTATCCCATGGGGAGCTATGAGGACAAGTACATACAATGGACTACGCTGTGGCAGCAAAGAGATCAAGATGTGCATGAGTTGATGAATCTGTTCCATACCCTGTGCACCAAGTTGGGTATCAAATATTTAGAGAAACATTTGGTGCTGAAGTAATGTAGTTGTCTGCACAGATACATTCAGGAGGAAATGGAGTTCCTCGACATCTCCTCGCTTGGTACGGCATACCAGTATGCTGCCAAAATTGAGCAAAAATTCAAACAGAAAAAGAGAGACTTTGGATTTGCGAATCAAAAGCAAGTGAAAGGTTCCCCCAAACCGCAAAACCAAGGACACAGCCAAGGCATGGCAACTCAATACAAATTTCCAAAGCCGCAAGAAAAGAACAACACTGCGAAGCCAAAGAAGGAAGCGAGAAAGTGGTGTGATTTCCATAAGAGACCCACTCACAACACCAGTGAGTGTCGAGCCAAGCAATCACTACTGGCCGAGATAAAGGCTTCCAAATCATATGCATACTATGACACTGAATCAAAACCCGAGAAGGGGAATGACAGAGGGAAGAAGATTATCGATGCAAATCCCAATGCCACCGTTGCCACCACGGAGATCCAAAAGGAAGAACCAAAAGATTCAGAGGAGGAGGAGCATCTTTTCCACTCCTAGATGTGGATAAAGGGTTCCCCACTACAGTTCATTGTCGACAATGGGAGCCAAAAGAACCTTATTTCAGTAGAGGTCATGAAGCGGTTGGGCTTGCCGACCACAAAACACCCACAGCCGTACACCATCGGGTAGCTTCACCAAGGACGGGATCTTCATGTCAGCCAGCAGTGCCTCCTTCCCTACAGCATCAAGCCCTTCACTGATGAGGTATTATGTGATATTTCTCCTCTTGATGTTTGTGATGTATTATTAGGTCAACCATACTTATGGAAGCACATGCTGTGTATGAGTCCCGGCCTCGCGTTGTTATTATTACATTGGGAATAAGTTGTACAGGATACCAAAGGTACCACCTCTTGCCGCTATCTCTTTGGTTACTGCAAAACAATGCAGTAAGCTCATTTCCAAAATAGAGAAATTTGTTTTCTTAATGATCTGCCCTCAGGGAAAGAAGAAGATCGTGGCCACGCCCTCCAGATAGGGCTCATTCGCATGACAACAAGAAATGGACAAGGTCATGGAGGAGTACTGAGACATATTCACCTCACCCACAGGGGTTCCTTTGCACTGTTAGGTCAAGAACCCCAACGATCTGACCCCAGGCGTGCCACTTCCCAATGGACCGATCTATCGACACTCTATTATGGAGAATGATGAAATCAAGAGGCAAATTCAGGAGTTGCTGCAGAAGGGTCACATCCATCCAAGTTCACCTCCCAGTGGGAGCCCGATCGTGTTGGTATAGAAGAAGGATGGGACTTGGAGACTCTGTATTGACTATCGGGTGCTGAACAAGATCACTGTCCGGAATAGGTACCCGATCCCACAGATTGATGACCTCCTAGACTAGCTTAAAGGGGCTAAATATTTTAGCAAGATCGACTTAAAGTACGGGTATCACTAGGTACCGATCAAACCGACCAATGTGTGGAAGACTGCTTTCAAATCCAAGGAGGGCCTTTTCAAATGGTTGGTCATGCCTTTCGGGCTGACGAATGCTCCTGCAACCTTCATGAGACTGATGGATGACATCTTGTAGCCATTCACCAACTCATTTGTAGTAGTGTACTTGGATGACATACTAATATTCAGCCAGACTTGGGAAGAGGACCTCCACCACATCCGATAGGTCCTCCAAATGCTGCAGCAGCACAAGTTGTGTGTTAATTTGGACAAGTGCACTTTTGGCATGACCCAGGTTCAGTATTTGGGATACATTATTGATGAGTATGGGGTACATGTGGATCCAACCAAGATCCAAGTCATTCAGGATTGGCCAGCCCCAACTACTCTAACAGAGCTTCACATCTTTTTGGGTCTTACTAATTTCTACCGTAGGTTCGTGTTGGGATTCTCTCATATCACTTGGCCCTTGAGTCAAGTCACCAAGGGAGGAGCAAAAGAAAAATTCTTCTGGTCAGAAACTCAACGGAAGGCGTTTGCAGAATTGAAACATCGCCTTTGCTGTGTCCCAGTTCTCACATTACCAGACTTGCAACAACCATTTGAGATCGAGATAGACACCTCTGACTATGTTATTGGGGCAGTCCTTACTCAACAAGGGAATCTAGTGGCATATCACAGTGAGACACTGTCCGACACATTCCGAAAATATCCCACTTATGACAAAGAGATGTATTCCATTGTATAGGCTTGCTGACAATGGAAGCATTACATTTTGGGGAAGGAAACGATCATCCACATAGATCATCAACCCCTGCAGTTCATACAGACACAGGGGAATTTACATAACGATCGCCATCAGAAGTGGTCCACATATCTACAACAGTTTCATTTGAATATCAAGTACAAGAAGGGAAGCACCAATAATGTTGCAGACTACCTCAGCCGACCACTGATCATAGCGATAACCACCGTGCTTAACTCTTGTGGGCACGAGCCCTTTGATTGGCTGCTTCTCTACAAGAGCAATCCAAAATTCAGCCACACATATAGGACGATCAAGTTCCAAATTTTCAACTCCAGGATGCACTACTATGTCACATGGGACACCTTTGTGTTCCTTCAAGCGAGTGTGCCAAATGTTTTTGCATTTCCACCTAGGTATAAAGCCTATTATTTCAACTGTAAATTGACCATGCAAATTTGTACAAATGTTTGTAAAACGGTCACCATGCTACAACTGTTATCACACTTTATCTACCAATGTACAATTACTGCATGTCATTTTGTTAAGAGATTTAATACATTTTTTAAAACTTGGCCTATTTATCTATTTGTTAGATCAATTTCGCACACTGATATTTTGAACTATGGATATATGCATTTCCTAGTTTATAACAAGTTTGGACTCATCCATTACTAGAAAGTTCTTTATACCTTCCATATTTCCCTCATTTTCCACAAACTTTGGCTTACTATTTAGGGCTCTTTCTGGTCCACATTTTAGTTTGATTAAATGTTGTTTAGGGCTCTGTTTGGTTCGCATTTTACTTTGATTAAATTTTGTTGCTTTAAATACAAGAATTCTCTAGCAAGTCTCATGGTATGGTGTCCTTAACTAGCCTCACTAAAATATGCCCAAGCTTCCCATTAGACATTATATGGATGGTTACTAAAGTATCCAGTTCTTAGAAAGAGATGGCCCTCTTGAAAAGTTCAGTTTTGTCCCATGTCTAAAAAAAATGTATTTTCCTCTTAGCATTTGTGTTCGGAATTCTTGAAATTGTTGTATTGCAATTGTTGCAAAAAATAAACCATAATGTTGATAAAAAATGACATTGTTATGGATAAATTTTAAATTGTAATATATCTATTCCTGTTATGAATGTGAATATATAGATCATTTGCTTGGAAGTCAGTCTTCGTAAATCAACAATAAGAACTTGGTTACTTTTATTTTATTCAATGGACAAAGGGCCAAAAATGTTGGTGCTTTGCGAGATTGACAAAGTGAAGTGCACCAGTGTTTCATTTTTTATATGATCTATTTGTAACATTCACACAAACAAGGATAAATCAAACTTTGGAGAGTGTTCTTCGCAATGCAATGTATTAGAACATATTTCTTTCCACATATACCAAAACAAAATTCCTTTATTGAGTAACTATATTGATAAACTCATACAACACCTTTTAACTTCATCTTATGCAGGGTAGTCTATTGGCATTAATCAAAATTAACTTGGATTTGTTAAAGCATTAACTTGGATCTTATGCGACTCCTCTTCAACGTTACGGTGAAAGAAAAACTTCCACATTTCTTTCTAATGAACGACATTAATGCATGGTAAATACTTCTGTTGAAAGACAATATTTTGTGGGGCCTGAGGCCCTTCATTGGCCAAGCAGGAATACACGTCTCTTTATTTGGTATCTTTAGATAAGAATTAGATAGGATATGATACATATCATGTAGATTGATGCATTGTTATATTTGTTATATTTTTTTTTTCCTTTGTAAAAATTAGTTGTGATTTTTTTGGACAATCGTTTAGTGATTCAGACGCTTTGTTACCATGTTAATGACTTCATTTCAAATTACTTATGCTGAAACCCTAATGGGCATAAAGATTGAATTATAAGTTAGGATTAGAAGTTAGCTGAATATGATATTATATGTTAGCTACGTATAATGGGTTTCATACACAACATTAATTCAATTTGTATTAATTTTTCAAACTCTTGTAGGCATACAACCCAAATTATAAGTTAGTTGAGTTTGATAGGTTTTGAATGCAACATCTTGTGTTGATCCAACTAATTATGCAAATGACCATGCTCTCCATGTATTATTTAAATCAATTAGCCAATAGAAGAGTTAGTATGCTCAAACCCCTAAATATTTCTTTGCTCTTAATAGTGACTTTGCATTAGACATGGGTTCCAATGAAAATGGCCTTTAATTCCTCTACGATACCAAGATCCTCAAATCCATATCTATAGTTAAATGATGTTTGTGGCTAGGGCACTTGACTAGAGAACTAGATAAAGGACACCTTCTATGTGTCATAGTAGTGGATGATGTGTATTTGACGAGGACCATGCTTCACTATATATTTTGTTATTGCATATGCTTGGGCAATAGACACGTGACATAAATTGGTTCGCTATGTTAAGTTCTTATAAAGTTGAGTTATGGCATATCTGTCATGCCA
>LPNX010764544.1:66444-90323 GCA_001517045.1 Pseudotsuga menziesii
AATTTACAAGCCGAGGATAGTTGACCAAAATCTAAGAGGATATATTCACACCTAGAGGGGTGTTGGGCCTAGGGACAAGAAGGTAGAATTCACTTAGAATTATTCCTAAGTATGGAGAAGAGATAAAGAAGAATAAGGAGTTGTGACAGAAAATAAATAAAAGAAAGGAAGTTGTGATAGAAGAAGTAAACGAAAGGAAGAAGAAGGAAGAGGTGCAACAGAAGAAGAAGTTGTGCCAGAAGAGGAAGTCGCGATAGAAGGAAGTGACTGCAACACGGGAAGGTGCGACATAATAATAGTATCAGAAGGCATGCAAGTAGCATAAGGACTGGAAAATGACAGTAAGATAAAATGAGTAGAAAGTGACATGCCTTAACGATCATGGGTACAAGTTCGACTATAGCCAGCGTAAACCACATGTATGAAGCTATATTTATAAGTCAAGACGTTAGTGCCTCCTGATTAGGTGTTACTAGAAAAGAAAATACAACCTGTTGGCTAGATATAGGAAGTCGAATAAGAAGGCGACAGGAAATGACTCTGTAATGAGTCTAAGGAATGCCTAATTTAGAGGCACTTTTCAGTCTCGGAAGGCACTGTGTTTTCCATATTGAGAGTATGTTTTTTGTTTCTAGTTTGGGCACTATCACTACATTCCCCAAATAATGCGTCCCCCATTTGGGCCAAAGGACCACAATTTCTTTGAAGCGCTTCACATGGGAAGTAGGGATAAACATAGAACTAACTAACATTAAGAGAGCATGCCCTAATCTATCACTATGCCCTAATATTTCTTTAAACTATTATGCTGAAGTGCATGCCTAGAAACACTACAGAATTTGAACCCGAAATCTGACGACAGAATCCGACGTCATCCGACATTTCGCATGGATGTGTCGGACAACAATCAATCTACAGAATGCCAACAAAAAAATATTTCTAGCGATGTCGATTATCCGACACACTGGAGTCAGAATTCCAACGCTTGTAGTGGTGGTTATTTGACACATCCGTGCCGGATAGGCGTCGGATGTCCAACTCCTGTAGTGGTGGTTATTCGACACCTAAATTTTGGATCTTTGACGTTTGTGAACCCAAAAAAAATTAAGGCTTACATGATTTTAAATTTTATGGTCCCATACTTTTAACGGTACTTATGTTCAAGGCGTCGAATATCTAACGCATATCCATTATAAATATAAATTGTTTTAAACATTTCGACATGTTTGTTCTAGAAGAGACAGACGATTGCGAAAATTATTTGTTCCTCGATGGACGTTTTCAGGAATAGTTTTATTCTTCAATGGGCGATTGTGGGAATTTTTTTTTCATCGATAGACAGTTTGCCGGGAATTTTTTATTATTCGATTTCTCTCCGTTTTACAAAGCCTTGATGCGTGGTTGATGCGTGGAACTTGATTTTTTAAGACAACTGGTTATATTCATTAACGAATTTTATGACAAAATGTCAAATAGATTAAATATTACGGATCCAAACGAAGACAACCGACAATTGCTTGCTAGACTATGGGATGCAGCGAAACGAAGGGGTGATGGAAAATTTTATTATCCTTGTACTCAATGCAGGGGATTTAAGAGGAGAAGAATATTGATCTCAACAGCCACAAAACATTGCAGGGAACATGGAAACGCTGAGGGGGGGAACGAATATCGTCCATTTGTAGGTTTAGCATTATAAACATTATTCTATTCATTTTTTTTTGTAATTGTATGTATTATTTTTTTTTCCATATATTAATGTATATCTATTGATGTTTCCATGTATTTATATTAAAGGAAAGACACCCTATAGCATGTCGTCCAGAGGAAGTGCTTTCAGAACAAGTTCAGGATCAGGAGCATGGAGCATGTATGTTTAATGGAGAACAGGTGAATGATCATATTGAACAAGATGATCATGCCGATGATGTAATTGAAGATGATGGTACAAATACATTTATCCATGATTCATTTAACATTAGAATGGATGATGATGATGTTGATAATGAAAATGATGATGACTTTGATGATGTTCATGATATACCTCTGTTGGGATTTGGGCAAACCCGGGTTCTATACTTTTATCTTCGCACCAACAAAGAGACCCACAGTGTTGGCCCTTTCGGCAACAACTTGCGAACAGGTTGCAATCTCACCCGAAACAGCTATGGGTTGCCGCAGAATCAGGTTTCTGCAGGCGCAAGAGGGATATTACTGTACCTTTAGTCTTAACAAATAATAATCATATAATACAGAGCTTCGACATTCACTTAAATAGCTTCACAGTTTAGATAAAATGATAGTTTCTTGCTTAACCCTTAACTGGGAATTCACAGCGAAGTTAGTACTTAACAGTTTATCTTACTTTATCATTCATCTACTTATCAAATGCATACAAACATAACAAAAACAACATAAAATAACCACCGTAACACAAGATATACGTGGTTCACCCCCAGTGTAGGGGCTACATCCACAGAACTACGCTTATATTCAACTCTTTACAAACACACAGTTCTGATTTGTGCACTCAGCTGCAGATCTTCTCAATCACCCAAAGTTGTGCACTTAGCTGCAGAACCTTCCTTCCAAAAACCCTCTGCGCACACAGCTGCAGAGGTCGTCCACGCACTCAGCTAGGACTTGACCTTAAACCCTAAAACTAGATCTTATCTTCTTCGCATCAAATCATCATACATCAACAACCCTTGACTCCTTTACATAAGTGCCTATTTATACAAGTGCACTATTACAATACCATGTGCTTAAACCATGGGCTTAAACCATGGGTTTAAACCATGGGTCATTTACAAAAAGAGGGGCTTCGACCCAACCCCGAAAC
The DNA here is from genome assembly GCA_001517045.1 of Pseudotsuga menziesii. Lineage (NCBI taxonomy): Eukaryota > Viridiplantae > Streptophyta > Pinopsida > Pinales > Pinaceae > Pseudotsuga > Pseudotsuga menziesii. The sequence goes on from LPNX010764544.1 coordinate 69,287, forward strand.
CCCTAAGACTATTTTGGACCGCAACTCCGCTTACAAGCTTTTCACCAAAACCGCGGAGTTGCCAAAACTAAGGACCTTCAAGGTCCGAGCCCCAATAGGCCCCTAAGACTCACCAATGTCCCGTCCCGGGACACTCTGCTGCTTTTCTGGGGGAAGAATATTGTTGGCGAAGATAGTGAATTGCTTGTTGAGGCTGCGTATGATATCTTCGGTTGCTTGCTCTTTTTCCACTATCTCCTGCAAGGTTGTTGTAGATGCTTCACTGGCCTTTTCCTATTCAAATGCATCATACTCCTTCAGGACTTTGAGCTGTTTGTCCACAACAGTGCTCAACTCCATGGCTTCATTAAGAAGGGGCTGCACAGAGTTCACCAATAGTGTCTCTTTTCTTCTGTAAGACTTAATTTCTTGCTGGAGCTCATTGCTCTGCTTCACCTTAAGCATCTTCTTCATAGGAGGCAATGCCTTAATCTCTGCTTTCACTTCCTCCAGCTCTGTCTGTCGCTGCTTGATGGTTTCCTGCAACTTTTCGACTTCGGGGTTGTCCTACAAGTTTGCCTAGGCCTCGACATTTTCATCTAGCAGTTTTGCTGCACTGCTCACAAGATCTGAGATCTTCGTTGGTGAGGCCTGAATATCTCTGCGACGCTATTCCTTGACCTCTGGTGGACTCTCAGGAATGATGCGAATTTGAAGCTCTGCAATCTAAGCCTCATGTTCTGCTTTCATCTTCTCTATCAGGATTCGATACTGTTGTGCATAGTTTTTCATCTTAACGATTCTTTGCTCTGGTTCTTCTTCATCCTGCACGTCGAAGTCAGGGAGACTCCGACACGCCTCATCCAATGCTCGCACTAGAGTAGCCCGCTTGTCTTATGCTTCCCTCTTATTCTGCTCAGCTTCTTCCAACTGCGCTGCGAGGCTCTCACTCTGCTTCGTGGTGTTTTCCAACTGCCTGTGTGAGTAGCTGTCGCGTTCTTGGATCTCGTTCATGATTGCCAATTGACAAAGATGTAGCTCCGTCATAGACAACCTGGTGTAATCTATCCCAACTGTCATGCTCATCTGCGAGCGAGATGCTGCATCGGTTATTATAAGGGCTGCACTTGGCACTTGTTCTCTGTTATCTCTGGCTGGCCATTGTCTTATGTCTGGATACGCGCTTACTGGGGCACTACTTTCTATAGCACCAGTCACTGATTTTTCTGCTAACTTCTTTAGTTCTGTAATTAGTTGTGCTACGCCGGTAAGCGCATCAAGGTGCGTAGCTGCAAAATCTGCCCACTTGAGAGATAATACTTCTGTGGACTTTGTCAGAGCCTGATCAAGCTCTTCAACTGTCAAAGCGGGCTCTTCAACGATATCTTCCCCTTTGATGCCTTCGCTTTCTTTCTGGGCTGAGGTTTAGTCACTTCCTCTGCCTCTGACGACTTGCGCTTATCTGGGCAATTGGGGTCTAAGATAGTTTTGACCGATTCTTCTTCTTCTTCATCAGCTCCGTCATCTCCACCCTGGTCACCTTCACTCTGCTGTGACTCACTTTGTTCGTCACTTTCTTTGAGTGGGTCATTCTGCTGTGTCTGGCTAGGACCTGCGCCAACATCTGTTACTGGGGGAACTGGTATGCTGGGTCTTGTTCCTGCATCCTTCATCCACTCAGTAGGCCACTACTGAACTACTGCGAGGATGTCTTCCTTGTTTACCACGTATGGCAACTTCCAGCATGCATGTTTATCATCTGTGCGGGCCTGGATGAAGACATTGTGCATGTCAGCCTTGAAGTTGGCCACTCCCGCATACTGAGAAAATAGCTCATTGCTGAGCCGTGGCCTTTTCAAGATCTCATAGGAAATATTCAGGGCATAGAAGGCAAACAAGTAGTTTGTCATCTGCTGCAAGGCTTTATCCTGTGAAACCCAAAGAGATGCGTACCTTGCTGTGCCAGGCATGTGCAGAGGCACATCAACAAACTGTGCCTCGGTAGGTTCTTTCCATCCTACCAGTGCAATAAGCACTATGAACCACGAGTAATGGAAGGGTCTACCTTTCTCCTGCGCATCGCGGACGTCTTCGAGGAATTCCTTAGCAATGTACTCTGCCCATTTGTAACTGTAGCCTTCAGCACAGTTCGTAGCAATACTGACAATCGGGGCAGGTACTTCATTTGGTCTGCACTTCCACATTAGCTTGCATGCTAAGAGCTCTGCGGCAAAGTGAATGTTTTGGTGCCAAATTGTCGAGGTTTGATACCTTCGCTTTCCTTTCGTCAGGTCGAAGCGGTCCTTCATGTGTTGTGCCAGCTTCGTATCTTCATGATTTGAAACAAATTCAATCCCCGGATTAGGCCCTTCCTTCGGCAAGCCTATGATCCTATGAACCAGCTCTCCATTAATAGGAATTCTTTGGTCTCCTATCCATAGGTGCCCATCATGCACCAACGCCAATAGCTGTTTGACCACCATGGTAACCTGCATGCTACGACCAAAGTGGGGGACATTCAACATCTTCAACAAGCCAGGTTGCTCTAAGCCAGCAGCCCACTGCTTCAATTCAAGCAATGTCATTCTAGTCTCCGGATAATGGACTGAGTGCAAGTATGTTCCAGGTGTGAACTACGGAAATTTCCCATGATCATTCGTATCGTGGTCTGCGTACTTGATGCGGTCTATTTTTCCTGTCATTGTCCCGACCAGCTGCACACCCTGTGCCAGCGAAGGGGTGCGTAATGTGAACTTGGCGTTCCGCCGAGGGGGATGAACTCTTGGTCGAACAGGTGGAAGATATGGTGGACGCTGTGATGCAACGTTCTCATCCTCACTGAAGTCTTCAAAACCTTCAGGTGGGAGCTCTGCGGAACTAGAAGGATTCATCTCGGGATCCTCCGGTGTCTTTCCTGATAGCTTGTGTCTGTCTTCGTTCCACTTAGAGCGAACTTATGGCTTAAAATTATTCCTAGTAGATTGTGTCTACATTGGTTGAGTCGACGCTGGGGGATTCTCTTCGCAAGGTGCAGAAGCGGGTGGGTTTCTCATAAGGTTCTACAGACCCCTCTGTCTGAACTCTCTCAACAATTCCTGGACTTCGCAATTAGCTGACATGGACTGAACTGTAAAACTCAAGAAAATGCGTAATGCGAAATTCGCATGCCTGGGTGTCTTCTTATAGAATCCAACGACCAAATCTTCCATAACTTTGCATTGAAGACACCAAATCTGATAGATATCTTGTCCAAACGGCGCTATATTTCCCAAAATATCATCATTACAGGCAGTTAATGCAGTTAACTTACCGGTGCCGCCAAATCTATTTTTTTCCAACGGTCGCATTTTAAGCTTCGACCCACCTTTCTTCTTCTGCACCACCACTAACTTTAGCTTCACCACAATAAGGTTCTTCGACACAATACATACCTTCGACATAGCCGGACACCACAACAGAATTTCTTCGACAGCCTTAATGATTCCTGCAGCGAGCATCTTATCTAGCTCCATCCTAACTTTTTCTTTATACTTAGGATTCAGCCTATAAGGGCGCTGCTTTACAGGCTTCGCATTAGCTTTCAAAGGTATTTTTATCACTCCTATATCACCAAGGATACCTTTCATTTCTGAGAACTTCGTCGGAAATAAGTCCTGATACTCATGGATAAGTTCAGTCACTTTGCTTACCATTTCTTTGTCCCAATAATCTCAAATGGTAGCATACTTAGGCATTTCTTCTGATCCAATGTTTACTTTCCTTGTCTTCAAGGGCTGAGTTACTTTAGGTGATTCGACTGCTGGTCCATGTACTTCACAGTGTCCTTCTGACTCAGGAATATTAATGTTGTGAGGGTCATCATCTTCATCAATGGCGAGGTTATAGCATTCTACTGCATTAGCTTCCTGTTCCTTCCAATCAGGTTGGTATTCAGCTATTTCTTTATCATCAAATACCTTAGTATGGATCAACCTAAGCGGCTGCGTCCAAACCAGGGAAAACCTCATTAATAGAAAATGTGAGCACAAAACTATCAATAAGGCTATCCCAACTTACAGTACCATGGCGAAGCTCAACCTCCGCATACCAGTTCTTTGCTACAGGTTCTAGAGTGTGTACAAACATGTGTACCCATTCTTCACCAGGTACATGCTTCCATGCTTCATAACACTGCTCCAAATGTTCCTGAGGGTTAGTCTTTCCATTAAATCTACTTTGTACGTCCTGAGGTCAATCTATGAATCTCAGGCGAAGACAATTTTGACAAGCTCCCCAATTATGAATATACTTTTTATGACCATTCCACCATCTGGAAGCTGTGGCTCTGAATACTGAATCTTGAGTCTCTATTTTTTGTGAATCTGGTACTTGCTCTGAGAATTGTACAATAAAATCTTGTGGGTCTGTCAAGCCATCAAAAGTAGGTAAGACTCTTATCTGTGAGCCAAGCCATCTGAGAGACTTGGTAATTCTTTCACATCGATGTCCATGTAGCTCATAAAGTCTATTCTGCCAATTCTCTAGGCCTTCGTCTGAATCAGTCATGCAAGAATTGTCACACTACCAATCCATTATACCTTCAGCAGGAGGGTTAACATAGTCTTCTTCTTTAGCTATGATGTTGTAGATATGATCCAAAACATCCTGATCTCTGTCTCTGACTGGCTCTGTATACCTTTCTCCTTGAGAAGGGTCCAATGGTACTATGACTCTCAAGCCTTTCCCTTCAAAAGTCATTTGTCTATTCTTAAGGTTGATTACTGCATCATTGTCTATTGCCCATTCAATTCATAGTAATGCTAGATAGGGTTGCTATCATCAATTATTTGAATGACTTCAAAATCTGCTAAGGTACTGACTCCATCTATATCCACTGGTACACTAGGGAATCTTCCCAAGGGCACAATCTTCTACTGATTGGCTAATCTCAACTGTATGGGGGACCATTCAAGCGTAGGTTTTCCCATTTGTTCCCAAGTCTGCCTAGTTAGGACATTCACTTCTGATCCTAGGTCTAAAATGATATCAGTCATGTCATAATCTCCTATCTGAGCATGCAATCTCATTTCTCTTCCAGTCCTTCTAACTCTATTAACATTTTTTTCTTTACCAGAGCTTCGCTGAGGTTCGCAAGACGCAATAACTTTCTGCAACTCATTCAAAGCATTCTGATTTCTTAATAGCTTCATACAACTCTGTAAAAATGATGTCAGTGTACTTACTTGATCCGACGAAGCTTCTTGGGGCTGTAACTGCTGTTGATGTTGTTGCGTAGTTACTACTGGTGTTCTCGGATCAGCAAAGTCTTTTTGAGCTTCCATAAATGTTCCTTTTTCTCTTCCAACATCAAAGGCTGGAATTTTCTATGGGGTCTTGCGGACCCAAGCCTCGTTAGGGTGTTTCTCCTTATGCTGCACTTGCGTCATAGCTCCACTCCTTGTAACAATGTTAATGGCTGGGATAGGTCTTTTCTCTACAGCAATCATCTGAACATTCTGAGTAGGAGCGCCATTTCTTTCTTGTATCTTGGCTATCAACTGTGGGCATTTTTTAATCACATGATCGATTGCTCTACAGTATCGACATGTCATAGTTGGGTTCTGATAGTCTCTAGCTAGATGTCCTGCCTGATTACAGTTATAGCAAATAACCTGGCTTCGACCTCTTCTAGGCATACCACCACGACCACGACCGCTGAAATTACCTCGAACTTATGTGCTACCACGGTAACCATATCCATCATTGCCTTGTGCATCGGGTTGTACCCTATAAGCATCATAGGTTTGCTCTCTCATGAGGTCAAAGCTGCGACATTCATCTTCGTTGTGTCCAACTGACTTACAAAACTTGCAGTAGGGATTCTTAGGTACTTGAACATATCTTTGCAGCAGATAGAAATCTTCAGGTCGATGCTATCCAGTTGTTCTACAGATCTCACAATATAGGACGTTAGGGTTAAATGGGTTTGGTGCACCAGTATTCAGGTAATTTCTTAATGCAGGACACTGTTCTTTGTCATGACCTTCTGTCTTACATCATGTACACCAAACCTCTTCGCGAATAGATTTCCATTTTTTCATGTCGCGAAGCTCCAAAGCCATTTCTGCTAGCTGTGCCTGTATTTGGGCTATTCCAGAATTATCTTCGACGGGAGCTGTTTCAAATTTCATAGCAATTTCCAACGCCTCTTGCTGATCAGCAACCTTATGTTGCATAAGTGGAGTCCTGATATGAGGCAATATTGCTGCAATGAACCATTCTTTATGCTGTTCTGGTCCAATAGTGAAGCTAACTTAATCTAATAGAACCTTGAACCTTTGATCAAAGTCCCAAACTGATTCACCTCGCTTCTGCTAAATTTATTTCAGTTTAGTTATACACTGTGACTCTGATTTAGGCTTCTTAAATTCTTTGGTCATTGTTTTTTTAATATCAGCCAAGATATAGTTCTGAGTACTAGAAAACTTCATAAACCAGGTCAAAGCTCGGTCCCTAAAAGAGGTGACCAGCTGCGCTCTTCTTTTATTTTGATCCATAATATTCTTAGCAGTCCACACAGCTTTGCATAAGAACCAAAACTGCTCTGGATCCTCTGATCTAGTTCCTTTAAAGACTGGGAGTTTGATATCATCATTCACATGGGCCATAGTGGATTGAGGGGGGAGGGGAGGGGGAGGAGGAGGGGGAAGACTGGTAACAGGAGGAAGGGAACTTTCTAAGGTAGACTGACCTGCGACAGGACTACTCGGGCTAGGGTTACTTTCAGACTGCGATGGGTTCTCAAGGATAACAGATCTTTGCGACAGAGTTATAGGAGGGTTTCTAACAAAAGGGGTTTCTTCAGATTCAGATTCTTCTGGACTTAATGGGGTATAATCGGTATTCTGGCCTAGGTTATAGGATCCAAGAGTTCTCTTGTATCTTTTACCGTTGCGAAGCAAACCACTTTGCTCCTCGCAGTCACTTTCACTTACAAACATAGGTTAGTATCAACAAATCTAGCAATATGATTCGATAAGCAATATGTGTTTCTCAGCCAAGATCATTTTAATTTTTAAACTAAATGAATTCAAGTACTTACCCCTTGGTCCTTTGAAAAATTGTCTTTCTGCTTCGCTGAAAGAAGTATGTGTGTCGATGGCGAACTCCGTCACAAATGCTTCAAGAGTTCGCGTTGTCCAGAATTCAACAGCTCTTGATACCGCGTTGTTCACCCTTTTCAACAGCGTAATTCTTTCTGGGGTCCAGGTAGGAAACTGATCTTCTTTGAAGTTTGTCTTCCTTTTGTCAACCTGGATAACCACTGGTGCAATTCTATGTGGATACTACCAAAGAAAATTTCATAAATATAAGAAAAAATGTACCTTTGCAAGAAGTCATCTGAGCTACGACGAGGATATTTATTTTCTTGTTTAGCAAATTTTAGATAAGTATCTTTGATCCAATCACCGATTTCTTTTACTGAGGGCCTCCAAAACATATCCCTCTAGGTACAATGTAGATCCCTCTTGAAGCAGATACTGGTTCAACCGGCAATGAAACCAATTTGTTGGGCTTTGGGCAGACCCGGGTTTTATACTTTTATCTTTGCACCAACAAAGAGACCCACAGTTTTGGCCCTTTCGGAAACAACCTGCGAACAGGTTGCAGTCTCACCCGAAACAGCTATGGGGTGCCGCAGAATCAGGTTTCTGCAAGCGCAAGAGGGATATTACTGTACCTTTAGTCTTAACAAATAATAATCATACAATACAGAGCTTCGACATTCACTTAAATAGCTTCGCAATTTAGATAAAATGACAGTTTCTTGCTTAACCCTTAACTGGGAATTCACAGCGAAGTTAGTACTTAACAGTTTATCTTACTTTATCATTCATCTACTTATCAAATGCATAAAAACATAACAGAAACAACATAAAAAAACCACCACAACACAAGATATACATGGTTCACCCCCAGTGTAGGGGCTACGTCCACAGAACTACGTTTATATTCAACTCTTTACAAACACACAGTTCTGATCTACGCACTCAGCTGCATATCTTCTCAATCACCCAAAGTTGCGCACTTAGCTACAAAACCTTCCTTCCAAAAACCCTCTGCGCACACAGCTGCAGAGGTCGTCCACGCACTCAGCTGGGACTTGACCTTCTTACAAAAACCCTCTGCGCACACAGCTGTAGAGGTCATCCATGCACTCATCTGGGACTTGACCTTAAACCCTAAAAGTAGATCTTAAATTCTTCGCATCAAATAATCATACATCAACAACCCTTGACTCCTTTACATAAGTGCCTATTTATACAAGTGCACTATTACAATACCATGTGCTTAAACCATGGGTCATTTACAAAAAGAGGTGCTTCGACCCAACCCTGAAACCCCTAAGACTATTTTGGACCACAACTCCGCTTACAAGCTTCGCACCAAAACCATGGAGTTTCCAAAACTAAGGACCTTCAAGGTCCGAGCCCCAACAACCTCTTCTCGATACGGCATATGAACCCCTTTATGAAGGCTCCAAAACAAATCTTCTCTCTGCTATATTGTTGATAATAAACTTGAAGGTTATGAATGGTCTTTCAAACATTGCAATCACACATATGCTAAGGTATCTAAAATAATCCATCACATTTATAGGATCGTGATAAATTTTATTTGCATTCCTCTAATAATTGTATTGTTAACTCATTATTGATCAACGTACGAATGAAGCATGTTTCGTTAATATTATTTATTTATTACATTAACAAAAAAAAAATTGTAGCTTGATAGCTGATTTTTGGTTGCCACCATCAAATATTTTACCTCGCACATTTCGAGATTTATCTTCCATCATGAAATAGATTGGAATGCATTATGAAGCAATTCATGCATGCCCTGATGACCATGTTATATATTATAATCAGCATGAATTTGCAACAGAATGTCCGGAATGTCATGTAAGTAGATATCGTACAGATAAAGTAACAAAAAAGGTGCCTCAGAAGGTTCTTCGTTATATTCCCATCATTCCACATTTGCAATGACTACTCAGGTGCAAAAACATAGCGCAATTTATGGATTACCATGCCAGGAACAGAAGTCAAGATGATGTTATCCGAATGCCTACACATGCTACTACTTTTAGAAATATTGAGGAAAAATGGCCTCACTTTAAAGAAGAACCACGTAATCTTAGGATTTCTTTGGCAACGGATGGTGTTAATCCATTTGGACAGATGAAATCCATTTACACGATGTGGCCTATTTTTGTTATCAACAGTAACATTCCTCCATGGTTGTCAATAAAGAGGGAGCGCATAATGTTGTCGATGATTATTCTAGGTTTTATTGACGAAAACTGTTTTATTTATAATGTAGTTGTGGCATCTCATTTGTCGTAATATGCATCTTAATTTCATATATATATCTATTATTTTACTCTTCTGCATGGTTTATATATCTTAATGATTCTCATAATGATATATGAATCAGGTAAGTTCCAAGTCAAAGATATGAATGTATACATCGAACCTTTTATAGATGAGCTACTGAAGTTATGGAATGGCATAACTATGTATGATGTATCTAGACCAATACGACAAAGGCAATTTCAATTCCATGCAATGGTTGTATGGACAATACACAATTCCCCTGGGTTAACTTCATTTTGTGGTTTGTAATTTTAAGTTCCACTTTAATTGCATTTAATGATATGGAGTAGTTAGAATATTTTATAAATGATTATATTTGACATAGATATTCCATATGTAAATATTGTAGTTCTTTAGATAAAGGGTAAATTTGGAAGTCCAGTTTGTGGTCCTAAGATAAAATCTCGACGTTCAAAAAGCTTCAGAAAGGAGGTGTTTGATGAGTATAGGCATTTTCTCTCTAAGAATCATTGGTATAGAACAACTGAAAGAAATATTTTCAATGGGAAGCAGGAGACTGCATTAAAACCACAGAGAATGACACCTCACCTTTGGAAGATGCTATACAGTAGAAATCGTCATCATGGTACGTATGGATCATTGTATATGAATTTTTGTGTATTTTAAGTTTTATTGTGATTTGTTTGTTGTAGTGGCCATATTTGATTTATGATGTAATTTATTAATTATAAACTAATATTCATGATGTCCATCGTGATCATGAAGGCATTAATGGTCTTCCATGAGGAATGAAAAGTTATCCTATTCAATTCAACAGGTTTCTCTACTATGAGGACCTACAAATCGCTCATTTGTTTGATACAATGCATATTGGAAAGAATGTTACCGAAACCTTATGGCGACTACTAGAGGTAAGGAGGGAGAAAGATAAAGTTGTGAAAGTGTGCAAAGACATTCAAGAAAGCAACCATGCAATGAAAGACGTCATCTAATTTCATACCAACGGAGAACAAGTTAATATAAACTCAATTCCATGGATGTTTACGGAGCAACAATGCAATGTTGTCAAAGAAGTAATGCGGAAAATTAAATTTCCCACCGGTTTTTGTGCAAACTTGAAGAATATCATAACTAAAAAAGGAGATTTTGCGGGGGTCAAAACACATGATCGGCATGTCTTCATCAAGGTAATTATTATTGTTATGTCCATATAATTTTTTCTTGTTTGTATACTCTTTTTTTAATAAATGGCGTGGTTTGTATATTGTTCAGTATGTTCTACCTCTCTCTCTCCTGGACAACTTCGACAACAATGTCAAAAAAGTTATATATAATCTTGGTAAATACATGAGGTAACTAGCGATTACTTGCATCATGCTTAGTGTTTCTTTAATTCTTCGTATAATAATTTATATTTGTTTTTTTTGTGCACTATTTCAGCATATATTGTAATTTAATGTTTATTTTTGTTAAATATCGTTATTGGTTTGCATCACTTGTAGATGGTTGACATCTAAAGAAATCCATAAAGAAGATATAAAGTATTGGAGGAGAGAAATTCCTCGTCTCATGTGTGAAATGTAGAAGCATCTACCATTGGCATTTTTCAATGCACAGGAACACTACCTCATACACCAAGTTGAAGAGATTGAGTTGTGTGGACCTATGCACTCAAGGTCCATGTGGATGGTTGAGAGGCACTTGAAATTTATGAAGGGTTTGGTGAGACAACTAGCACATCCGGAGGGTTCTATGATGGAAGGATATACGGTATACCAAAACATGTTGTATGTTAGTGAATATCTTCCTATTTTAGTGTCAAAGCTCAATTTACGTCGCATTTGTGATCCGGACTCCAATAAAAAATTTGAAGGGGAGCAACTGTAGGGGAAAGGTATATTGAGGAAGCTGAAAGGTAATTATTAGCTAGTGAATTTTTATTATATACTTCATATTCTAATTGTATTTTCTAGTCATAATTGCTTCAATTAAGAGCATATACATCTTTGTTCAGGAGATTTACACCTTTCTTTGATTTGTCATTAAACAGTTGGTCGAGAATGGGATGCAATTCATTTATACATCGCAAACAATCTTGAATGGATGAAGGTATGGATTGAACAATGCACACAATCAGGTCATGGAATATCATGGGAATGTGTGGCTTCATTGCTAAAAGAAGCACAACGCAATGGAGATAACAATCTAACATAAAGGGAAATCGATTTGGCATATGGTGTAAAAGATAAAATGGCAAGTATATAATTAATCAAATATCCCTCTGAATCTTTTATTTTGTTTGATACTTATTGACGTACATGTTCTTTTTTTCCATGTATTGTTGCATAAGGACTGGTTGGTTGTGTAATTTTTTTGTGTATTTCTTATTGCAGGTAAAACACCATAAGGCTATGGTCTGCAATGGAGGTAGATATCAGATCAAAAAACTAGATGAAACAAAGAAAACATCAGATTTTGGGGTTTCAACTGTCTTTGAGGTTACCAATGTTTTATCTAGAATTGATAGATATCCAAAAGTCTCAAAAAATCGATACTATGGGTATTTGGAAGATATTATACAGTGTGACTTTAAATCCTTTAAGGTAGTTCTATTCGTTGTCAAATGACAAAGGTTGCGATTGAATCAACGTGATCCCAATAGAACTATTATTGAACATGATAATGGATTTACCATGGTAAACACAAGGTTGTTTGAGCTAGGAACAGAGCCCTATGTTCTTCCAAGCCAATGTGAACAAGTATTTTACTCAGAGGTTCCAGGTAAAGCGGGTTGGTCGTTTGTTGTGAGACACGATCCAAGGGGAAGGCCGATAACGTATAACCTAGATGATGGTAATGAAGAGGGATTTCTGGAAGAAGAATATGATGATGAAGAGCATGATCAACTTGAGTTAGCTGATGACGATGATCCAACAGAATATGTCCAAGGAATAGTTGAATCAGATGATGTAGCAGACAATGTCGTTGAAGATTATTCCAACGATGACACGATGAGTGTAACTGATGATGATGACGATGATGATATGGCCAATCTTTACAATTTTGACATAGATGATGATACAAATGGTGCATCATCTTCATCATCATCGTCATCATCACCATCATCTTCCTCATGATGATGATACTCATCATCAACATCATCATCATCGTCATCCTCATGATGATGATAATCATCATCATCATCATTGAGATCATCATCATCATCATAATCATGATCATCATCATAATCATAATCATCGTCTTCATTAGCATCATAATCATCGTCATCATCATCATCATTGTCATCATCGACATCATCATTTTCATCATCATCATCATCATTCTCATCGTCTTCATCATCATCATTGTCATATTTGACATCATCATTTTCATCATCATTTTCATTGTCATCCTCTTCATCATCACCACCATCATCATCTTCATCATCATCGTCATCATCATCATTGTTGTCACGATCAACATCATCATTGTCATCGTCGACATCAACATCATAATCTTCATCATCATCATCGTCGTCGTCGTCGTCGTCATCATCATCATTTTCATTGTCATCCTCATGATGATGATAATCATCATCATCATCATCAAGATCATCATCATCATCGTCGTCGTCATCGTCATCATCATCATCATCGTCGTCGTCGTCGTCGATGTCATCATCATCATCATCATAATCATTTTCATTGTCATCCTCATGATGATGATAATCATCATCATCATCATCAAGATCATCATCATCATCGTCATCACAATCATTATCATCATCATCATCAAGATCATCATCATCATCATTGTCATCGTCGTCATCAACATCATCATCATCATCAAAAACATCATCAACAACATCGTCATCATCGACATGAACATCATAATCATCATCATCATCATCAACATCATCATCATCATCATCATCATCACCACCATGCTCACAAGATGGTTATTCCCTCATTAATGTGAAGGTTCTTTATTCAAGTTAGGATATAATAAAAATATCCTAATACTATTATGGCAATTTATATAATATAAAATAACATATAATAAAAATAAAATACATATAATATAAAATAATATATAATAAAAATAAAAAACATATAATATATAATGTTTTTTGTGACAATGATTTTTGGGTGACAAGGGTTTTTTGTGCGCGCTGTGATGTTTGCTCCTTTGTGAGACAAGCTTGAATGCAGACAGACCCTTCCTAATTTAGTGGGTTATTCGGGGATTCAATTTACAAACCTTCTTACCTTACAAATGAAAAACTTGTTGTTCAGGTCATGAACTTAGAATAGGGCTTTCGCGCCTCACCCCCTCTCGTATCTGTGAGTTGCTATTATAGTGATCATTCATTTTGTAGCGCATCTATATATGTAATTACGCAATTTCTCTAGTTTTTCATAGGCTTGATAAACATTGTAAATACTATATGATAATGTTAAGGATTGCTCAAACCATAAGGTTGGGAGACTATGGTATAAATACCATGTCCTAAGTACTAAGTCTGCACTGATATTTAAAGGGTGGCGAAACCATAGGATAGAGGGTTTAACATATGACTTGGTTGGTATATGGTATAATGTTGATTCCATAAACTATGGTGAGGGTTTGTGCATGCGTTAATGGTCACCAACTAAAGGTTTGTGCATGCGTTAATGGTCAACAAATGAAGGTTTGTGCATGCGTTAATGGTCACCAGCTGCTTGTGCAATGTGGTTTTTGTCATTTTGGTTTAGTGTGGCCTCTGCGCATTTGGAGAAGGGAGACGACCCCATCGATTCGTAGGTAACATAGACCGACTATGTGTAAAAATGCATTGCTTCATTGTATTCTCCATGGCATGGTCATGCTTTTCATGCCATCATTGGTTTGTCTGTAGGTGAACGCGAAGGCGCTCCGATATTTGCACAGGATACACTATCAATTTGGGATTTCTTCTTCATGTCCATGGTAAGCATGCTAGCAATATTTACTTGCCTCCTATCGTTCTAGGCATTTCTGAGTTGGAAAACTTTACTGGGTTGGGGTTTCGTGTGGCACTTGTTGACTCTGCCTTCGGGGTTTATAATGTAGCTTACTCTGGTTTTTAATGGACTCTTGTTGGGAGGTTTGGCATCTTTGGGCCGTGGCTACACCATTACTTGTAATGGTGCCATAGCTCACGACTTTTCCATTTAACATTTTTAATAGTTTGACTGTTGTAAAAGAGGCTTCGTGCCTCACTGTGTAAATACATTGCGCATTGGATTTTATGTAAGGACTACAATGTGATTTGGTATATACAATTTCATTCGACGTTTATAAAATATTATACTAGGTAAAGATTTGGGACTATGTAGTATATTTAATTCTACGTTTTGAATTTCTTACTTACTGGGTTCGATTCATGGCTTTCATCCTGTGGGATTTACTCTGTGCATTAATAATGGTTTGGGTTTGGGAGTATGCATGACACTCTAGTTTTATTGTTTGTAAAATAAATCAGGAAAGCTTCTAGAGCTTGGGGCGTTATTCCATGGGCTACGCCATTGTAGCAATGGTGCCACAACCCATTGGCTTGCCATCGTATGCTCCGTGTTGGTGTTAAAATGGAGACCGTGTTTTTAGCCAGAGTATAGAAATTTTGGATTTGCATTAGCTCAACGTGGGTGCAAAGAAGTTAAAACATCCACTCTACAGGACATTACTCATTGAGGCATCATTTGAAGCATGCTTACACTATTTTATACACCATTTCATGAGAGATATTACATGCTTGAAGGTTACTCATTGAGCTGGTCCATTTCATGAGAGATATTCCATGCTTGGTAGGTGATGCAGGAACCAACTGCCATAACTCTATGTAGACCTTAGTTTTACAAAAAACCTATTCAGAAAGTGAATTTCAGGCAAACCCTTAGTTTCTCTCTTCCCTCTCTGTCCTTCTCGAGCTACCCAAGCTTCTGCGAGCCGCCTCACCTCAAAATGAGCTAACAAAAATCTCCTCGAGCTAACCTAAGCTACCTAACTAAATGATTTGGATCTGCATTAAATAAACCTCTAGTCCTATTCTAATTCTATTTACAAATCCTATAATTAAGGAACAGAGTCCTTAATAAACTCAACTGACCCCTACGAGTCATCAGTGACTCACTAACAAACTAATAACTCTTATTCAAACATTTACAAGTCGAAAGGACAAGTATCCTCTTCCATATTATTCAATTTTTAATCAAGATAAAAAAATTTACAAGTGTTGAGACCCTAGGTCTCTCAATTCATATGAATTTGATCAAGCCATGGATGAATTCGTTTCCATGAGCCTATGCTCCTACATCACAAAGCAAGTTGTGTTTTACACCAAATAGTGTTATGATGTATGGTTTTGGTATTTCATTTGGAGAATAAAATCCTATAACAATCGTTGTTATTATGAATCTTAAAGGGCCCTAGATGAGATATGTGCACTTTTAGGTAGTTCAACTTTCAATCAAAAGAAGCCAATAAAAATATCCTAATACTATTATGGCAATTTATATAATATAAAATAACATATAATAAAAATAAAATACATATAATATAAAATAATAATAAAATACATATAATATATAATAATATATAATAAAAAATGACAACTGTATTTGGACATTGTCGCGACTCGTTTCGTTTTGGACAGTTCAGTTCAATTTGGAGGTTTTTGTGAATTTGGGAGTAGGTCCAGTAGACATGGCAGACAACTCTGTTGACCCATGGCAGCAAGAGCTCAACATCTTCTTCTCACCGGAAATTACCGGTATACCATCCCCGGACACAGTGCAGAACAAGCTGGAAAATTAGACAGCTGGAACCGAGAGTAGGGTTCTGATTTCTTTACCAGATGAAGAGATGCTAGGTGTGTTCGCAACACGACCATTAAAACCGGCCTTAGGAGGAGGCCCGTACTCATTATTCCACTCCATTCAACCTCCGATTTTGACTAAATAAACTATTTCGATAATTGTACCTACATCTTCTTTGATGGGGCTTCAACCAATCAAATTGGAGGTATAGGTGTTCATCTTTTGATCACCCGGGACCACTATTTTTGCTTCAAATTGGGTGTTGGTCTGAGTACAAACACCATATTTGAACTACTTGCTTTATGGACCCTCCTTTATTGTGATAAATCCATGGTCCTTCCCACTCTGCACATTCATGGTGACTCCACAACCATCATTAATTGGTTCAATAGAAGATCATAACTAACTTTACTTGCACTTGATGGTTGGTGTCAACGTATTCGTGATATGGAACCTTACTTCATCCAGCTAAAAGCAATTCACATATTTAGATAACACAATACTAAGGCTAATAGCTTATCCAAAGAAGCATTAACCTTGGCCTCAAGCCATTTTCAATTTACTGAATTCACTGATGGTGAATGGACTGGTCAAGGCACTTTCCAACTTTTCTAGCCCTTAACACTTGAGTCTTTTATGTGTTGTTGCTATTGACATCCTTTGGATGATTGAGGTGGATGATCCCCTCATATTACTGATCTCTCTTATTTATTGCTTCTTTGGATTAGCTACTTTAGTATTAGACTTGAATTCTCAGTCTGTTGAAGGTTAGTGATGTGGATGTAGTCAATATTCCTAGATTAGGGGTGTTACCTTTGAATGTTTGTCCAGTATTCCTGTGAAGCTAATCAATTGTATTCCTTAGGGTTTCCTTAGGGTTGAAAATTAGTATGGGAAAACAAGTTAGCATTGCCTTAGGGTTGAAAATTAATATGGGAAAACAAGCATCATCAAGACAAGCTAAAAGGAATAAATCAACAAATATTACAGACTGATATAAATGTATTTAATGTGCCAACTAGCAAGATCTAGAAATGTCCGCTCTTCACCACCACTGGGAAATATGCCTCTGAAGTGCTGGCTTATGCACTTCAGAGTAGCACAGAGGTTAAAACATCCACTCTAAAACTAAAATCATCTAAAACATCACAAAATCATTCATGGGAAAACTAAAAACCACTTAAAGGAGATATGTTCTTCGAAGGAGATAGTCCATTAAAGGAGAACCTCCAGGTTTTGTATAGACATATATTGGCATAAATTGCAGTGTTATATGTGATGCATATGCATAACATGTCGTCTCAAGCTTGACAATGTTGAAAGGGTAAATTACAATGGCCACAAGCATACATTTGAAGCTTATGAAGCCTACCCAATTCATGTTAGCAAAAGGCAATGCAAGCAATAAGTTAGAATGGAGACTTGTATATAACCAAAAGAGGGGCATACATTAGAATTTTTAGGGCTACCAAATGCCCACACCTATTAACCAAACTCATTCTTAACAAGATTTTTCTTTAACAAGTTATTGGCTTACAAGTCTTTCTAAGTTTTTTTTCTTATAAGTCTTTCCACGTTTTTTTCCTGGTATTTTGCTTTGCTTATGCCAAATTTTTTTTTGGCCACAGTGCAGGTAGAACCAAATAGGTATTTGTCAGATCTGTCTTCCTCCAGCGAAGGGAGTTTGGGAAGGCTAGAGGAAATTGAGACATCCAGTAGGTCTACACGGGCTAGATCAACTAGATGTAAGAAGATCAGAAGAAAATTCGACAAACGTATGATTTTTTTTCTCCAAGGAGGGGGGTCATGTTCCTATGATGATGAGACAATGGGAGACATAGATGTGCCCTTAAGGTACCAACACCTAGTGAAACAATGGGTGCCTAGCGATCTTCCTAAAGTAAACACTGATTTTTGTGTGAATGAGAGGATATATAGAATTGCACCGTCCTCATTGCATGGATTGGGCTTGTTTTGCATGGATGGCATAAAGGTTGGATATGGTAGATATACAAAATTGATGGAGTATGTTGGACCCTGTTACAACTACAGTGATTGGATGCGCTTGGTCCAATATACATGAAGTATGCGTAGATATGGGTTGTCAACGAATTATATACAACTGAAAGACAAAGCTCAAAATAAAGGAGCAACAATGTACATGGGCGGAAGGCAAAAAAAACCGGTAATATTGCGGGGTTTATAAACAGTACACAACCAGGGTCTACATTAAAGCAACCCAACTGCATATTCGAGTCGCGTGAAGGAAATCGTGTCTTTGTATGTGCAATTAAATCAATAGTTGCTGGCAAAGAACTCCTTATTGATTACAATTTGAACTATGTAGATACAAACAATGTTAGTATGGTTGTGGTACAACAAACAACTTATAAGTCCTTTTATTAATTATTTTAACGTCTATATGAATTTTTGTTAGCATATAATTGAAATTATCTACTTAATTTCATGTTTCCTTATGTAACTTTTAGTATGTTTTTGATGCAGGGTTCTCTCAGGGGCACCTCCATCTCTGTAGATGTTTGTCGACCCAAGTCAAGGAAGCAGGTATACATCGATATTGCCAATGTAATATTAAATTTAAGGATGGACATACAGATACGTTGTTATGTATTTTCATTAGTATATTAGGTTCATTTATATAATATTATCGATTTTCCATGCAGAGTGTTGATCAGGGAAGTCAACCGGCTATTGATCAGTCGACTACAACATTAGGGCAACAGCCAAACACGAATGTAATTCTCCATTTTAAATACTTTAAAATCGTAAACATGTCTATCGTCACACATTATGTTTATTTTGTTATGTATTTTTTCGTTTTTATAGTTGCGTTCATGATGGTTATGTTGTCTACCTTTTTTTGCAGATTGACAAGGGAAACTCCCCAGCTATTGATCAGATGACTGGAGACTCGAGGCAACCATTTAACCTAAATGTAATTCCACATTCTAAATACTTCAAAAATGTACACATATAAAACATGTAGCATAGTGTTTATTTTTGTTTTTGTTCTGTATTTGTTAGCTTATACATATTGCATTCATTGTGATAATGTTCTCTACTTTTTTTGCAAGTGGCTGATCGAGGTAAATCCCCATCTGCTGATCAGACCATGCCCTCAGCTAGGCGTCAGGTAATCCTAGATGTAATCCTTAATATAATTATTTGTGCACACTATATTTTCAAAGACTAAACAATTTTTTATATATTCCAATTGCAGACAGGGGATTCCGTTTATGAAACGACGTCTCAAAACTCTTTACGGAATGAGGTCTCTCGGTTGATGAGAGATAGTGAAATTAGAGAGTCTGTAGACCCGTTGAGGGTGCTACAAAGGACAAGGAAAAACAAAATGAGGAACTGGTTTGTCTGACATTGGAAGTTCCACTAACAGAAGGGCTCGAACAAAGGCTTCAATTGTTGTTACAGCAACGTAAACAACTGGATGTAAGTTATCGAATAAAAATGTAAATGCATTTATAAAAACTTTATAATATTTGATTTTATATGCTGTTGATTTTATAATACAATGGGTTTAATTTACAACGTGCTATGGAGATTATCAGTGGTGGTCAAGGCAATGTTGGTCCCAGTGACCAAACCACTCCACGTACACCACATACTGCTCCCATATTGTCCACTAAACAATCGGCAACACGCTCTATGACACCGCCGAGGGCAGCAGAGGGTGAAGCCGATGGTGCCCCACCCACAACGGATGATGTAGAAGAAGGGGTGGATGCAGGGCTAGATAGATATGTGGAAGCATTTCCTGGATCTCCTCGTGTGACTAGCACTGGTTCAATAAAGTGTACATTTTTGGTGAATGAAGAACTACTTCCAATAAAGATAGAGAGGATTCCAGGTCATTATAGATTGTTCAATTTATTTTTTATAATTTGTGTCTAATATACCGATAATATTTTCTAATGTTTACTAATGATGGCAATAATGTTTTGTAGGAAATGAAATATTTTATAAACATCTATATGATTTGGCCTTAGAGATCTTTGGGCCCACCATCCGCACAATGTGGAACAAGCAACCAAAAGCTTTAAAGGATGATCTGACTAATCGCTTGGTTAGTCTGTTTGGAAAAGATACCTTTGATACATCGAAGGTACTATAGAAGGCTAGAAAACATCTAAAGATTGTTTGAGACCAATATAGGGTTCACCTGAAAAAAAACCCTAGGTATGAGTGCCCTCCAATGATTCCATCTATGGAGTGGAAAGCCCTGGTGGAAGATGGAAAAGAGAAGGGCCTGAGAAAATCAGGAAAGATACAACTAGGTGGAATAGGGAGGTATGCAATTCATTCCAAAATGTAGTGGTAAGCCTTATTATTACTAGTTTTTATATCAATTTTGGTACATAGACTAATTTATTTAAAAACTTAATTAGGCTCTCAGACACATCTAAGGCCACAAAGGAAAGAATTGAAAAAATTGGCCAACACAAGCTTGGGCCTGGTGGTTACTTCAACTTGGCGGCCCGATATGTAAGTATCGCAAAACCTGAATCCGCATCCAAATATCATATAGATTATTATTTTTGTTTTGTTATGAAAAAAGGCTTTAAAATTAATGACATCATGCAAATATGAAGGCCGACCAGTTTAAATAATTTCCCAGTGCGGATTACATGAAGCTTGGCTTCGAACATGGCTTTGACGCCGTTGTTGAAAGCCAGAGAAGCTTGTCTGTGAATACTGCACGATCTTCTACTGATCCATCTGGTACCCAGGTATGTGAAAACTGTATAGTTTAATGATAATTTATTAATGCTCATGCAATTTGTTCCTTATAAATAAACTAACATAAAT
>LPNX010764544.1:91047-126629 GCA_001517045.1 Pseudotsuga menziesii
AGAATTAGTAAATGATAGATGTTATATAACATGTTTATATAAATGGTTGGGCATGATACCTTTGGAGATAGGTTGTTTGAATACTTGGTCAATTATAGCAGGATGCATTTATTTTAGCAACAAAGTCATGTACTCATTTTATGTTTTCAAGATGCTTATGAACAAATAATGGCTTGTTTCTACATCATAAGTCCACATTCAATGTTTTCAAGATGCTTTTGAACAAAGAATGGCTTGTCTCTACATCATAAGTCCACATTCAACAGCCTTTGCAGCAAGAGTTTTTATATACCGAAAAACTAACATTCATTCTTTACTTGTTTATGGATTTTGCAATCCTACAGATGCAAGATGTGGACAATGGTACACTGTTAAAGTTGACTCTTCAAAGGTTACCTTGGAAAATAGAGCAGATCTTCTTCAACGAGCTGAAGTTCGTGTGTGTACTTTTGATATAGAGACAACCAAGCTTCCTTTCAAGTTCCTTGATGCCGAATATGACATGATAACGATGATTTCACACATGGTGGATGGGCAAGGCTATCTTATTAAAAATCGAGAGCTAAAAACACTTGGCATTGTTTTATGCCCATTGATCAGCCTATCCTTTGGTTAGATTGGACTTTGTCTTGTTAAGTGGTCCACTTGTAGACTTAGTACAGGGTTTGCTTGTAATTACTCTCTTCTTTATTCCATATATAGAAAGGAGGGTGCTTCTCTTGAGGATATTGAGTTTTCTATTTTGTGAAAAGTAAAGTTAAGAGTAAAGTAGTTGTGATAACTATATGTGCAAGGCTGAAATATATACTTGACATAGAATCCTCTAGTTTGCTACCAGACTTCCTTCAGTAGTCAAATTCTAGGCTGAAACCATGCAGCCGTAAGTGAAATCTTTGGATTTTTTTTAAAAATCCATCAATAGGCTTCGCTTTTCCGACGTTCTTTCGATACTCCGGTCAACCAACCCGACGGCCGTGCCATGACTCCGACGCTTCCTCCCGTCGGACGACCGACAACTCAAGTGTCGGACTGCATCAGAAGGCCGACTCTTCTAGTGTCGGAGTGCATTGGAGTACTGACATAGTCGAAATTAAAAACCGACTATACCGCCATTTCTCAGACACTTTTGGCCGTCGGATGGCCGACGCTTCAGGGGTCGGAGGATGTCAGATTTCCGATGGTTTATGCATTTTTGGTTGGCACTTCGAAAGCAATAACGGACGAATATGCGACACAATAGTCTGCCGGAGCTTCGACCCTTATTAGTCGTCGGTCGAAGATTCGACGTTATGCCACTGACGGCAAAAAAAAAAGTGTATGTGTCGAATACCCAACAGGTTAGTGTCGAATTTCAGACATGGTAGCCGTTGGATTTTGGCCTCAAATTCTATAGTGAAATGAAATCATAGATTGCCCAGCACACTCGGACAATAATTCAATGGATCCAATACAATGAAAATGATTTTCTTTCAGTAAACATTGAAGTGCAAAGTAGTATTATAAATTAGCTTAAGGATTTAGTACTAATTCACCACCCAACCTTAGGTACTCCAACTTGAATTCTGCCCCTTGTTAGTTTCTTTAGCTATTGCCACACATGTGATCCCCCTTCAGCAGATTGGCATGCTCAGCAGATCCGTACAATCTTATTTTTTGTGTCGCACAAATTTCTATGGATGAGGGTGCAGCAGTAGACAAAGCCTCCATGTGGCACAACAAAAGTTACAGGCATCTGTGATAGAGGCATATGCATGCACTATCTAAGGAATTCCTGATTTAGAGGCACTTTTCAGTCTAGGAAGGCACTGTGTTTTCCATATTGAGAGTATGTTTTTCGGTTCTAGTTTGGGCACTATCACTACATTCCCCAAATAATACGTCCCCATTGGGGCCAAAGGACCACAAATTCTTTGAAACGCTTCACATGGGAAGTAGGGCTAAATAGAGAACTAACTGGCATTGAGGGAGCATGCCCTAATCTATCACTATGCCCTAATCTTTCTTTAAACTGTTATGCTGAAGTGCATGCATGGAAATGAAATCATAGATTCCCTAGCACACTCAGACAATAATTCTATGGATCCAATACAATGAAAATGATTTTCTTTCAATAAACATTGAAGTGCAAAGCAGCATTATAAATTAGCTTAAGGCTTTATTACTAATTCACCACCCAACCTTAGGTACTCCAACTTGAATTCTGCCCCTTGTTAGTTTCTTTACCTATTGCCACACATGTGATTCCCCTTAAGCAGATTGGCATGCTCAGCAGATCCCTACAGTCTTGTTTTCTGTGCCGCACGAAGTTCTATGGATGAGGGTGTAGTAGTAGATAAAGCCTCCATTAGGCACAACAGAAGTTACAGGCTTCTATGACAGAGGCATATGCATGCACTATCTAAGGAATGCCTGATTTAGAAGCACTTTTCAGTCTAGGAAGGAACTGTGTTTTCCATATGGAGAGTATGTTTTTTGGTTCCAGTTTGAGCGCTATCACTACATTCCCCAAATAATACGTCCCCCATTTGAGCCAAAGGACCACAAATTCTTTGAAGCGCTTCGCATGGGAAGTAGGGATAAACAGAGAACTAACTGGAATTGAGAGAGCATGCCCTAATATATCACTATGCCCTAATCTTTCTTTAAGCTGTTATTGCTGAAGTGCATGCATGGAAATGAAATCATAGATTTCCCAACACACTCAGACAATAATTTAATGGATCCAATACAATGAAAATGATTTTCTTTCAATAAACATTGAAATGCAAAGAAGTATTATAATTAGCTTAAGGCTTAAGTACTAATTCACCACCCAACCTTAGGTACTCCAACTTGAATTCTACCCCTTGTTAGTTTTTTTACCTATTGCCACACAGGTGATTCCCCTTCAGCAAATTGGCATGCTCAGCAGATCCATACAGTCTTGTTTTCTATGCCGCAGGAAGTTCTATGGATGAGGGTGCAGCAGTAGACAAAGCCTCCATGAGGCACAACAAAAGTAACAGGCATTTGTGACAGAGGCATATGCATGCACTATCTAAGGAATGCCTGATTTAGAGGCACTTTTTAGTCTAGGAAGGCATTGTGTTTTCCATATTGAGAGTATGTTTTTCGTTTCTAGTTTTGGCACTATCACTATATTCCCCAAATAATGCGTCCCCCATTTGGGCCAAAGGACCACAAATTCTTTGAAGCACTTCACATGGGAAGTAGGTCTAAACAGAGAACTAACTGGCATTGAGAGAGCGTGCCCTAATCTATCACTATGCCCTAATATTTATTTAAACTGTTATGCTGAAGTGCATGCATGGAAATGAAATCATAGATTTCCCAGCACACTCGGACAATAATTCAATGGATCCAATACAATGAAAATGATTTTCTTTCAGTAAACATTGAAGTGCAAAGCAGTATTATAAATTAGCTTAAGGCTTTAGTACTAATTCACCACCCAACCTTAGGTACTACAACTTGAATTCTGCCCCTTGTTAGTTTCTTTAGCTATTGCCACACATGTGATCCCCCTTCAGCAGATTGGCATGCTCAGCAGATCCATACAATCTTATTTTCTGTGTTGCACGAATTTCTATGGATGAGGGTGCAATAGTAGACAAAGCCTCCATGTGGCACAACAAAAGTTACAGGCATCTGTGATAGAGGCATATGCATGCACTATCTAAGGAATTCCTGATTTAGAGGCACTTTTCAGTCTAGGAAGGCACTGTGTTTTCCATATTGAGAGTATGTTTTTTGGTTCTAGTTTGGGCACTATCACTACATTCCCCAAATGATACGTCCCCCATTTGGGCCAAAGGACCACAAATTATTTGAAGCGCTTCACATGGGAAGTAGGGCTAAACAAAGAACTAACGGGCATTGAGAGAGCATGTTTCGTTGTGATCTACCTTATAAATAATTTTGTGGAAGCGAATAGCCACTCGAACTCACTTGACATAGAGCTATTGCTCGGTTTGGTCCCATGCAAAGATGGAATGACACTCGATACTTATTGATTGAGTTTACCGAGCCAAAACCTTTCTTTTACCAGTCCAATAATCTTTATCTTTAGAAGTTGTTGTTCTAAACTTACATAAAGTGCATGGCATAGGTAAGTGTCTAGATTTAGCGTTGGTGTTGTTTCCTAAGCAGGATACTCATGCATGAATGGACACACTATTGCACGCAGGTATTAGGGTTAAGGTTTCTTTTCTAACCTAGGTGTACCATAGCGATGGCCTATAACATTTGTAAACCTTAGCCTATTTTCCTTAGGGTGCACCAATGGGATGGTAGATGGCTGGAGTTTTGAGCTACTTACATTGTGATTCTTTCTTTTCAGAGTAATATAGAGATATAATTTGAGTGTTGCAGTTTTGTATTTATTGTTTGTATATTCAGAGTTATGTGTTTGCAGGTCTAATTAGTTAGGGTAATCCCAGGTATGTTTGATCTCTGGCATGTATGTAATATCAAAGAAACATGGTTACTGGTGGAGAATATGTCTCCTGGTGCATGTTGTCCATTGTTATGAGTAATGTGCAAATGAGAATTATTCCCTAAGGTCTTGCCTCAAAAGTAATTTCTATTGAATAAAACTAGCGACTAAGAGTTTTTTTTAATCTGGGCTATAAGGAATTCTCATATTCTACGATAAATCCTGCGCATGCATTATGATATAATGAATACAAAGTGCTTCTTTAGCGGGCGTACCTATTATGGATTCCTTATCTGCTGTTTTGATAAGTTAATTAGTTATCAGTTTCATAGATTAGGGTTTAGTTTTTTAGGAGTGTCGATCTTCTTACCATGTTCTGAAAATTAGCACCCTGAGTTGGGACAATGATATGACAATGGAGTCAATACTTCAGAATAATTATTTCCCTCTAAACCCAAAAACCTGTGGCTATACCTTGACTAGCTCAAGGTGAGAAGTAGCATGCAAACCTGCAGCAACAAGTTCCTTACTCACCACACTCAGATCAATGCGAATATTATATGTAGTACGCTATGGCTTAGCTCACCTTGACCAACTCAAGGTGAGGAATTTGACAATTTGAGGCTTTTGCATACTTGGAGAGTATCCAGAAATTTTTTAACAATTAATCTCTAACAGTTTAACACTAGATGCAAAAATATCAGAAGAATTTGATTTACCTGGAAAGAACCGGAGGATTTTAGCTTTGCAACTAAGGATGTCCTTGCGCGCCTCTTCAAAAGCCTCCATGTCCGGTCTGATGCCCTCTTCATCTCCATTACAGAGGCTATCACTAGTAGATATATATTAACCCAAGCAATATCACTCCCCTCCCGCCAATTAACCAACATCAACATTCTATTTCTGTAATAACAAAATCTCCCGCGAATTACCATAACAACTACCAGAATAAACTCCAGGACAAGCTGTTCAATATGGCAACCACCGTATGAACCCTCTATTCTCCCCTATGCTGCTGGCTCTTCATCATGTCGGCAGTCATCAAATTGGAAGGGGCTCGACTAAAAGGGGAAAGAAGGGGAAACAACCATATGAACCCTCTATTTTCCTGACACAGCTCGCTCTTCACCATGTTGGCGGTGATCAAATCTGAAGGGGTTCGACTCAAAAGAGGAAAGAAGGTGAAGAATTCATACATTTTAATTATATCATATTCCAAATTATCTCGACCAAAAAGAACAGAGTGACAGCTATCACCTGCTTTCTTTTCCGGTTGTAACGTGTTTGATCACATATTTGTGTGGTTTTATATTCATCTTCTTCTCTTTTATCCATCCCATCGATGCAATATATTTCTTATAATATTATTTTCATGTTGTATCTTTTTAAAGAAAACACAATTCAAATGAAATAAACAAAACAAAAATTCACTTATTTTTTTTCCAAACAAATAATAGCTTTGTCAAATCATTTCACATAAATTATAAAAAAAAAAATTGTCGAAGAAATAGACCTTTATCATGGAAGTTTTGTTCAAGCTATTGTGACAACCTCGTAATAGCTCCTAAATTAGATTAGCAACCTACCAATTAATGTTAACCCAGTCTAACTTAAAGGCTTGAGCAAGAAGTGTGTAAAGTTTCATTAGTTGCCGGTGGGTGGGAATAAATAGTAAAGTTATGTGTGGTAGGTTCATACCGAGGTATTTGCAAGGGGTTTTAATTTCAATTAAAAGGGCATAAATAGTAAAGCTATGTGTTAGTAAAGCTATGTGTGGTAGCTTTATACTTGGGTATTTGCAAGGGGTTTTAATTTCAATTATTTATATTGCCTTTGAGAAATGAAAGACAATATAAATAATTGTATTTCAACTGACAAATAAAAGTTTATTAAACTTTTTGACCAAAAAAATGCAAAAAAAATATTGTTCTTGCAATTTTTTATAATTTTAAACAATATTTGAGTACTCCCTAATTAATTTCTACATGGAAAAAATGATATATTTTCAATGAAACTTATTCTAAACACATTAATTAAGTTGTCATATGTGTATCATAAATTTTACACTTCAGTAACAATATAACAACTATTTTATTGTAATTATTTTCAAGTTGGAGCACACTTCATTATAGAAAAAAAATACTTAGACTATGCCATAACCATATTGGGGTATCCACGTGCAATCCAAGCTTGAGAGATGTATTAATTATGATAAGGATTGGGCACCTAAGGAAAAATAATACACAACTAAGAAAACATTAAAAAAATAATTCTACAATATTATATCAAGCAATCGGTTAGTAAATAATTAGCTAGCATAATCGGGCTTGGGGCATCAAATATTTTGTTCAACACTTGTCGTGAAATCATACGTTGTGTATGTGTCGATGGAGGGGCCTAAGTAAATTGATTAATTGCATTAACTCACTGCATGTTTGAGTCTCAATTAATATAATTTTTACACTATGCCTGATTTAATTAAATAAAATATTGAACCTGCAAAGTACCAAAAGAAGGTTATTAATTTGACTAGATTTGAGAAAGTTCTAGGTGTGAGAAATTAAGGGCTTATGGCTCTAAAATTTGGTGTGTTTTGTACCAATCCACGATTCAGTGAATCGACAGTCACAGGTAGCTGGAATTTAAGTTATTTAATGAAAACAATTAATGTGACGTATAACGTATAACCTCTATGTCAAAACTGTTTTCCATGCTAATGTAGGCCACTATCCTTATCTTTATTGTCTTACCAAAAGGAATGATAATCAAGAAGAAGACCTAAAATTATGGACTTCACCTTTAAAGAATGCCTTGCAATTACATTGGTTATTAATTATAATTAATTAAGGAGTGATAAGAAGATTGGAAGAATAAAAAATGACCAAATAAATGACTAATTGTCATGTGGTCATTTCTTGTCTAGATATCCCGTGACCAAATTTGGTCATTTATCTTGGTCGTTTTTAGTTGGTTTTTATTCCGTGATCAAAATTGCTCATTTATCTTGGTCTTTTTTAGTTAGCTCACTTAAATTTATCAATTTTGGTCATTTATCCCTTGAAAAAAACTGTGGTGACCAAAAAATTTGGTCTCTTGGTCACTAATCTCTCATTTTCCACTAGTGAACTTTTGTAGAAGATAGCAAAGTCGCGTGTGTTTCTGCCAAAATGACCTGCATCAAATATTTTCTTATGAATATGATCCTAACGTCATTGTTTCTAGGAGACAAGATTTTTAGTTGGATTCATAACTGTTTACTGGCCTTTCCTTGTTGTTCAAGTTGTAACTGCATTTGCATGTACCCTGCTCGCGCTTATGAGCCTGATGTCGGCTTCCACGCTTTTAGCTCGTTAGATAAGCCTTCATCTCTGCTATCACTATCGCCTAACCTTGTACCACTTTGCCGTCACAACTTGACACCCTTTACCTTGAGGAGACATTCCCTGAGTGTATTTATCCTACTCATGTTCCTTGCGTTATGCATAGGTTTATTCCTTACGCTTGGAACTCGTTTCGCTTTCCTCTGACACTCTTCTCCTTGCATTTAAAGCATTCGTTCTGCTCTCCTTCGAGCTTGTTAAAAACAGTAAGGAGGTCGTGAGTTGACTTTTTCCAGACTCGTTAAAAATTCATGGGAAAGATATGGAGTTATATTTAATCCCTGGTCTGACTCCTTAAAATTGACTAGATTGTTGAGTTAACTTGTTTGTTCAGACTCGTTAAAGTAAATTGAACAATCATTCGCATAGGTATAAGTTTACCACTTTTTTCGGCCTTGTGGATTACTTAGGAAAAATGAATATTATATTTTTTATGGAATTGAGAAGAGTATCTTTATGCATAGGTTTATCACTTTTTCAGACCTAAAGGACTAAACTTACGGAAAAGGAACACCCGGTATGAGCTTAGTTTTCTTTTTTTCGTGCTTTGGACCCAAACATGAAAAATATTTCGAGCGTGCTTTATGTCTTTGTCATGCTCTCTAAACCTTAAAGAACAAAGAATCAAGTTTACTGTTGTAAGCCCCATTTCTCGTAATGAAATGGATCTTTCCGAGTGATCTTGTATTCCTTCACACTCGTAAAACTCAGGCTATATGTTCCTTTTGAAGGAGCATTGGGTAGGTGGTAATTTAACCTTTTTCGGACCTTCCTTATTAAGTACGAAAAATGTGCGCATTACTTCTTTGGAAACTAAGAGAGTTCTTCTGTGGTTTGTTTTATACTTTTTCGGCCTCAAGAGACTAAATTGTATGAAAAAACGCCCCCTTGGAGTCTTCTTTGGAGTTTTCATACTCTCTAAACTATGATAACACCATCGAGCATTCACTAATTAGGGCTCGTAAAATCCACGAATTAGAGCTTTATCAAGCATTCTTCTGTCTCTTCTTCAAGCTTGCCAAAAATGAAGAAGGTCCTGAGTTTGCTTTCTTGGACTCGTTAAACCTTTACAAGAAAGAGGGAAGGGAAGTTAATTCACATGTTCTCTACATCATGGCAGCAAGTCTTGTTTCCTTGAACAAAGCACTAGTTTTGAGTCTATCAATAGTTAGGTCCTATTATTTTGACCTTATCCCGATCTTCAAAGTTTTTACTCCTACAGTTGGTTTCTTTTTCAATTATATGGGGAATATGTCAATGTCTTCTACATTGCATATTTGTGTTGTTGGTCCTTTCGTGTCAAAATATTTCTAAGTCACTTTTGTATCGTGCTCATTGTTAAAGGATTAAACCTTTGTCGACCATTCTACAGTTTCCTTGACCTTTTGTGTCGGTCATTCCCTCATATCAGTTCATTACATCATGTCTTCAGCGGCCCTTGTTGTGAAATTCAGTACCAATTCCAGCGGCCCTTGTCATGAAATTCAGCACCAATTCCAGATCCAATTAGTCTTTGACTTACCTTGTGTTGGATGATGAAGGATGCCTTAATGCCTTCCATCCAACGGATCTCTTTCTATCGACTGCAACACCTCTTTCTCTAGGAATGAGATTTAGAGTTTATGATAGTACCTTGTGGATTGCAGTCATCAGTGACAATTTCCCTCACTATTGGGTAGTGGGAATACCTTACTGTCTCCTACTCGATGAATTCTTCAAGTGTTCGAATTCAAGTCTTTGTATTCACACTTGTTAGAATGTACTAGGTACCTTGGGGGCCATTTTCATTAATGGTGGTTTCCATCGCGTTTGTTATCAGTTTTCATCACTGACCGGTAATCAAACAGTTTCCTCCATGTTCGACCTCAGCTCCTTTATTCACATGGTTAGGATTCGTACCTTTTGGGCGGTTTGGATTGAATACCTTGGGTCAACAGTAGCATCGTCATCTTTTTCTATTGCCTAATTTGCGTAAGACCTTGTCACATTTATATGACATTTTGCTAAGACATGGATCCACCTTGTATTTTTGTGGCTGTGATCGATTGTTGAGCATGGATCCACCTTGTTCATTTGTGGCCATGACTCCTTTAGATTTGATATGGCGCCTTTTTGCATATTGAGTGACCATGATAGTTTCATCAGTTATACATATGTTGGATCCGCCTGTATCTTTATGGCGATATTTTGTATATGGACTTGCATGTCCCATAGATTAGTTTTGTCTGACATTTATCTCTCTTTCAGGTACCTTTGTTCGATACTTTTGATCTTGGATTCTCTGCTCTCTCCATACTCAGTTATTTCCTTTATAATATATTTCACCTATCGTCTTCCCCTCTAACCTCATACATTAGGGGGGCATCTGTTATAGCTCAAAATGACACATCTCTGCTTGTGACCACTTTCCCATGATTATGTCGCATGTCGACACTTCATGAAAATCACTGAAAAAACACCTATATTGGATGACCCATATTCGAAGTTTTGTAACTTCATTTGACCTCTTCTCTACACCATTGAAAAGGTATCTGAGTTAGCTAAAACTTTTTAGAATACATAGTTAAAGTCTGAAAAGGCCTAGAAGTACCCTAAAATGAGATTTTTTATGTACACGCTTGTGTCCTAAAGGAAACCTGCGTGTTGCACGCGACTTGTTCTACATAATACCCGTGTGTTCCCTGAAAACACGACTATTTACATTACAACTCGCATATCATACGCGAGTATTGTTACTGCAACCCACGTGTATCCCTTGAATACGCAACTATTGTCTCTGAAACCTACGTGTTTTTCTTGTAGATGTCAAAAAAAACATATTTCTCAAAATTTGGGTAGTTTGGGTGGTTAAGCAACTAGCTCCTTTGGTTGTAACTGATCCTATCCTCACCCTATCTCTTCAGAAACATATAAATAGAGGTAGGGAGGTCCATGAGAGGGGACTTGAATCTTTGCATTGTTATGCTCGAGGAACTGAGACTCTCATTTCCCCCACCTTTTCCCTAGTGATCATCTCCTTGTGTTGCAGAGCTTGAAGGCTGAGTTCCTTGGAGAAGAG
Source organism: Pseudotsuga menziesii (assembly GCA_001517045.1). NCBI lineage: Eukaryota > Viridiplantae > Streptophyta > Pinopsida > Pinales > Pinaceae > Pseudotsuga > Pseudotsuga menziesii. The sequence continues at coordinate 101,921 of LPNX010764544.1, forward strand.
AAGTAGCATAACTAGATCAAGGTTTCATGAGGTGCCCAACTTGAAGAGAAGGTATATTTGTACTTATTTTCATGATTAATAAAGATGTGATGTCTTTCTCCTTCCCACATCATTGTTCAATGTGTGATTGAATCTCTGTTTTTGATCATATGATGATGTTAATCAAATTATTATTTCACGTTTCTTTGATTAACATTATTTTATATTTGGTCATATTGGTTTGAGGAAGGTATAATTCATTTTGCAGGACTCTTGGAGCAAGAGGAGCAAGAAGAGGATTGAAGGGCTGCTTGGATCAATCTTAGTTTGGCGAAGGTATGAACCATTTTAATCTCTTAAACTTGCTTATATATACTTGTAGAACTATATGCATCTGTCTTTCAACCCAGTACGTTGATGGCCTCTTATACCCTCTTATACTTTAGCCATATGAAACTTTCCTCTACAACACCATCATCATTATTACTTGTTATACAATAACCAATTATTTTTCTTAATTTAAGTTGTCTAAACCAAATTTCTTTGAAGAACTTAAATTCTTTTTTTTAAGAATAATAATTTGAATATCACATGTATTTTTTAAAATTGTAAATTCAATTTTATGCCTAAAAATAAGCTAATTAAAATGACAATCAATATGCAACATGCCATAGACTATATAATATTGTCTCAACAACACTGTGAGTTATTGGATCTCAACTTGTTTGATATTCAATGACCCCACAATATTGCTGCCATAGCATTAAATAACCTCAAGTAAGGTAAATAATTATTTTCTACCTTATTATAGTAGGCCATTAGAAAATCAAAATAGTCTAATCATTAGTATTTATTTAAAACTCTTTTGAAAGTTGTGTGATAACGATTCCAAATCTGATTTAATAAGAAAGCGACAATAAGTCGTGCATGCAGGTCCATGTTGCTTATAAGCCATTAAATTTACTACACATCATCATCATGTAGAATAATCCTCTTTGGGCTTCATTCGTCCATGCTGGCTCTTGAAAAACCACCTTCCTTTTCCCTCGAGCAAGTTGGAAACTCCTCACAGACGTGCTTGCTTCATATTCTAAAGTACAGATTAGTGCTTGCTTCATATTCTAAAGTACAGATTATTAAATTTACACCAAAACGAAAATCAAAGGGAGTAAGCTATTTACCCGAGCATTTGCACTGGGGCTCACTTGACTTCGTTGGGTGATAACTTACTCCGTTATCTTTTTGTGAAACCAAGAACAACCCATTTCAACACCTATTTTCACATCAATTGTGCTCTCGAATTCATCCATCCATAAATTTAGCCATGAAAAATCTTGTTTTTTAAGTGCAAGTTTAAAATTGTAAGTTTTGCTTGGAACTTTTATGAAAATTACAAATGTATGTTTAGAACTGTATAATTTTAGTTAACTCCATAAAAATAACTGGAAAGATCTAAAACTTGGAACTTTTTACCAACTTCCTTGTAACAATTACTCAACTCCTTTGTTTGTTTTATGAAACCCGATACTTCATGATCACAGAGGTTAAAGTTTTAAACTAGCATACACACAGATAGTAAGCCATAACAATTGAATTTCAAATTACAAATTTTTAGAACACAATTTTAGATTACCTTTAGATTGGTTCACTCTGTAGATTCAAAAGTTACTCCAAATCAAAGTAATTGCAATTTGCGAAGTCCCAGTGCCCACTCAATAATGTTTGATTTCTAGGTATATGACGCAGAAGCGCGCCAGAAAAATGAGATGCTGAACCCACCTAAACAGTGTTAGATTCGTCACCTTACGCAGTGCCGTACTAGCGGCTAGTCAAGCTTGGGGCCCGGGGTAAAGATGCTCGCCGGCTTCATCACAATCGAGGTGGGTCCGTGGCACGGTTCCCCAGGCCGATATTCCATATTTCCAGACGGTGGCATAAACTGCCGGCAATGTTTCCCGGCGGTGGGAGCCCTATATATATGAGTGGGCGAGTGTAGCTTGAGACACAGGCAGAGGTATCTGAGAGCTTAGATTACAAGTGAAATAGTTATTTGTTCTGTATTTATCAATTTTCTTGCGAATATGTCGAGCGCCGATTGTGCAAATTGCGATTGCGCAGACAAAACCCAGTGCCCGTATGTAGTACTCAACTACTCTTGTATCAATTCCTATTCTTTTCAAATTTCATGCTGTTCGTCATGAGTTCGAGTCTAAGGAGAACTAATTTCGCTCCATGTTTGGATTGTTTTGTTGCACAGCAAGAAGGGCTTCCAGATTGACGGTATTGTGGAGACCAGCTATGAGATGGGGTATTGCTTTCTCTATAAGTCGTTGTAAATTTGCTTTCAATGGTTTCAGCATTATATGATATGATATGATATGATAATTATTGAATGTATTTGGGTGTTGATGTATGTAAACAGGCATGGTGCAGATGTAGTATCTCTGGAGAAAGACAACTGCAAGTGCGGCCCCAACTGCCAGTGCGGTACTTGCAGCTGCCACAGTACCTGATTAAATATTAGTAGTCTCTTGAATAGTACTAGTCTCTCCCGTTGGTGTCTGATAAATACAGTATTTCATATTATATTTATGTTTTATCAGATCCAATGGCTGGTTCTGCAGTGCCATAGAGGCTACTGTACATGGACTCCTAAATAAATATCACAGTTTTTACAGAATTGGGATTCTCATAGCAACATTACATCTTTTTGAGGCAGATTACATCTCTTTGAAGGAGATTTCTAAACTTTAAAATTGTAATTGAATTTGGAGAATAATAGATTTTTGAAATAAAAAGAAGAAAGAAACACTTTTATTAAAAACAAATTCATAATTAAATCCACAACATATAAATATAGATATATGGCCATATCCTATCGAAATGTAGTGGGCCAATCGAATAGTCACTTTCTAGTTTTTATATATATAACAAAATTCCAACACTTTTGAGCACGACTACAATTCCATCCAAAAATAAATATCAAATAGTTTCTATTTAGACACAACAATGAGTAGAGTAAATGCTCCTATGAGGCATTACTTGATAAAGTGAACTCCAACAAAACACTCACATTTTTTAAAGGAAACCTTTAACCGTGGCTAGTGTGATGTTAAAGAAAACACACATCTTAAAAATCTTTTTCTAAGTTTAAGAAAACACTCACATATTTAAGGAGATTTTATAATCTATAAAAAATATATTTTTGATTTGTCCATCTTGTTTTAGAATCAACAAGATCTTGATGCTTTTTTAGATTCTCTTAATAATTGAAAGGAGTTCCTAGGATATTTATATAATAATTTAGGTTTATAACTCAAATAGACTTAGTATATAGCACAATGGGCACATCCTCTAACCCATCAAGTTCCATGAGCAAATAAACTTAGTTAAGAATAAATTTGACCATGGTTATTTTGAATTAATAAAGTTAGGACCAATACAAGTATTAAAGTCCATGGTTAAATACATATTATTAATATTTTATTTATGAGTTGTAAAATGCATAGAATCGCCCACAACGTCGCATAAGGGATTAGTTGGACCTTTCAAGATGTTTCTAAAGACAAAATTTGGAAGAAAAGTAGTGAAAAGCAGAAAGGTGACAGGGAAAGTAAGAAAGTGGCAATAAAAGTAGAAATCAAAGAAAAGAAGGAAAATAATAGGAAAATAAGAAAGCAAGAGAAAATCGGGAAAGTGACAAGAAAAGAAAAAAACTAGAGAAAACAAGGAAAGACCAAAGATCAAGATAAAAGTATAATAAAGTTGGCATTCCAAATCTAGCTAAGGATGGCACATTAGATGAGATGCAATGCATCTTATCCATTAGGAATCTTGTCCAAGAAGCTACTGACCCTTTTAAAGAAGGGGTGCACACCCTATCAAACATTTTTCCATTGTTGAAATTCAAAATTGGAGAGTAGTAAGATTTTTATGACTTGGAATATATGCCCCTCGTCACTAGTTGGGAGATGTGCTCCTACTATCACAAGTCTAGTTGAGGAATCAACTGGAGTTTGAGGAGAAAAGCATCTGAATTCTCTCATTGAGTTTATTGCAGGATTTTCAAGTCTATTGTAGGTATGATCTTAATATTGGGTCGAATTACTCCTTGAGATTTCAGGAGTTGTGAATAAGAAATCAATTCCGGAGCAATATTGTCCTATCTTCTCTTCTTCTTAGTTCTTCTAATGTATTGGCTCCAATCATGCCAAATTTTCTTGTGATTTACAATTGTTAAGATGGCGATAAATGTTCAATATTTGCAGGTCCAATACACTTCCAATCAGTTTTCTTTTGATCTAGTCAATCTGAGCTCTCATATCTCCTTTTTCTTATTTGATTTTCTTGCTAGAGGTGGAAGATTTGGGGAACTGCTCCCTGTGTGTCTTGGTAGTCGCTCTAATCAACCCATGATATGCAATCCCTATTATTTTTAATGATAAATCACAGTGATATGTTTCCTTGTTGCATATTACATATTAATCTTTCAAAAATCTATTGTACCTATGCTCATTGGAATGTAAATTTTGACTAGTTTAATAGAATACTTAATATAATGAGTTCTATTATTAGAATTTTAATGGTTATACAAGATCTTTAAATGTTTAGCATCATTTCATCATAACCATAGCATTAGGATCATTGAAATAAATATAAGCACAACAAGACAAAAGAACACAAAAATTCTCCTTTGGGAAACCACAAGGGAGAAAACCCAACAACTTCTTTAGTATAAATTCTGTCACCAAGTGCAATGCCAACCAAGATAAGATAAACCCAAAGAAAATGGAAGCTATATCTTCTCTCCATCGAGCTTCTTCTCTCTTCCTCTTGCACACTTGCTTGAGTGAGAAGTGTGTCCAAATGAGAGCTGTTCCCTCTCCATTTATATGGCATCAAGTGAGTGAAATTTTACCTATTTGGGATAACATGTTTCTCTAAATAGGTCCAACCTCATAGGGAGACTCAAAATAACATTTATATAATATTTCTTGTGGGTACTATTGACCCGACTTGCAACAGAAGGGTTACATTGATTATTTCAAGTACATTTACATGACCAAGTACGTCAATAACATCTCATGAAGGAGGTCCAACAATAATACAATAAAATTACAACAATAATATATTCTTAAGTTACATTATTCATCACTTCCTCTTAACAAGGAAGGTATTCTTTCGTCATGGTCATCATCCCTGGAAATCATCACTAGATCTCATCACTCATCACTGGACAACATCTCTGGACATCATCACTGTTGTTGCAACTTGGTACTTGTGCCATTGACTTGTGACATCTATGGAATCTATACATCATCTGAAGTTCGTACAACAACCAACCCTTTTTCATGTTGGGTGTACCTCTTGACTTGGTGCTACACTAACCTTGTTTCATGATGGGTGCTACCCTCATGTGTCAATGATACAACCAACCATGATGGGATCTAGCCTCTGTCATAATGGGATCTACCCTTGGTGATACAACTAGTCATATTGGGATCTCCCTCAGTAATACCACCAAACATTGTTGGGATCTACTCTCAAAGACACAACCACTCATACTAGGATCCCCCTTGGTGATATGACCAACCATGTTGGTATCTACACTATGAGATACAACCACTCATACTGAGATCTCCCTCGGTGATACCACCAACCATGTTGGGATCTACCCTCAGAGATACAACTAGTTCTACTGGAGATACAACCATCTAATCTAGGATCATCTCGTACAATGGCTAGTATTTTTTCATTATGGGTGTACATCTTTGCAGTTCTAGTCTTTTTACATATTAGATGAAAATCTCATACATATTCCACATAGATAACCCTTTTTAATGTTGGATTTGAATACCACTCGTCTTCCACAGAGCCAACCCTTTTTCATGTTGGATGTGAAGACCACTCGTCTTCCACAGATCCAGTCCTTTTTCATGTTGGATGTGAAGACCACATGGGCTCATCACTCCCTCTTGCAATGGACACCAATCTATACAACTCCAAGCTTGTCCTTGAAGTACTCAAACTTCGCTCTCGCTAGAAGCTTGGTCAATAGATCGGCTATCTTATCATCCCTCACAATGTATTGGAGCTTCACTGCTCCTCTCTACAAAATATCCTAGATATAGTGATATTGGATCTCGATGTGCTTCAACTTTCCATGGAACATAGGGTTCTCAAACAACTTCACACAACTTTGGTTGTCACAGAACAAACGAGTCGTCTCCAACTTGACATCGAATAATCCTGCAAGTAGCTTCTGAAGCCACACTTCCTAAAATATTGTTGAACAAGTTGCAATATAATCTACCTTGACTGTACTCAATGCTACACTCATTTGCTTCTTGTTGAACCAAGAAATCATTCCATACCCCAAGCTGAAGCAACAACCTAAAGTGTTCTTCCTATATGTAGCACTACCATCCCAATCTAAGTCAACATATTCCTGTAGGAAGATCCTCTGATATCTCATATATCTAAGGCCATACTCAATTGTACCCTTTAGATACCTCAACAGATGCTTTTCCACAATCATGTGAACATGTCTCAGATCCATAATACTGGCTCAAAGTGTTCACTGCAAAGAAAATATCCGACCTTGTGATTATCAAGTACATCAACGAACCAATCATTTGCCTTTAGACTGTGGCATGAATTGTTTTTGAAGTAGAATCACACAACAACTTCAAGATCAATGCCATTGGTGTGGCAATATCCTTGCAATCCATCATCCTGAATCTCTTCAGGATCTCTACCACATATTTTCCTTAACTAAGGAAAATATCATCTATATTCTGCCACACCACAAGACCTAAGAAATAGTGTATCATACCCAGGTATTTCATCCTGAACTCTACGACAATCCTCTTCTTCATTTCTACTACGAGCTTATCATCACCTTTCAGGAATATATCATCTACATACAACAATAGTATCGCTGGTTTCCCATCCTCAACCTTGAATTAGAGGTTGGAATCCGCTTTACACTTGGTAAAGCCCAAGATTGTCATAAATCCATCTATCCTACCACACCATGCCTTGGGTGCCTATTTCAAACAGTGCAAGGCCTTCTTCCATTCGCACACATGTGTCTCTCTTTCATTTGTCTCAATTCCTAGTGGCTACTCCACATACACTTTCTCTTCTACTACTCCATTCAGGAAGGCGATATTTACATCCATTTGATGTAACTTCCACTTCAACACTGTAGTTATTGCAAGAATATCTCTAATCGAAGTGTATCTGGCTATAGGATAAAAGTCTCCTTGTAATCTTTTCCCTCTTTCTGGGAGAAGACACAAGCCACAAATATTTCAGTGTGTTTCTCTATGCTTCCATCCACTACATGCTTGATCTTGTAGATCCACTTAGAAGGCACTACAGACTTCACTACAGGTCTCTGAACCACATCCCAGACATCATTCTTCATGATCGGTTGGTACTCTTCGATCATAGCATCCTTACACTCTTTCTTCTCAGCTTCGTCTTCATTGTTGGAATGTTTTTCATCAATGATGTCACATAATAGTGCCACATAACTGGAGTGTGTATGAGTCATATTACTTCCTTTGGAACTCTCATCTGAAGCACCATTCTTTTCTGCATCTTGGATGATCTCTCGTGCCCAAGTTGGTCTTCTCTTGTGTTTGTTCATCTCTCAGGGTGGATATACCAGTCTCTGTGGCGTATTCATATCATGATCCTCATGTTCTTCTAAATATCTTTCTTCCATCATGGTGTCTCTGACTCTGGGAGCTTCATGTTCCTCTTCATGTACTTCGGCGGAGTGATTTGGCCTTGATTTGTTGAAGGCTTAATCCTCATTGAAGGTAACAACTATGTTGGTTTCTATATTCTTGAATACTAGTATATAGAGACTCTGTAATCCTTTGATTTGTCACTATATCTGATGAATATGCCCTTCTTCCCTAAAGGACCAAACTTCATTCTCTTTTCTTTGGGAACATGCATATAAATTGGACAACCAAATATTATGAGATGGATGACTTCTTGTCTCTCTCCTAAGAATACTTATTATAGATCCTTGTTCTCTAGCACACAGTGTGGTGATTTGTTTTAGATATAAACTATTGTTCTAGCTGCTTTATCCCATAAGTGCATTGGAAGATCTTGATCATGGATCGTGGCTTTCACAACCTCCATTATTGTCATGTTCTTTCTTTATGCAACACCATTGTATTGCGGATTGTAGGGAGTGATCGACTCCTTCTTAATCCCTGATTCTTTAGATAAAGATTTGAAATTTTATGAAGTAAATTTTCCATTGTTATATGATCTCAATGTCTTTATTTTCTTTACAGTATGATTCTATACCAAGGATTTGAATTCTTTGAATTTAATAAATACTTCATCTTTTGTATTCAGAAAGTAAATCCAAGTTTCGTGGAAATAATCATCTATAAAAGAAACATAATAAGCATACCCTCTTAAAGAGTTGGATGACATAGGTCCACATACATATGGGTGTACAATTTCCAATATCTGCTTCACTTTGTTGTCACTGCTTGGAAATGGTTTCTTCACGTTCTTTCCTCATGCAAATCCTTTGCACACACCTTCATGCTTTGTTTGGACCTGTCGTAGAAGTGGGGCCACTTTTATTATGATCAGTAATTCCTTGTAATCTATATGTGCAAGCCTCCTGTGCCATAGTTCACTAGGTTCTATTGCTTCATGAACCAATGCTTGTCGTTGATGTCCTTTCAATTTGTACAAGCCTCCCTCTTTCTCTCCAATCACTACAACATCATCAAAAATATTAGGCCACATGAGAACTTGGCCATCAACAAATGCAACTCAGAATCCTCTTGCATCAAGGATTGATATGGATAGGAAATTCTTCTTTTATCCAGGTACATAAAGAACATTTTTCATCTTGATGGACTTACCTTGGGCCAACTTCTAGTGTGGTACTTGCACCTACTACACCTGATTAAATATAGTCTCTTGAATAGTACTAGTCTACCCATGGGTGTCTAATAAACCCAATATTTCATATTATATGTATGTTTTATCAAACACAATGGATGGTTGTGCAGTGCCAACCTGGACTCCTAAATAAAGGCTTCGGTTTAGATAGACTTAGGATTTTCATAATGGTTTGTATTATTCATGTCTCGTTAATTATTATGATATGCTATGTCACTTAAGTTATCTCTAAACTCTTTTTGTTTTTTAATATTTAAATGTTCCATACAATTTTATATATAATTATGAGTTTTTGTTTTGAATTGTTTAAATTTTTTTTAGTTACAATGAATATTCATTATAATTTTTATTTGTTCTCCGTTAAAAATAAAATCAAATACATTGTATAGATGTTACTGACTAGCTATATATAATCATTGTCAGTTTAAACAATGGTATTTCAAAACTGTAGGTTTTATCAATTAGTTATTGGAGTCATAAAATCTAAATGATTAAAAAGTCTTTTGCAAGCATTATTTTCAGCCATATTTCGAGGTGCTTCAGTGCTACAGCAGACTCACTTTCAAAAGAAGCACTCTCATATTTGTTTGGATTTGCAAGTATCCATGAATATATGGAAGGGAAGAAGACCTTTGAAGGATTTTTTGATCTGAAGAAGCTTATATTCACAGCAAAATTTGAAGATGTTAGACTATAGAGCATCTCTTCTTTTGTCTTTTTTATCAGTTGTTGAAGCACTGAAAAGAATTGTCTTCTGAACTAGCTAGAAGATTGAATCATTTGGGTTATGTACTGTATATCTGAAAAAACTTTTTCTGAAAAGTTTTGTAAAGAACTATAAAAAGGTAATATTCTTTTCTTGATTTAATATAAATAATAGAATATTTTTATTTTGAATATATATATATATATATATATATATATATATATATATATAATCATTGTAAATTTAATGACATATATTCGTGCATTACAGATTGCTATCTGTTAGCACAATTCATAAAAAGACATATCTTGGGTGATCCCCAATCCTATAGATCCATCGAGAGTATTTTGTAACTACCCATTGGGCATAACAGAGTAAGCAAAATGAAACTTTCGAAGCACTAAAAATTCAGAGTGCATACAAAGGATGAGATCTAGAAAATGCCATTTACATTTAAATCTTGTTCATCTTACACAAGTTTTAAATTTAAATTCTGATTTCAAAGAGAGAAAAAATAGAGTCGTTTGTATTTAAAAAAGGTTTAGTATTCGCTCTCTGTCTTGATGGGATTTTTTTAAGGGGGAGGGGGATGGGCTTGGGCTGGGGTAAAAGGAGTAAGCTATCTACTCGACCATTTGCATCGATGCCCACTTGATGCCATCGGGTGATAGCTTACTCTCTTACCTTTCCATGAGACCAAGAACTAAGAACAATCGATTTCAACACCTAATTTCACACCAACTACCTTCTCGAATTCATCCATCCATAAATTTAGACATGTAAATTCTTGTTTTTTAAGTGCAAGTTTAAAATTGTAACTTTTGATTGGAATTTTATGGAACCCAATCCATGTTTAAACCGCTCTCGAATTCATCCATCCATAAATTTAGCCATGGAAATTCTTGTTTTTTCTAAGTGCAAGTTTAAAATTGTAAGTTTTGATTGGAATTTTATGGAGCATCTAGGTTTAAACCTTGTATTCTTTATCCTTCATGATCACGGAGGTTAAAGTCTTAAACTAGAATACACATAGAACATTGGCGTTATCAAATCCATAACAATTGAATTTCAAATTACAAGTTTTTAGAAGACAATTTTAGATTAGGTTTAGATCAGTTCAGTATGTAGATTCAATTTGATTTGGTAAATTAGTATTCTACATTATTGCATTATACCAAAGTGTAATAGTAGTTTGTTGTAGAATTGACCTACAATGAAAATGCAAGAAAAGAAGCAGGATCTGTTGTTCTTGATCTTACTATCACTAAAAGAAAGATAACAGAGTAATCTATCACCCAATGGAGTCAAGTGGACCCCAGTGCAAATGGTCAGGTAGATAGCTTACTTCGGGGGCAATGGTCTTAAAAGCACTTGAAGGTTCATTTTTATTACACATAAATATAAGCTATAATTGATTACACCTTCTAACTAATTTAATATACGAGGTTATTATTTTTTTAATTTAACATTATATATAGAAATATTCCATTATTAAATTGTTGCATGGAAATATGATTATTATTTATGTAAATAAATATATGTAAATTTTTTTTATTTAAAATTTATTTAAAAGTCCTTTAATCTACACATGGTTATGTTTAATATCAATATAATATTGTTGTATAAAAAATATTATTATCATATAGACAAAATAAAATATTATTCAAAATTTATTTTAAAAAGTCCTTCTAATCCATATCCTATAGTTATGCTTGATAAAAAAATAAACGACATGAACATGATTTCTCATGTTCTTAAGAAAACCATAAGAAATCACTTATAGAATTTCTCCTATTTCCAAAAGTCAAGTCCATACAAGTCCATATAGTATCACCTTAAAACATTGTTGATATTAAGTCAACTTATATTTAGAATAAGAATGAATGTTTGAATTGTGCGTCCTCTAACACATTGATAAATAATGTAAACATCTATTGAAAAATGGATTTCAAAGTGGATCATGCTTTCTTAATACTCAAGCATAAGGCATGTATCAACTCCAAACATTAATAAACTTATCTTTGAAATACTATGTTCATGTGAATCAAGCTTTTTTATTAAGTGAAGGAACAATAAGTTGGAAAACAATAATTTCAAGGTTTCTACATAGTCCAAAGTAGTGTAGCATAAGATTATTTCATTATTTTCTACCAACTTCATTAGAATTTTCAAGGCCAACAACTTTGTGTAATTATTAGTACCCCTACCTAGACTTGTTTTGAGTATTTAAATAAATGATTAATGTTGATATATAATGAACCTCCAAGAACATGGACAAAACCTAGATCTTGACTAGCTCCAATAAAGAAGCATTAGGACATAGAATAATTGATTTGAGGCCGTTTTAATATTCTAGCGCTAAGAGGTTTGAAATAAATTTTAAAGCTTCCAAAACACAACCAAAATATGGGATGCACATTAAAAAGATGGAATTTATGTCTATTGAAATATATTTGCATTATAAGATAATTAAATAACCCACACAACCACAAATGGAAAAGATCTAAATGTTGTCATGTCTTTATTTTGAAGCCAATTTTCTAAACCCTCCACTACACTAGGACCATGGAAACAATCTCTATAATTAGTTAATGTCTCCATATCTACCCACACTTGAATAACATAAGTATGATACTTTAATAAATTTCAATTTATATCGATCTCACTTCCATTTGCTAGATGTCCCTAAACAATTTAAATTTTGATTTTGAAGCACTTCCAAGGATAGCGCTTTGTTATAGAGCACAAATGACATAAATTTTGGGTTTTAAAGGAGCCTTTGTCTTCCATAGTAACTTCCACCACTAAGCCTCATCTTCTCTATTAACATCTTCAATCAAATCTTTATAACCTAATCTCAGAGTGTATCCCCCATTACAAGATTCAATTTTTGCCATTGATTTCCATACCAGAAGATGTACATAAATTATGTATGGACACAAATATTGATCAGGGTGACCTCATGGCTTCTAAGCCTCAAATTCAAAGTCATGAATGCTCTTGTTTCTCATGGGATTTGTATAGAAATAATTTTCATATAGATATAGAAGAACAAGAGGTGAAAGGAGGATAAGTCTACTAGATTGAGAGGTAACTACGATAAATGTTCTGACATCGACATTGATTTTTGCAGCTATAATGTACAAATGGTATCAAAGTTGTTTCATAGGGAAAAAGTATAAGACTATTTTTTTCTTTTTGTATATTTTTTAAGGAAAACAAATATGGTGGTATTCATAACCATTTTCTCAAAACAATTGTGCAGAATCTAATGAAATTAGTTGTATATCTAAGTTCTCCTTGAAAAAACACCCAATTTAAAAAATAAAATCATAAAAATCAAAGTCCAAGAAACAGATATAGAATTGATTTAAAAGAAATCAATTTCAGGGTATTATTTATTTATTTCATGACAATCACACAAATTGCAAAGAAGGTATATTTTCATCAATTGCTCGAATTGCAACCAGATTAATGCCACTGGATAGAGAACTTTAGGGGGTCTTCTTTGATGTATTATAGGTTAGGAGTAAGCTATCTACCCGACCATTTGCATCGGGGACCAAATGATGCCATCAGGTAATATCTTACTCCGTTACCTTTCCGTGAGACCAAGAACAATCGATTTCAACACCTACTTTCACACTAACCGCGCTCTCGAATTCATCCATCCATAAATTTAGCCATGAAAATTCTTGTTTTTTAAGTGCAAGCTTAAAACTGTAAGTTTTGGTTGGAATTTTTATGAAAATTGCAAATGTATGTTTAGAACTGTATAATTTTAGTCAACTCCATAAAAATAACTGGAAAGATCTAAAACTTGGAAGGTTTTACCAACTTCCTTGTAATAATTAATCAACTCCTTTGTTTGTTTTATGGAACCCAATCGAGGTTTAAAACTTGGATTATTTATCCTTCATGATCACAGAGGTTAAAGTTTTAAACTAGCATACACACAAAACATTGGCGCTATCAAATCCATAACAATTGAATTTCAAATTACAAGTTTTTAGAACATAATTTCAGATTAGGTTTAGATCGATCAGTCTGTAGATTCAATTTGATTGGGTAAATTCGTATTCTTCATTATTGCATTATATCAGAGTGTAATAATAGTTTGTTATAGAATTGATCTGCAATGAAAATGTAAGAAAAGAAACAGAATCTGCTATTCTTGGTCTCACTGTCACAGAAAGATAACGGAGTAATATATTACCGGATGGAGTCAAGTAGGCCCCGGTGCAAATGGTCGGGTAGATAGCTTACTCCTTATAGGTTAGACTACAAGCCTTGCAAATTTTTCACCTCAGATCCCTAGCCACATAAAGGAACCATAGTCAAGAGTAAGTGATTTTCTTTAAAACCCTAGTTTTTGTTGCAAGCTTTCCTCCAAGTAAGTTTCTTTTACAAGAAAAGTAGAGGATATTAGGGAGCTCGTACGAAGCTGGTTCCACTTTTTAGTGCCACTTTAGAAATCAGAAATGCACTTTCGAAATGTAAATATATAACGCATATGTGTTATGGATGCTACGTTCGGAAAACCCGAGCCCAAAGACGAGGCTAAGGTTAGTTAATCAATATCGCATGTGTGATATATCGCATATGCATTTTTAAAGAGTTAAAAATTGCAAGTGCGATTTGTAAAACCAAAAAAAGAAAAACAGAGGCCACAGGCCTCAATTTCTTATTTGCACAGTGAAGGCGATATTGGGATAGTGAAAAATCGCAGTAGCGAAAAATCGCACCAGCGTTGTGCTTTAGAGGCTTTGGAGGTTCCTTTGGAGGGTAGTATGCAGTTTACCAATTCAAAACTTGGCTCTAATGGAAGGTAAGTACTCATACCATCCACAATTGTTTTCAATATTTATTTTTTTTGTTAATTTCATAGTTTTTATATTTGTTAAAACGAATTTAATAAAAAAATTGAATTATATCAAAGAATGATATATTAAAAAAATTTGTAATTTGTTGTTTTAATCTTAACAGATAACAAAAATGTTGAAGATACTGTGTAAAAAGAACCCACTAATAACCAAGAACTAAACCCAAACACAGAGGGGGAACAAGACCAGAATTCATAGATTCTGGCTCGTTTGGGTGCATTGAGGTGCCTTAGCTCATCGTTTAGAGGGGGGGGAACCATTTGAGACAATCATTAGCCGAGGCATTGGACACCATAACAAACACAATTTCCAATGCCTAAGGAGATATGTACAACATTAGCTTGTACAGAGAATCCATGAGGAAATACTATTTTGATGTTTTGAGCTATAGAGACATCAAAAAGCTAAAGATAACCAAAGACCAATTGTTTTCATTATTCCGGGACCCTAGCGCCGGATTGGTTCCACCCACCAGTTGAGCACACATTTCCATAGACAGACGCATGGAACCAAATGTGAAATCACATTGGATGGATCGCTGGTAGATGGTATTTGATGAAGACCCTCATGGCAATAGAGACATCCCTTTCTATTTCCCAAGGAAGTTGTAAGAAGAATTTATCTTGGGGAAACATGTTGACTATTTTGATAGTTTAGAGTTCCAGGGTGTGGGTCATGGGATGCCCCAAGATAGGGAAGGGGCTAGGATTGATCCTAACTGAGTGCCACGCCCTCCATGCACACCAAAACCCCCTTGGGGATATCCTCATGCGGGTCCTGTGATTGATGATACACAAGAGGCCTTATTTGACTTGGTAGATACATTGCTTCAACATGGGATTATTGTCCAAGGAAATGTAGGCCAAGGGGTTTCACTTCTGAGGTTGGCCCATGCCACACTAAGGATCCACATACTACGTCTCTAGACCCTAATAGAGGTACAAATCGCACGGGAGACGCTGAGGGTTTAGAGCATCGTGTTATTCCACACCCTTTCACAGCATGTGGAGGCATATGCTATGGCCCTGCTTCAGAGTTCTGGGATGATGGATTACTCCGATATGTAAGTAAAACTCATTCTTTTCATATTATATTTTGTTTTATATCACAATTTTAAATTATTTCGTAATTTATTTCTATTTAATTATCTAACAAATTATGTGAACAAATATACATATGGTGTCCCATCACACTCAAGATTCACATAGTCCGACCATTGATGTTGATAACATTGATGCAGTGGTCAATGTTGCATATGGTTTTGGTGCTTCACCATTAGTTGTAAGAACTTTACTTTTTAATTTGTCATCGTTATTTACATATTTATAGTAGAGATTGCAACATTCAATACGTCATAATCTAGGTACAATATGTTTTATGCAGGGTGGGCACAATGAGTTTGTGGAATCTCAGCCAAGTCCCTCGCATGTAGAGGAAGATTCCTAGACACAAGTACTGTTTTAATTATGCTTTTAATAATTCAACATTAATGCTTTTAATTATTAGAAATTTTCTAATTGTATGTTTATGTTTTGTTACGTAGCATGATATATATGCCACTGGAATGACCTTTTTGATTGTGGATCCACCTCCCCCCCCCCTCCCTCCATGTACATGTATGTTTCAATTTCTTTGAAAAAATCATTTTTCGTCCATCTTGTATATGTCTCATTTTCTTTGTATTATATGACATTGACATATGCTACTTTATGCAGAAATCTATTGAGGCAATGATGCTTAAAAAGAACCAAATCCTTGAGCACCAAATCCAGGTTTTGGGTGACCCATGTCTCTTCCCCTGCCAGTTACATGTATGTTTCACTTTCTTTGAAAACATCATTTTCCGTCCATGTAGTATATGTCTCATTTTATTTGTATTTTCTGACATTGACATATGTTACTTTGTGCAAGAATCTATTGAGGCAATGGTGCTTGAAGATCACCAAATCCAGGTTTTGGGTGACCCACCTCTCTTCCCCCCAGGTACATATATGTTTCGCTTTCTTTGTAGTATATGTCTCATTTTATTTGTATTTTCTGACATTGACATATGTTACTTTATGCAGGAATCTATTGATTCAATGGTGCTTGAAGAGCACCAAATCCAAGTTTTGGGTGACCCACCTCTCTCTCCCCCCAGGTACATGTATGTTTCGCTTTCTTTGAAAACATCATTTTCCGTCCATGTAGTATATGTCTCATTTTATTTGTATTTGCTGACATTGAAATATGTTACTTTATGCAGGCATCTATTGAGGCAATGGTGCTTGAAGAGCACCAAATCCAGGTTTTGGGTGACCCATCTCTTTGCCCCCCCCTAGGTACATGTATGTTCCGCTTTCTTTGAAAACATCATTTTCCATCCATGCAAGTATGTTTTTCGTGCACCCATTGATTTTTTTACATTGACATATATATATATATATGCATCTTGATAGTGAGAAAGTGGTGCTTGAAGAGCACCCAATCAGGGTGGCTGCTAGTGAGGCACCATGACCCACCATAACTTACTCACGTACAGTAAGTAAAAATGTTATATTGGTTTGGAATTTGAATAATTGTACATAGAATTTTTATAGGTTGGTAAACTAACTTACAAATTTTGGTTTGTCTGCAGTCTCCACTGATGCGACCTGTCCCTCTTGTTCAGCGTTGGGGATCACCACTGAGCAGCCAAAAAATAAATCTAGACTTCTCAGAAGACATTGACAGTGGCAGTGAAAGGGGGGATATATAGCATAAATGTATAGGGGGGATACATACATGTAACTTTTTGTTTGTATACACACAAATGTATAGTTTGATCCACTTTTTTGTATTATGGCCATGTGGCATGCCAATTTTTGTAACATTATTTGTATACACATGTATAATATAAATCAAGGTTCAAATTTATACATATATGGTTGACTTGATTTTGGAACATGATATGTGTGGTTCACCTATGTGATATTATGATATGTGTGGTTTAGCTATGTGATAGTATGATATGTATGGTTCACCTATATAATATTATGATATTAAGATCAAGTAACTATTAAGTAAGTCATGGGAGAAAATCACTAGACACCATAACCATAACCATACCATATAACTACCTAAATTCAACTATCATCAAATTTTTAACATTATGTCTATCCTCAACTTTTTAACATCATACCATACCATACACTACCTAAATTACATACACTAACATCATAACATCATAACATCATACATGTGTTTCTACTTCTAAGTCATGCATGCACGTGAACTTCCACTTGTGATCCATGTTCAACCCTATTCATTTTGTTTCATGTATGTGCATAACCTACTTATATGGCCTTTTGGTTTCTACTTAAATGATACTAAACAATATAATGATCTAAACCTAAAGATACTAACATCATACCATACCATACTAGTATACCATACCATACCCTACAATACTAACATACCATACCATACCATACTAATAAAACATACCATACCCTACAATACTAACATACCATACCATACTAATATACCATACCATACCCTACAATACCCTATGGTACTAAAATCATACCATACTAACATACCATACCATACTAGTATACCATACCATACCCTACAATACTAACTACCATTGTAGTTCATGAAACCCTAGTTGGTTTTTCAATTTGTACATGTACATGTGTTTCTAGTTCCATCTTATAACTTGTAAAGAGGTCACAAAACCCTCGTTCCATCTCATAACTCCTCAACCCTAGTTATAGCATGCAAATTGTAGTTCAAGAAACCCTAGTTGGTTTTCAATTTGTACATGTACATGTGTTTCTAGTTCCATCTCATAACTTGTACATGTACCTCTTTATAGCATGCAAATTGTAGTTCATGAAACCCTAGTTGGTTTTCAAATTGTACATGTACATGTGTTTCTAGTTCCATCTCATAACTTGTAAAGAGGTCACAAAACCCTACTTCCATCTCATGACTCCTCAACCCTAGTTATACCATGCAAATCGTAGTTCATGAAACCCTAGTTGGTTTTCAATTTTTACATGTACATGTTTTTCTAGTTCCATATCATAACTTGTAAAGAGGTCACAAAACCCTACTTCCATCTCATAACTCCTCAACCCTAGTTATAGCATGCAATTTGTAGTTCATGAAACCTTGGCTGGTAATCAATTTGTTCTTGTACACGTGTTTCTAGTTCCATCTCATAACTTGTAAAGAGGTCACAAAACCCTACTTCCATCTCATAACTCCTCAACCCTAGTTATAGCATGCAAAATGCAATTCATGAAACCCTAGTTGGTTTTCAATTTGTACATGTACATGTGTTTCTAGTTCCATCTTATAACTTGTAAAGAAGTCACAAAACCCTACTTCTATCTCATAACACATCAACCCTAGTTATAGCATGCAATTTGTAGTTCATGAAGCCCTAGTTGGTTTTCAATTTGTACATGTACATGTGTTTCTAGTTCCATCTTATAACTTGTAAAGAAGTCACAAAACCCTACTTCTATCTCATAACACATCAACCCTAGTTATAGCATGCAATTTGTAGTTCATGAAGCCCTAGTTGGTTTTCAATTTGTACATGTACATGTGTTTCTAGTTCCATCTCATAATTTGTAAAGAGGTCACAAAACCCTACTTCCATCTCATAACTCCTCGACCCTAGTTATAGCATGCAAATTGTAGTTCATGAAACCCTATTTGGTTTTCAATTTTAACATGTACATGTGTTTCTAGTTCCATCTCATAACTTGTAAAGAGGTCACAAAACCCTACTTCCATCTCATAACTTCTCAAACCTAGTTCTAGCATGCAATTGTAGTTCATGAAACCCTAGTTGGTTTTTCAATTTGTACATGTACATGTGTTTCTAATTCCATCTCATAACTTACAAACAGGTCACAAAACCTTCGTTCCATCTCATAACTCCTCAACCCTAGTTATAGCATGCAAATTGTAGTTCATGAAACCCTAGTTGGATTTCAATTTGTACATGTACATGTGTTTCTAGTTCCATCTCCTAACTTGTAAAGAGGTCACAAAACCCTACTTCCATCTCATAACTCCTCAACCCTAGTTATAGCATGCAAATTGCAATTCATGAAACCCTAGTTGGTTTTCAATTTGTACATGTACATGTGTTTCTAGTTCCATCTCATAACTTGTAAAGAGCTCACAAAACCCTACTTCCATCTCATAACTCCTCAACCCTAGTTATAGCATGCAGATTGTAGTTCATGAAACCCTAGTTGGTTTTCAATTTGTACATGTATATGTGTTTCTAGTTCCATATCATAACTTGTAAAGAGGTCACAAAACCCTAGTTACATCTCATAACTTCTCAACCCTATTTGTAGCATGCAAATTGTAGTTCATGAAACCCTAGTTGGTTTTCAATTTGTACATGTACATGTGTTTCTAGTTCCATCTCATAACTTGTAAAGAGGTCACAAAGCCCTACTTTTATCTCATAACTCTTGAACCCTATTTATATCATGCAATTTGTAGTTCACGAAACCCTAGTCAGTTTTCAATTTGTACATCTACATGTGTTTCTAGTTCCATCTCATAACTTGTAAAGAGGTCACAAAGCCCTACTTCCATCTCATAACTCCTCAAACCTAGTTATAGCATGCAAATTGTAGTACATGAAACCCTAGTTGGTTTTCAATTTGTACATGTACATGTGCTTCTAGTTCCCTCTCATAACTTCTCAACCCTAGTTCTAGCATGCAATTGTAGTTCATGAAACCCTAGTTGGTTTTTCAATTTGTACATGTACATGTGTTTCTATTTCCATCTCATAACTTGTAAAGAGGTCACAAAACCCTCGTTCCATCTCATAACTTATCAACCCTAGTTATAGAATTACATTGAAAGAAACTGAGCAAAACCCTAGTTTACGAAATCAAAGCATAATGAAGTCACTGGGCCTTGAAAACAAGAGGGAGAGGGCCACCTAGAGGTAATCGCATGCCAGGAGACCAACGGAGTCGACGGTTCTTCAATCTGACTTCCTATTTCTGAGCTATGTCCAGTTGAAAGTTGCATGAAAATGTCATTCAGGGACACTTGGTGACTATCAGTCTGGGAGTGGAAAAACAAACAGAGCAACAAAATTGCATGTCGTTGGCTCCTGCAAGCCTGTATGGGCAAGGCTGATATGGGAACACTACCAACACAGCCACGGTCGAGGGTTTTCATGCGTTGGCCCACCAATGCTAGATTTGCAAGAGTTGACCCAGCAATGTAATTAAATGCACATTACTATAAAAACATAAAAAAGTAAATTTCAACAACTCGAGAGCATGTTATTTTTCAATTTTTATTCGTTGGTGTCTAAAGAAACTGAGTTGTTCTTGGTGCCTCCAATGTGCCATAGATGGTGTTTGTATCTTAGGCACATGAAAGGCTAAACATTAGTACTCTCATAAGAAAATAAAGAGAACCCAATGAAAATGTGCAAACATGATTTATAGATAACTCACTTGAGGTTGTACGATCGTGTTTATAGTGTCCAGTATCCTCTAAATAATATTATGTCTGTGAATGGTATCTGTCAATCACATGTTTATTACATTGGGAATAAACTAAGGCTAAATAATTGAAACTGTGCTTCAGCATGCACTTTAAAGGTTAAATAACGCACCTGACAATCTAGCCACACTTTACAATCCAGTAACACTTGACAATGCAATCAATCGAGTAAGCCATCTAGATCATCTCTGCTGCTGATGGTGTCCATCAATATTTTGTGCTCTATATGAGGAAGCAAATATCGTACATGTGACCTATTTTTGTTCGAAAGTGTGCGCAACTTGATGTTTATACCAACTACTAGGTTGGTGAAGTGGTATACAATATCTCCTGGTCTATAATCCCGATATACATACCCACCCTTCCTTTTCTATTGTGCTACTAGTGTCAAGTACTCCCCTTTTATAACCATTGAGCCAGTTGGGAATTCAATATTTTCATCATCTGTAACAAGTTCGAAAATGGTTTGTTTCCCCTCTAAGCAACGTGCCAACCAATAGTCAGAACCCCATTCATTATTTTTTTGGGAAACCATTGCATATATCTGACATGTGAAAGGAAATAGGTCAAGTTAACAATACATAAATTAAATTTCTAATTTAGTTACTACTAATTTAGTTTTTTGTACCTGCTTGTATGAGATCTGATATGTGATCATAGTTTGTAGAAATGTGTGTATGATCATCTTCCAAATGGTCTATTTCATTAGCCCATTTGAAATCGGCGCCAAGTGTCACTTGATCCCATGTATCAAATATATCTTTATACTCACAATCATCCCATTCATCGATGCTACAGGAACTTCAAAAGCAAGCCTTCAATCTTGTCCAAATTTGTAGGGCCGAGTTGTCTGAGCTTCTAATTGAATGAAACTGTCGAGTTCCATGTACTGTGTTCATCCAATGTGTTTGGGATCGATCCACATTGGTCACCTCCCAGAATATTCTCTACACTAGGTGTTTCCTTGTCACTTGTTCTCCCATGACAGATACACACCATTTCACTATAGATGCATCGTCTCAAAGGAGAGCACCTGTAAACTTCATCTCTTCCCTTCGAAGGGCATTTTTTATGCATGCACCAGCACCATTGTGCTCTCAATTTCCATGACCAGTTTCAAAGTAGTTCCATATATGTGGCACCTTGTATTTTATGTGCAACAAACACAACCATTGAAATACATGTGCATTCTTGAACTGTCCAGCACAACCATCTGACCAAATGAAATGATGATAGAATGGTATATCCATAGCTATCACATGATCATAGAATAATTTAAAGTAATTACGCATGTAATGGATGTCATGGGTCTGGTCGTCACTTATGTAGAAGTGAATTTATTTCAGTATAACACATTTCTCTTCATTGCTATCTAACCCATGTTGGTACATGATATGGATCATTATGCTCACTTGCTCTGAGTGATAGTATTGAATTTGTATTTCATTTTGTGGTTGTAGGGTGTAATTTTTTGTAAATTCAACCACTGATGGTATTGTTCTGAGAGGGAAGGTGTCTCGGCATATTCTGAATTTCTCATCTTACCACCGTGCCATATCGACATGTTGAATGTACTGTTGGACCTTTCCATGAAACTCTGAAATAAAATCACCAAAAGATAATGTACTCTAATGTAATGTACTATTGGACCTGGTGTAAAAAAATAAATAGTATTAAAAAACAACATAAAAATATGTACATGTTGTCACCAACTTAATGTACATGAAGTCATGTGTGAAGTCACCAATTTAATGTTCCTGCTTTCTTTGCCATCATGTAGCTGATATGTCTCGTACTGATAGTTCTACTTCTCGACCATTTCATTCCCGAATGCTTGATCTTCACTCTTGTGAATGCAATCAGTCCATAATGATAGCCCTCCACAAATGTTGCAAGAACCCTCTACACATTGTTTTAAGTAATGTGTCTTCCCATGTTGTCTCGAACAGATCATGCTATGGATGAAATCTCTGGATGACATTGGCAGTACTGTACTTGAGCATTATTGCACATGGTTAGGATGCAAAAAATGACGTATATGTGCAGATGTATGATAATATAGATCAAAATCTATGTGGTATCTAAAACAACAAGTGTTCCGGATGCTATTGATTCTAACATACCAAGGCTTTCATTTTTCAAAAGATCATTTCCGGAGCCTTAGCTCTGCATGGGAAACTTTAAACATCTCAAACAATTGAGTTTATGTCATGTCAAGATAATTTTTAACAGGAGGTTCATTGTTCACAAAACACCTATAGTGTTTTAACACATCCTTTGTGTTAGAAGAAGGCCTAGTGTTATCATGCCAAAATGTGTGTACTAGTCCCTTCACTGCTTCGACTAACTTCATGGCTTTACAGGGAAACCTACCGTTAAATTCCCATAATGTTTCCATTTGTCCCTCTACATCAAGGATGTCTCTTCTTACTGACTATTTTTTAAGTGTCTTTGGATGTAAAGGAACAATTTTTGATGTGCATTTAAGTAAACGACATTGTCTTGTGGATCTACATACAATTGATTCAGCCAATACGCGGCGAGCCACATTACAGTCCTATGAACGAGTTTTTTTACCAATCGATGTGAATGCAACAACAAGAGAATTAACAATGTGATTACTTGATTCGATATTCTTCAATGTTCTTATGCCTAAATTTCTTCTAACAATTGCCATATTTCTAGATTTAAGCAAATCTAAAAACAATTGGCATTTACCGCCTTCGGATATGTTATCAAAATATTGTTTCATTATTTGAGAACAATGACAAAGGATAGTGCGTTTAGCCACCTTACATTCCATGGAAGTCAATTCGCTCTTTTCCACTTGTATGCGTTTAGGAGTTCTCTTTAGTTTTGATGCGAGATTTCTTGCCATTTGAAATATTTGAGTAACGTTTACATCCACTATAGGATGACAACCTCAATTAGGAGATTGAACCACCTGGCATGGTTGTTGCAGAGTAACATTTGCATCGGGAGTAACATAATTATTGAACTCTTCACAAGATTGTCCATTTAATAATGGATCAATAATATCATCTCCCTTATAACCAGCTTCCTTTAATGTTGCATTATCTTCCTCAACCTCTACGTCAGGTATCTGTTGAGTGGGAATGGGAACTATTTGCTCATCCAATGAATGCTGATGATTTCTTGAATCTTCCCTCTTTTTTTCTTTTTTATTTTCATATTCTTTCGATGTAAGCACCTTCCTCACTGACTTTCGACCCCTATTACATACATTCCCCATTGCAATCCACCCAAACTTGTACAAAACCTATGGATTTGTGTAAGTAATGATTAAATTGCAGGTTGAACAGTTCTCTGTTCGCGGGTTCAAAAAAATTATGTCTTTTTCTATAATAAACCTGGACCACAACACACAACCCAACATTTTTTATATAATACATATCACATATGTGATATAACGCATGTCTGTTTTATCGCATATGCACTATATCGCATATGCGATATGGATACACTGCTTTTTACTTAACGGGAAGTTTGTATTACGTGATCGCCAAATCGCATATGCGATTTAGTGCATATCAAATATTAAACTTGACTTCTCCATTCTTGGATACTAGTTACCCATTCATGGGCTACCACTTATATATACATATATACATATATATACATATATATATATACATACATATAT
>LPNX010764544.1:127694-146345 GCA_001517045.1 Pseudotsuga menziesii
TCTTACATGACTATAGTCAATGTCCAGAGACCCATCCCTCCCATCCAAAAACCTATAATGGCACCCTTATCCCATTATAATACCATTTAGACTCTCAATATTCCATTCAGGCAGTCTATGGGGTGGCTTATGGCCCAACGTTACATTGGTTAAGAGGGGGGGGGGTAGTCAAAGGAGGGAGAGGAAGCTGAAGAGGTAATCATGGGAAGGAGGGATGGGTAGGGGACATATATGGGGGGGATGAAGGGAGGAGAAATATAAGGGGAAGGGAGGGATGGGTATGGGAGAGATATGACGGGGGATGGAGGGAGGAAAAATATGAAGGGAAGGGATTGGTGGGATGGGAATAAATATAAGTGGGAGGGAGTGCCATGGGGTCATAGACATTTTCAAGGGATGAAAACTCTACTTTAGGCCCTAAATGA
This sequence comes from Pseudotsuga menziesii, assembly GCA_001517045.1. Lineage (NCBI taxonomy): Eukaryota > Viridiplantae > Streptophyta > Pinopsida > Pinales > Pinaceae > Pseudotsuga > Pseudotsuga menziesii. The sequence goes on from LPNX010764544.1 coordinate 128,120, forward strand.
AGCTTCTAGGAATCTAGGACCACCAATAACACCTTAAACCACCATATGTTACCTCTTGAGGCCATTCTTAGCTTTGTGTGTGGGAATTGCCACCATTAGGTTGTTTTAATCACTAATGATGGGTTTACAACCCTTTGACATGGTTGAACAATTGCGAAACCCAGGTCATAGACACTAAAGTAAGCTTCCAAGGATCCAAAGGAAAGAATAATGTATCAAGGCACCACACATGATCTCTCTAGGGGGTCTTTGGCCTTAGATTAGGGATATGTGATTGATTGGTGATTTTGTTTATAGTAGTTATGGGTCTCCGGGCCATATGCATGGAAATGGGAGGAAACCCAAGCCTTTGGCCCTAAATGAATCCTTTAGTCATTGTAGGTAAATAAGGACACTTCAAACTACCGCGGAGGACCTATTGTTGGTATTCCTACCCAAAAAATGGGATAATCATGCCATTGAGAGGTTTTAAATAGTAGACATGGTTCTTAAGGCCTTACACATGGTTGACAAAGTAAAACCAAGCCTTAGTCCATAAAGGAATATTATATCCATCCAAGGCCTAAAATGACGCCTCAAATCACCTCACATGAATTACAAGCACTAGGTATCGGTTGAGTGGCCTTCAACATTGTTGGGGGAGTAAACATTGGGATTGTACTCTAAAAAAAACTTATAGGAATCCATGAACATGAAAAACAACTCAAATGACCAGCCATGAAATCTTGAAGTTACCCTTTCCTTCGAGTGGTGACATGGATGTCATTAGAAGGTTTTGGATAGTAGATATCAATCCATGGGTCTTGGACATTGTTAAGGTAGGAAACCTATGCCTTGTACCATAAAGAAAACTTATTAGAATATAGTTTTGAGAATGAAATTTGATCCACCATACATGACCTCATGAGCATATACTAGACATAGTTGTGGGAGAAACCCTTAGCCGTTCTCGAGCACAATGTATAGATCGTGGAGCCTCAACATAGTCGAGAGATGACACCTTGGCCTTAGGCCCTAAAAGATTCTTTTGTGTGTCCATGAAAAAAAAATGCTTCAAAACAACATAAATGATCTCGCAATAGTGGATGTGTTGGTACCATTAGGAATAACTTAGAGCTAGATATAATTTTCGAGCCTTAGATAAAGGTTAGGCATTAAAACTCAATCATTAAGTCTAAAAAGCATATTTCTTAAGCGTCATGAACAAGTGTGACAAGCGCCTTGAAACTCCAATAATCTGACCTGATTATCCACAACCATTCACAAATTTTAGGATAAGCGTTGTCCTTTTGCCACACTAAACCTCTTTGGAGGGGCCAATAATTACCATGATCTTTTCATTTTAGATGGGGTTTCTCCCAAAGACCATCCACTTGGTATTTACTCTTTTTTACTCTCGTACCAAGCTAGTTAAGACAAAATGCATATGCAATGTGAATCGCATATGTGCTATAAACATCTATAACACATATGTGTGTTTTTAAAATTTAAAAATTCTGTGGGAATAAGGTTTGGCATTATGTTTGGAATTAGTTTCGGACTACCGAACCTATTGGCTAGGACAAATAAATCATGACTATTGCCTCTTTTAGAATTCTATCAATATGCTCAGTTTCGATGGCGTGTTTTGCTTTGACAAACACAATATTTTTTTTATGAAAATTTGGAATATTGTAGAGTACGATCTTATGATTCTGAATATGTAATTTTTTCCTTCAAATCTATGTTTTACTTATCTATTATTATTTTTCTAAATGACACACGTTAGTTTTAAAAAATAGATACATCGATTGTTTTTTATATAACTTTTGATTGCCTTCACCATTTGCCAAGAAAACTATATGGTGCACTAGAAGAGAGCAAGCTCTACAATATTATATATAGAAATGAAAGATTTCATTAATTTTTGCCTCTAAAGTGTTGCACCCACATAGAACGTTTTCATTTTGATATTTTCTGACTTCACTAATTAATAAATAAATTCATGAAAAATTATGAATAAATAGTGTTGCACTAGGCCCATATGTCCTTTACATGTCTGCAAGAGTTTATCCAAAATTGACATCATTTACCTCATATATTGCTGCACCTGCACAAACATATATGTTATGATGTGTTGAAATTTTGAAAACCCAATTTCACAGAAACTAATTTTATAATCATTTACACACATTTTTTCTGCATAAATGTTATATATTATGAAATCTGATTCAATTACCTATATTTTGTCTTTTTACTTCATATTCAAATACGTTATGGAAGTACCCCTAATTCTCACCTAAAGTCATAGGTTCCAATATTTTCCAGTATTATGTGGCATCTAAAGTGTCTTTAAAGGAGTCCATGATTATGCATCAGCCCATTAGTATTGAAGAACACATTCATTTGACAAAGTTAGCTTGGAAACAGCGTTGCAGAGTAATGTTGCATTAAAATTTTCAAGAATATGTTGCAATAATGTTGTTGTTACTTAACCATGACAACACTAGTACAAGTGATCAATTTTGCCACGGCAGAACATGGCAATATCCACGGAAAATCGTGGATATTTCCAGGTCTAAGTGTTTTTTTTTTCAGTGGAAACAATTCTGTTAGAATAGAGACAACCCCTAATTTGCGTTGCAAGAGCGACAATGTTCTATATTTCGTTAGATGTCTAAGCCGTCGCTATATCCACGCCTGGCCATCTTTGTATCCACGCCTGGCCATCGCTGTATCCACGCTCTGTATAAGGTTTTAAAAAAAAATGCAAACCCAGGAATAAGACGTCGCTATAGCCACGCCTTGCCGTTTCTGTATCCATGCCTTGCCGTCGCTGTATCCACGCCTGGCCGTCGCTAAATCCACGCTTTGTATAAGTTTAAAAAAAAAAATGCAAACCCCAGGAATAGCGACGGGGATGCTATACTTGCGACAGGTAGACTATACCTGCAAAGATCAAGCCGTGGCCAGGTTATCTCCGAGCATGATATTCTTTGAGGCCATGACATTGTATACAGTATTGGCAATCGCATATCTGGCAAACCCAGTTGAGCCAAAACAGAGGAATCCTGGTAAATAAAAGCAGCCAAAACTCCATCAGAAAAGCATTTGGTGTTGACAAAAACAAGAAGCAGATCCTGAACACAAGTACATTTGCTAGACAACATATCCTACCTATGTCTCAACTTGGATAGTAACAAGCTTCCAATAAGAGACCATTTATACAGACGAAAATAATTGAAAGACCTACCTGCTACTCAAATATTGAAGGACAATATTGGTCACCCTGTCTGGAAGGTAGCCACCCTGTCGAATGACATTCAACAGATTCAAATGACACTCTAAAATCTTCCTTGCATAATGGTTTTGAAACATCTGAGCAAAAGGCTTGTTCTCTGGTTTTAAAAGCTTTGGGTCTCCAAATTTGCGACACAATAACCATAGTGATATAGCATAATTTGGCATCATGATTAAGAAAATTTGAGGCATCTATTTACAGCTGATGATTACATTTTTATCAGAGACCTATAGATTGTGACCAAAATATAATAATACAAATAAACTTTTTTAGTAAATCCTTGTTGTGATGCTGATGCCATTATCTAATGTAGAACTTTCATCAAAAGTGCCCTTAGATCATCTAAATGAATTACTACCACAAATCTTGTGAATCAAGTTCGAAATCATAAGAAGGATTTCTGTCAATTACCAAAAGCTGTGAACTAACATCTATATGTCCAATAACACCTTTAAATCCATGTAACTTATTGTATACAGAAACACAATCCTAATTGTCTTCCCTTAACTCACCGAGTGTACAAGTGGTTCATGATATGCACAGTCCACTTCTTTACTTTCCACCATTCCCAAGAATTCCGTTGCTCTGGGTCAGTTGGTTGTCCCTCAGGAGGAACTGGCCTTTCCAGCATAGCTAAAAATAGGACCATCCAAGCATTAAAGACATTGGGATCAAACAATTGCTTAGGGACCTCTAGCTGCACAACAATGTCATCAACCTTAATTCAAAATCCAAATCAAATAAGCTATATTCAGATATAAATACAGAAGAGGCTTTCTGGGTGTTGAAAGTAACAGCTTGCATACATAAATGGATGACCAGAAGATTTTGCAGATGAGCTTGATCATCTCTGCTATCTCTATCGTAGGGCTCGGAATTTGAACAAGGCAGTTGTAAATGTTAAGTAAAGGTGGGAAAGCCTCATCAATGATGAGATATATAGGAGTTCACTCATCCTCTGACTTGAACCTTGACATACACAAAGTAAGAGTATATATAAACTGTATTGAAAATTGAGACAAATACTTTGCATGCTGACAAACCTTTAATTAGTTTAGTATAAAGAATGGAAGGTAATTATGAAAGCCAGAACAATACGCTGTATTGCAGCAGAATACTTCCTCATACTTCCTTGAAAGAATTCTCAGCACATATAAAGCACCATATACTTGCTGATCTTGCAAATTACGCTTGACCCAGATAAGAAGGGCAGGCCAATGCTCTGGATAGTTTGCATTAATAATAGTTTTAATGCACTCCCCAAGCTGTACTCTGCATAAATATAGAAAATGTAAATTAACTATTATAGACACTTCTAATAGATCAAAAGTTGAGTAAAATTTATAGTGTAAGATTCAAGGCCCCACAGACAGCATAGACTACATCTGAAGAGAAGATACAAAAAGCATGATGCTACAAACAATCTTTTGAAGTAGGGAACAAATAAAAGTAAATGTGAATCTGCTACTGTTTCAAACAAGAAGTATCTCATCAAAAAAATCATTTATAGAATGGACATTTGGGAATGCACCCATGATATGTGAGCAAGTAAATTGAGTAGCAGTTTTTAAGCTAAAATATTGGCTTTAAGCAAGCTTGAGCTTTAAATTTCTTGATACATAAAATACTTCTGAAGCTGATGCCATCAGATGTTCTAGGCATATATATACTTAATCTCCATGTCAAAATGCCAAAATGTGAAACAAGCATTTCATCTGCAGGTGAATGTCCTCAACAATCTGGAGCAACATTTATCTAAGTTCATGAGATATCAATCAAGAAGATTGACACAACATCGATGATAAAAACAGCTAAGTTACCAGCATAGAGATACAAATACGGATCCTGATACGGATTCACCACATTTTTGAAAAACCAGCATCCAAATACGGAAGGGAAATAGCAAGCACAAAAAGAAAATTGAAATATTTTTATAATAAATTTTAAAAACAGAGGGAAGAATCAAAACTATTTGGGAAAAACAAGAGTCGAACTATAAGTTATAGCCAAAAAAGAGAGCTTTCATGCATATTATTAACACCACTAATGTACCATAGAGTCTGTAGAGTTTTTAAGCTTATAGAGTTTGTACTTGGAACTCTGACCTCTAATTGTCCAGAAAGGGATAGTCAGTTTCCTGGGACCTCTAATTGTCCAGAAAGGATGGAAGGAATGGGCTGACAGATATTAGTATTTGAGGGATTGTGTTAGTAGCAAAATAGGTCATCAGAGCCATAAGCAGAAATTGGACAGGATAGATACTTGTCAAATTGCTGCTGCCATGACTGCAAACCATCCCGATTATGCACAGTTGGCTGCCAGAATCACAGTTTCCAATCTTCACAAAAATACAAAGAAATCATTCTCTGAGACAATAAAGGAAATGTTTGCTCATGTTAATAAACGATCTGGTTTGAAGGCTCCTTTGATTGCAGATGATGTTTATGAAATCATCATGAAGAATGCAGCACGTTTGGATAGTGAAATCATCTATGACAGGGATTTTGATTACGACTACTTTGGTTTTAAGACATTGGAGAGATCGTATCTTTTAAAAACCAATGGAGTTGTTATTGAGAGGCCTCAACATATGTTAATGAGGGTTGCTGTAGGAATCCATAAGAATGACATTGATTCAGCTATCAACACTTATCATATATTGTCACAACGTTGGTTCAACCATGCTTCTCCGACACTTTTCAATGCTGGGACACCAAGGCCATAGATGAGTAGTTGCTTCCTTGTTTGCATGAAATATGATAGCATTGAGGGAATATATGATACTTTAAAGGAGTGTGTTGTAATAAGCAAATCAACAGGAGGACTTGGTGTTTCAGTGCATAACATTCGTGCAACTAGTAGTTATATCCGTGGAACAAATGGCACATCTAATGGTATTGTGCCAATGTTGAGGGTATTCAATGATACTGCTCGATATGTTGACCAAGGTGGAGGCAAGAGGAAGGGTGCCTTTGCCATGTACTTAGAGCCATGGCATGCAGATGTTTTTGAGTTTCTGGATTTGAGAAAGAACCATGGGAAGGAAGAGAACAGAGCACGTGATCTATTTTTTTCTCTTTGGGTGCCAGACCTCTTTATAAAAAGGGTCCAAGAGAATTCTACATGGACATTATTTTGTCCCAATGAAGCACCTGGGCTTGCTGATTGTTGGGGTGAAGAATTTGAGAAACTGTACATGAAATACGAGCAATAGGGTAAGGCAAAAAAGGTTGTATAGGCACAGAAGCTTTGGTTTTCTATTCTGGAAGCTCAGATAGAAACAAGCAATCCATACATGCTCTTTAAGGACAGCTGTAACAGGAAAAGCAATCAGCAGAATCTGGGAACCATCAAATCTTCTAACCTCTGCACATAGATTATCGAATATACAAGTCCGATAGAAACTACAGTCTGTAACTTGGCATCTATTGCATTGCCTAGATTTGTCAGAGAAAAGGGCATGACCCTCAAGTCTCAACCCTCTAAGCTAGTTGGTAGCAAAGGTTGGAGGAATCGTTACTTTGATTTTGATAAATTAGCAGAGATCACATCAACAGTTACTATCAACCTCAATAAGATAATTGATGTAAACTTTTATCTTGTGGAAACTGCAAAACTGTCAAATATGCGACATAGGCCAATTGGTATAGGTGTTCAGGGTCTTGCTGACACCTTTATACTGCTTGGAATTCCATTTGAATCAGAAGAGGCCCAAAAGTTGAACAAGGATATTTTTGAAACAATTTATTATCATAGTCTTAAAGCATCTGTTGAGCTTGCTATTAAGGAAGGTCCATATGAAACTTACTTTGGATCCCTGTGAATAAGGGAATACTTCAACCAGACATGTGGGGTGTAAAACCTTCTGATCGTTGGGATTGGGCTCTGCTAAGGGACATGGTAGCAAAACATGGCGTGAGAAACTCTCTTCTTGTTGCTCCTATGCCAACTGCATCAACTAGTCAAATTCTTGGGAACAATGAGTGCTTTGAACCTTATACATCAAATATTTACAGTAGAAGAGTGTTGAGTGGTGAATTTGTGGTGGTGAACAAACATATTCTTCATGATTTAACTGACATGGGACTATGGTCTCCTGCTTTGAAGAATGAAGTCATCTATCACAATGGTTCAGTTCAAAACATCAGCGAGATTCCAGAGGAGCTTAAGGCTATTTACAGGACTGCATGGGAGATTAAATAGCGGACACTTGTGGACATGGCAGCTGATTGTGGCTGTTATATAGATCAGAGCCAAAGCCTTAATATTCACATGGACCAGCCTAACTTTGGAAATCTTACTTCTCTGCATTTTTATGCTTGGTCAAAGGGCCTGAAAACTGGAATGTATTATTTACGTACACGGGCTGCAGCGGATGCAATCAAGTTTACTATGGATGCAACTAACATAAAGCAGGAGAGCATAAAACCTGTGACTGAAGATGTAGAAAAAAAGCTAGCTCAGATGGCATGTTCATTGGAGAATAAATATGAATGTCTTGCTTGTGGAAGTTGATTAACTAGGTAGAAGGCTTGTTGCCGATATGAGTATAGTCTCAAAATCTGGGCTTTGTTTAGGCGATGCCTTTATTGCTTTGTATAAATTCACTATTTATGGATGTTGTACATTATTTATCCTTTTTCTGTAATATATTATTCAGCCCTTGAGTGAATAGCGTATATCTGGAAAATTTCATTCTCTTATCTATTGTCTCTGCTTCCTTCCACCGTTTCTGGTTAAAATAAAAACCTGCACTATATAAGCTGTGCTAAGTTCTTGCAATGCAATGAGCAACTATAATTCAATGAACAGATTGAGGTGCACTATAATTTTTTTTCATAATACACTATACACATACTATTATATTATTACATTCATTATATATACATATGCTACTAATATATACATATTATACACCATATACATTATATATAATATATATAATCCATATTCAATATTACATTATGTCATCTATCAACAGTGCAGTGATTCCTCATCCTATCAACAGCCTCAAAGATCTCAATGTATACCTTCACTTCTTATCTAGAGCCTTAATCCTGGGAGAACTTGGCTTATCAATTTTCTTTTTGATTGCAGGTATTGCAGAGGTAGGGGTGATGATGGTGACTACAAGCCTAGTGACTCTTGTCATGGTTCTTATATGGAAGAAAAACGTACTCCTTGCAATTGGATTTCCTGTTCTATTTGGATCAATTGAGCTGACTTATTTTTCTGCAGTCTTGATGAAAGTGGGGCAAGGTGGTTGGCTTCCACTGGCTTTTGCCAACTGCTTCCTTCTTGTGATGTACATTTGGAACTATGGAAGTGTTTTGAAGTATCAAAGTGAGGTGAGGAAAAAGATGAAGATCCAAGTCTTGAGTATCATCTTTCATCTCTGCGTGAAGCTAAAGAATAAGGAGTTGTATATCTTGTTGGTCATGGAGATGTCAAGGCTAGAAAGGATTCACGGTTTCTCAAAAAACTGGTTATAAACTACTTCTATGCTTTCATACCTTTCATTAAGGATATCCACCGGCATTTCTGTTAGTGAAAAATCATAATCACCAATCATCCAAAACATTTTATCATCATCCAAGATCACTTGCCTGCTCCAAAACAATTCATTGACTGAAGTCTTCTTCATCGCAGTTGTGTTTGACTGAGGAAAATTCGTGGCTAGGCTTTTATTCTTTATCTCTTCCCTAGTGTGGCAGCTCCAAGCCTGCTAGGATTCTTCCTTCACAGCACATAGCAGCTCACGGTGGAGGGTAGTCTCAGTGGTGAGGAGCAGTAGAATCAGAGCTGCTATAGCTCACGGTCAAGGCTTGTTACAGCAGTAGCAGCTCTTGGTGGTGAGAGCAGAGCTCATGGTGGGGGCTATCTATAGCAGTAGCAGCTCACGGTGGTGGGACCAGAGCTCACCGTGTGGAGTCTGAGGTAACAGCAGCAGGCTGCCAAGGTAGAAGCAGCCCACAACATTATATTCTGAGCTTGTTTGACTCTTGAAGATGGTCCCGGATATTGCCACGTTTTGCCGTGGCAAAATCAAAATGGCAGAGAATATTTTTTCTACCCTCAGCAATGTAAGTTGTCCTCCAGTGGAACTTAACAGCACACAATTGGTTTGCTGGTCTTTGCTAATTACCCCTTTATTGGGTATATAACATGCCACCCCTACTCAAAATGCTTTAGCCAGAATGCATGGCTGTAATGACCATCAGTGGCAATGATATTTCCTGGATGTGCCAAGAGGCTTTGGACACAAGGCCACATTGGGGAGCAAGTAAATGTAGATCTTATTATCTTGATATATAAAGGAACATGAAAGGAAACTGAGTGGTCAGCAACCTATAACTTTGCTTAATGTGGCTACTTGAATCAAACATACAGCTGCCCAAAGTGTTCGACCTGAGCAAACAGGGTTTCTCAAAGGCCATTTCATCCTCGATAATTTTATTACTCCTAGGCAAGTCTTGACTAGGAAAAGGAAGCCTAGTCAAAAGGTCGTTATCTAAGGTTGATTTTCACAAGGCATGAAACAAAATTTAGTGGGATTCCATCATCAATATGCTCTAATGGCTGGATTCTTGAAGTTTTCTTTACTGAAGCAGTCACAACCATTTCTTCAAATGCCTCTACTAGTTTGTGTCAATGGACAGCTATCAGCAACATCTCTGCTTCATCATTCACATCAGATGGGAGTTATCATCATCCAAGATCACTTGAATGCTCCAAAACAATTCATTGACTGAAGTCTTCTTCATCGCAGTTGTGTTTGACTGAGGAAAATTCGTGGCTAGGTTTTTATTCTTTATCTCTTCCCTAGTGTGGCAGCTCCAAGCCTACTAGGCTTCTTCCTTCACAGCACATAGCAGCTCATGGTGGAGGGTAGTCTCAGTGGTGAGGAGCAATAGCATCAGAGCTACTACAGCTCATGGTCAAGGCTTGTTACAGAAGCAGCAGCTCTCGGTGGTGAGAGCAGAGCTCATGGTGGGGGCTATCTACAGTAGTAGCAGCTCACGGTGGTGGGACCAGAGCTCACCATGTGGAGTCTGAGGTAGCAGCAGTAGGCTGCCAAGGTAGAAGCAGCCCACAACATTATATTCTGAGCCTATTTGACTCCTGAAGATGGTCCCGGCTTTGGGATTGAAATGTCAAGAATTTTCTTAACATCTTAAAGCAGTTTTCCTTCTTTCTTTCCAAATATTGGCTGCATATAATGAACAACCTGAAGGAAACCTCTTGTTGAACTATCATATTAGGTGGACAAAAGAGCACATAGCAAATTAGATGGTGCAGTTACCTTGAAATCACTGTTGACCAATATCTCTTGTATCTTGGATACAAGCTCATATGATATTATGTTGAAAACACCATCAAGCTGAATAGTCTGTTTACCAGATGTCTGTACAATATTGAAGTTCCCAATTTTTGATCCTGACCACTATGACATCACAACCTGGACATCAATGTGCCCTGTTAGATCAAGATAATATAAGACCAAATCCAGAGAAAATGCTAAAAGACACGCAGAAAAATAATGAGCGGTTCAAATCTTCAATGATCACATGTTCTAAACATTAAAACTGATTATGAACAAAAATATAGACACATTTGAACAATCGCACCAATTTTTTGTGTTATATCAATAAAATATTAAAAAATTATAATGAGATTCCTAATGATCTCAAACATAGAAATAAATGCTAGCCCAAACTCAATTTGTCTATTCTGAAATGAAAGCTGATCCAGAAATAATTTAATAAACCTTCATCTTTTTGGATCCAACTCTTAGTACACCACGTTACATATATAAGCATGCTTTAACCTTCATTTTCACAAAGCATGCTTTAACCTGTTACATGAACTTGTTATGAGGCATGCCTTATCCATCAAACTTGAAGAACACCTAGTAAAGGGACCAATCTTTGTATAGATCTACTGTATCCATATAAAGGGACCAATCTTTGTTGCATTGTTTCACCCCACAACAACAATAATGATTGCAATCTTGGAACATGCCATCCTTCACATAAAATTTTATCTCGGAAGGTTAGCAGGCATATCTTTCCCTTTTATATTTATCATTTGAAGTTGGATGCCATTTGACAGTTTGTTAACAACGTTGCTTCATCTGCAGTTTATTGGGATCAATTTTTATCATCACATGTCTTTTTACCGTACTGTGGGGCAAAGCAAAAGAAAACAACCTAGACAGAGATGGATCCATCAACATGAGCGATATTAAGCAATCCTTATTACAAGATGAAACCTCTCATAGACCCCAGGGTGTCTAATCTGGGAGCAAATTTCCCTTCACAAGATGGAATCAACTCTTTCCATACAGAAAGTCATGGTTTTGATGGATATAATTCATGTTGAGTAACTCAAAATTAGACAGAAACCCTCTGGAAGCATTGTTCCAACGGAGACACAACTTGGATTTTGATGCAGGGTCTCCTTCTTCCTGTAGTTTGTGTAAACGATTTAAACTCTGTGTTCTATTACCTCAAGACCTTGAGAACAAATAACATTTTCGATACCAGATATTCAGATTTGGAAAGGAAAACAACTCAATAAAGCATTAAGGTTAATAAAGAGAAATAAAACAATGAAAAATTACAAAGCAATGATGCCATACCTTATTAAACAAGGTGGCAGAGTCAACGGTGATTTTTTCACCATATTCCAGTTAGGGTGCTTTAGAGCATCAACAACTTTTACCTCCTTCAATTTCTCCACCGGCCAATACCTAAAGACATAAAATGCCACTAAAGCATCAACTCACTTGCCTTTGGATACATTCTATGACAACCGGTTCCTAAAATGTCTTAGCTTCCTTTCTCAGAGACAAAGTCACAACCAGAGCCATACACAACAGATAAAGTCAATCATAGCTGATTCTACATCCCAACTGCAGTCTAAATCATAGGATATCAACTCAGTTCTTGTAAATTACTGAAGGCAAATTTCTGGAAGTTGAAATATTACAATAATTTTAGTCAATCATTTTATCACTTCCCTTCAATATATGCGATTAAAAATGCAGGTATCCTAGAAGGCTGGCAGCTAGTTTTGTAATGTTTTTCAAGAAGGCTGGCAGCTAGTTTGGGAGGTAATAGGGCACACAATCATATTTTATTATTTTTTGAAGCCTTTATGTCGTCAATGACAAGCAAATCTTATTTTAGTAGTTCACTTCTCTTGGAGATTCCTCTAGCAATTTTCTATCATTTGTCCTAGTCTAGTGTATTTTCCTAGAGAGGATGAAGACCTTCTGACTTGGCAGAGACCTAACTTATTCCATTTTTATTATTATTGTTGGAATTGTCAAGGAATTAGTTAGACAAATAATTGTAATTAATTATGAGAGAGATCTACCTCATTTCTATATAAAGGAGCATTCTCTCCATTTCATTTGTGATTGAGAAGTTGGGAGCTAAGAGCTAGAAATGTGATGAAGCAATAGAGCTTAGGAGTTGAAGTTTCATGGAGCTCCCTTGTACAATTGTATTATGGCGATTGATGGATAATGACACATTGAGGTATTGATTCCTTTTGTCATATGACCTTATTTGTCTTTCATTTCTTGCTTTTTTGTTATATAATTTCCTTGTTATCATAATAATGTGAAATCTTATCAATGAACATAACATTCACTTAAGAATATCCACTGTGAGTAGGTTCTCCCTCATGTGTATTTTCTGTACTATTTCTGTTCTCTTTTCCATTCTACTGACAAATAAGTTGAATATTTCGAAGGATATACATAGTGACGAGTGGCACCAGTACATCAGCAAAAACTTGGGGGTAAAGTGTATCAAATCGTAGTCCTTTTAACTCAAGTTCATCCTAAAATATGAATGCAACAAACTAGTCCTTTCATCTAAATAGGTTAGATATGCCACATTACTCCTACCCTAGAGTCTACAGCAAATAGATGACTATGACACATTGCTCCCTTCACTTGCTCAACATCTTATGACCACATTAGTCCATGATTGATAGGCACTGGTTTTCTCCATCTCTTCTCTCCTAGTTGTAGTCCTTTATTTCCCTATCCCATCCTTATCCCATTTTCACCTTTCATATACTACAACTAACCACTAGTTTGTTAAAGCTTACTCTTCCTAAATCACCTAGAGCCTACACTTTGTCGAATTAGCAATGTTATTTAGGAATACCCCTTTGAGATGGAGGAGATCCAAATCAGAATAAAGAGGAAGGGCTACTAAGGTGACAGTGACTAGCCTGCCTTAAGTTGCACAAGACTAGCTCCTTGATGCTTGAGACTTTACATAATTTAGGGGGTGCTACATTTTGTGGTAGCACTTTGCAAGATAAGATGTGTATCTACAATTTTGGAGTTGTTCTCCCTATATGTGGGACCTTGGATCGGGTCACATGGCATATTTTTGTATCAGTACATGACTTGAAAATTTAGCTGCATGTCTTGAATAAATGCGTACATGATGAATGGTATTCTCCCTTACTACTTATCAGTAAAAAAATTAATATTTCTAAAAGAAGAGAAAAAAACAATAGTTACATTCTTATACTTGTCATCTTTTGCAATCATTCTCTTGTGTGCCATGTAAAAAATGTATCTCACCTCCAACATTTTTATTAGAAAAGGAAATTTTATGGGCCTGAGACCAGTTCCATGCATGTCTATGGTATATGAACAATCTGGCAGCTTCAAAGGTTCTACGATTTCAATGTGTTCCTCCATGTTCATATTTAGAGGCTTCGCAACAGAATCTACCTGAATGACAGCATCAACATTTGAGGGGATTCTACTATCAGACATTCTACTTGAAACATGATTTTGTTCACCTTTTTGAATAGCCTCTTTGCTCATCGATTCTAAATATCTATATGCAGCATAAACATACATACACACACACATTTTTTGATGATTAAATCCTAGACCTACTGAATCTTGGAAAAACCAAAACAAAAAGGTAAATAATGGCATTCAACATATATAGATTTGTTAACAAACCTCTGATCCATGGGTGTCAAACATTCCACTTCATGTGGCTCAAATACTGCAATTGTGTGCTCCCCAGATGCAACAACATACAGGATCTGCAAATCCTTTCTCTGCAGAGAAGGTAATATAACTGGTAGAAGCTGCACTTCGCTACCACAGAACGACATCACAAAAATTGAAGGATTCTATTTTTGTTTGAACTTTTAAAAATGTAAGTCAAACATAATCAAAAGTTCCATGCATATTGCAGAGTTGAACAAAGAACATGCTAATGAGAATCCTAATCAGAAAGCGAGATTTACCTTTCAATTTTACCAAGTTGGTTTTGTTCTCCATCTCCCCAACCATAGATAATTCCTCCCTCTGTTATTGCAATGGAGTGTCTAGAACCTGCAGAAGCTTGAATGACCCGTGCACCCTCAAGAGCATATACTTGCGTTGGAATGAGTTCATCCTGAGTAGTACCAAGTCCAGTTTGACCCCAGTGACCTTTCCCCCACTGTTACAGATTACTTGAAAAGAATAACTAAGGATGAACAATTGGAAAATATACTATTATAACAGCAATTAAAAACCACTCGGTACTAGTTTAGTTTAAGGGGGCAAGACTTGTTATTTCAACTCGATAAACAGATTAAAAATAATAAATGCCATTAAATAATAAACTTCAAACATTGACAGTTCTTGGTACTAGCCACTTTATCATACATATATACTTCACGACATGAGAAATTCGGTGCTACCAATTATTCTTCTGACAAATACTTACAGAAAAAATCCTGCCTTCACTATTGACAACCATTGTATGGTTACCCTCACAGATAACTTGCACAATCATCCGATCTGCAACTGCTTTCACTTGTACTGGTTTGAATTCATTTTGCACAGAACCATGTCCTAGTTGTCCATATTTACCTCTTCCCCAAGTGAACACCTATGACCATAGCGCCATACTAATCAAATCCAGGCCCCATGAAGAGGTTTACAAGGAACATAATGCAGTTATGGAGATGAAAGAAAAGAAGCAGCAGGATTTTCCTTCTCCATTTAAGAAACTCACTGAATGTGAAAGCATAGTTGGAAAAGGGGCATCTCAGTCTCAGACAACAGGGGGAACAGAGAAGGATGTCAGCCCAGCAGCTGTAGGAGAAAGCATTTCAAACATGAAATTCTTATCTAAGTTACCTTTTGATATATATGTTCCTAGATGCAAGAGAAAAAAGGCACACTCAAGATCATATTATCTTCAAAGAGTTGAAGCTTTGCATGCTTCGCCTGTAGAAGAGAAAAACAATCCATCGTTGCAGGAATCCAATGTTGATGAACTGAAAATGGAAAGCAAAACAATCCCCTTCAGAGATGGAATTCGGGATAGTGTTTAAGGCTTGAGCATTCTGTTGACTTGTTTTAGGGAAGAAGTAGTTGCATACCACTCAAATGCAAACTGCTTCTGTTATGGGTCCTGTGCTTTTGCCATGATCCAAAAGCTTACATGTATTATTATTTGGATGAAAGGTTCAGATCAAGAAATCTACAACTATTCTCCAAAGGCTTCTTGTTGCTGTTTGCATCTGGAGTTCTTGGATTTGGGAACCTGCATATTGAAAAGGTTTGTTGTAAACTTCTACTGTGAGCACAACTTGTATGCTCCTACCAGATACTGGAGGATATAGATGATATCATTTGATACATTATTGCTAATTTTCAAGAGGGTTGAGGGCTATTTAATCAGAATCTTAGAAAACCTCAACACGTCTAATCCATTTGCAGAATTTATTTCTGTGAAGTGAGCCATTATGAGGCGTGCTTTTCACTAGTCAAGAAATGTATGACTATACCATATCTAATTTAACAGTTATTCTTATTTGCAACCTATTCTCACCAGGGTTGCAGGGCCTTCATCATCGATATAACCTGCAACAGAAACATACAAGTTACAATAGATTACAGAACAACCAAATGACTTCCTTGATATTAAAGAGACAAAAAGGATTCGAAACATCAGAATAAGATCAGGCTACTCAGAAGTACTCATCACATGCAAGTTCCTCATAACAAAGGGCATCCAGTATGCTAGTGAAGACGTCAATAAAGCATTCTCACTACCCGTTTGGCAGTGTACTACTCTATGCTTTCATAAAATATACTGATCCTCAATCATACTCACAACAAATATCTATGGTTAGCGAATGACACAAGGTTGCACACCAATATGGGAACGAAACAGGAGGCATAAATTGGAGGTTTCTACTTTCTCTCTGGTTCAGTTCTACTCAATAATTTTAGAAGCTTTAACGAAGGACAGCTTTTAGGAGTTCAGACAGACCACTATAAAACTGCGAAATTGCTCAGTCCACATGTTCCAAAAGAAGTTGCATTTGACATTATTGGAAATATAATTAAAAGAACCACAAACGTATTGATGAAATCCTTCAATGCAACCAGCAGGAATTCCATCCCACTCTTATCTGAGCCTAAGCTCTGACAAAATAGTCTAAGATCAGGTTTCGGTCTTTCGAGGATGATGTATTTCATTTCACTATCCAAACATCAGGGATTAAGGCCTCACTGATTTGAATACCTAATCCTGTGATCTCTAAGCTTTCACACCTAATGTGCCACATCCAACTGCCCCACATCCAACTGCTTTAAAACTGTATCTGCCCTCAAACCCCAAATTTAGCCTAAGTCGCTGAAAATAGCAATGCAGAAGGATAGATCAGAACCATGAAACTACAAACTTATGAAATTCTAAAATATGCCTCACACTACCTATTGTTCAATCAGATCTAATGCAAATACCAACCCCAAATCACCCACAGTACTAAGGATCTAAGTATACACCAAATTCCCACTGTAGGAGTATACAGCAGAGAGACAAAATGGTTGAATAAAATGAAAAAAACCCACCACAAATTCCACAAATGGGCTTCATAAAAACCTGTAAGTGCCCCAGCCCCAGCCAAAGTACTCCAAATCCAGATTCCCCATACACATCAGTCTGTGAGAAGGGGGCTTCAAGTAAAATAAAAAATGAAATGGGTTCAGATGAACTTACTTCTCTGAAATCCACCATAGAGTCTGAGCAAGAATACCAATGGAACGAGCATGGATAGCAGCACCAAACCCACAACTGCAACTCCAAATTTCCTCCATCCCTTCTTCATAGACATAATTGCCTTACGAAAACGCTAATCACTGGGTGCTATTTGCCCTCCTTTCCTGCACCATCAGATCTGGAGGTTTAATGCCCACAAACTCATGAGTGGGTGAACAGAAATTTATCACAGGCAGTGGTACACCCAAATCAGCAAAAGACATTCTATCCTGGAAATTGCAATTCGCTCAAAATCTAGTACTGTGGTTAATTTGAGCAAACTGTGCATACAATATCAATATGTGTGGGGAAAGCTATGGATCTATACAAACCCTCACTCTGCAGTGAGTTGAGCTGTGCGATCTGTGTTTCCATTAGGTAGGCCAAACAGACAGCCTTCTCACGGTATTATGCTAAAAGGTGAATCCTTGGCGGGTATGGCATTTGTAGGTTCCGCGCCCTATGTGACTTTTGGCTCTTTTTTGTTTGTTTGAATGACCTTCCTTCTTTGGTGTCTTTTGGAAGTTGATTTAATGGTAATATCTAGTTGATTAGATGTTGGAGATATAAGAGTATACATTTTCTGATGTATGGTAGGCTACACTCAACATTTTGATGACCAAGGAAAGCTTGATATTTTCCTAGATTTGGTGTAGTAAGAACTCATGTTTTGTTTCATCACTTTGTATATCAGGTTAATATTTTGTCTATATTATATTTGAAATATTTGCAGTTCATAGTTTTAGAAACAACATTTTGTGCACAATGGCATCTACTTTCTTAAACATAAAAACATAGAGATTCTTGGAATTGTAGCAGTATTTTCCAAAGTCTATTGTTCAAATCCACCTCT
>LPNX010764555.1:9856-37526 GCA_001517045.1 Pseudotsuga menziesii
TGATGCGAGGGCATCCATTGCTGTTGAGGTACGAAGGAATACCAAGGCTGCGAGGGTTGTTGCAATTGAGGATTAGTCAACCAAGTATTATAAGATTGCAAAGGGTCTGGGTCCATACCTTAGGGACAAGGCTGCCAAGGTCGTTTCTGAGTAATGAAGTAGACCTGCTCGCTTTCTGCGTTTACACCCTGGTAGACTGCTTTCAGTCCTGGTAGAGAAGGGAAGCTATTAGTGGTGTGCTCTAATTCATAGATCTCATAGATTTAAAACTTATCCAAAATAGTGTTGGTTATGGAATAATTGAGGTTGAGAACACCTAGTCAGATCGAATAACAAATAAAACTCGTAGGAAAAGACTAGTAATAAAGGACTAATTTCCTATGTGGCAAAATTGGTGAACAACAACAGCTCCACCTATATGAACATGATTCTATGATCCATCTGTATGAACATGATTCTAGATAATTAAAATCCTGAAGGATTGAAACCTAACACCCCATGACAACTAGTCCAATGCTCAATGTGTCAGGACTCAGAAGGTCAAGACTAAATATTAACACAACATATAGAGGCACCCTTCTTCTCTTCACCCTTCTTCTCTTCACCCTTAGCAGTTGGATGTTATTTTCCTATCAATTGCATAACCATAAACTGCATGCATATAAAGGATCACTGAAAGAAACACATTCATAGTAGACACAATTTTACACTGGGAAAACCCTTTCACGGGAAAACCCCAGCAAACTTCTTTAGATAAGATTCTTCAACAATATACAATGTCTAAACCTAGTGCCCAATGATAGTTACAAAATAATAATACCAGAAAGATACAAAATAACCTTTGAGCCCGAAGAGAGAGAGAAAGATAGAAAAGCCCAAAAGATGTCTTCACAATGCTTCTTGAACCCTTGACTAGAATTCCTTGGATCTGCGCACTTCTTCTCTTGCTTGAGCGAATTGGTGTGTTTCAAACGAGGCCACGTCTTCTATTTATACTGAAAAGTCACTTTTCCCTACTAGATCGGCTTAACCTAATTGACGTGTGAAAAGTTAACAAGGAAAAATGCATAAGTGTAATTTTGCATGAGTGAAATTAGGGTTTCAGAACCCTAATTAGGGTTTTGGTGACCTAATTTCTCAATGACTTATAAAAGGCAATCAAGGGTGTTACCGAGCCTTTTAGAGTGCAGTGAGATTATCTTCATAGGAGACCCATTCATCATCTAACAGAGGGGAGCGCATTCCAGAGAGATGGAGGTGCACCTTCTGAGGAGTGACACAGATCTGGCATTCCATAACTATGACAAAGAGATTAGATCAGGGGCTACGAGAGCCTTCAAATCCAAGTCATTCAGCAATAGTGTAGCATTGATACAGGAGTTAAGAGCAAAGGACACATTCTTAGAGAGGGGAGTATTTCTCCACAAAGGATGCACCCTTCTTCTCTGCACCCACCTTAAAACATTACTTTAATGATGATTCCTATCATGGATCATTTTAATAGTTGACCTAACTCCTTGTTTGTACCTCAAAACAAGGATTTCTTTATCTTGCTTTCATAATTAACTCTCAGTTTCTTTTTCACTCCCACATTGTATTCACAGTAGATATATATTATAGTCCCATTGACCAGACTTTGTGGTCATTTGTTGGACATTAAGGACATTATGTTATCTTATCTCATCTTATCTATGTGGCTCTCAACCTAAAATGTTTCTTGCCAACTATTGTTTCTTAGTAAAGAAGGGTTTTCTTGACAAATTACTTCATAACAATATCTACAAGTTATATAGGGAAGGCCAAAACTCATTGAACTTTTTACACAATAATTGTAGTAACAGCCGAGATTGAATAGAGGCCACTTTTTTCTATCTTCTCACTAGCATATCCACCATCATGTTTTGTACTTACAGCATCCACTGAGGGAAAAATCTCTGCTAATGCTTCTAAGATCAGATCCCCTCCAGGAAGCTTCTCTGCTAGATTAAAAGTGAGAAGTTTTGTAGGATGAGATGGTAAAATATGGAATGCTTCCTGAATAGCACGAAGACGTAAAATGCCTAAAACAGCCTTTGAAAGTGATTCTACCTGTCCAACATCTTCTGCACACACAAAATATCTTCAATAATAGCCAACCAATAGTCACGACATGAATGTCCTGTAAGTTCTGGAAACTCCATAACCACTGGTTCAGGTCTGTAGAATGAACTTTGAAATTTTAATTATATGGGAAAACTAATATCTGTAAGCATCTACAGAAACTAGACACTAATGTAACATTTGAGAGCCTCACAACCTATCACCCAACTAAGATAACATACAAGAAGTGGCCATGATGAGTCACCTACGTAGATATTGATTTATACATAACAGCCTTGTCAAACAACCGTGCACCCCACAGTCCAGTCAGCTCAGGTTTAACAACCTGTTTCAAATCAGCTGATAAATCATATTTTTTGGCCTTATCATATGATACAATGCCCAATGCCTCAAAATAAAGGGCATGGTCTGTCAGAGTCAGCCATCCTGAAACATAAACAGAGTCAGTCCTCTTGTAGCAAAAATAGCATATAATGCAACAAACAAATATATATACAGCTAGAACCTCATATTAGAAAGGTAACTTGCAAATAGAAAAATAGGTTGATTTAACAGGCCAACGAAAGATAAATAGATTAAACCAGATAGGTTGATTTCTTATTTCCATGTTTAGCAGTTAGGTATGCCTATCTTTCTCCAGTTCTTATGTATTTTTTGTTTCAGTATAGGCAGTCTTGAACAACAAAATATAAACAAGATCTTTATCCTGTTTATTATACTGTCACTGATTTCATAATACAGACCACCACTTGGAGCTTAACATGAAGACATGATCAGAAACATAAAGACAGTATATGATTCTTATGACATTTTGTGTACTCCCAAGTCATCATTACATAATGTTTCTATCATTCTATATAGAACTACAATATTGCTGGATGCCTGATTTCTTTTCCAACCCTGTTTACAAATTGTTTAATTATGTAAAATTTCCATCCGGCGGCATATGCCATAAACCATCCTATGGCTTGAAAAATATGGTGCGAAGGGACTGATTACTAGGGAAGCTTATAATTTCCACTCACTATCACCTCGGTGGACACTTTTCTAACTTAGGTTGGCTCTCATCCAGCACAAGGGAGTGTTCTGCAATAGGATTGCTAAATCTGTCTTTCAAACCCTTGTGACAGCTTCCAGATTTAGCAAAACAGAATTTAAGATATGCAGTAGATGTGTGATGGTGAATTTAAGTATATCAGTACCTTATCCTTAGAGTGTAGATTGCAAACTTATTTATGAGATAGCAAGTTGATTATGAAGGATATTAAACCAGATAACATACATCAAACAGCCATTCTTGCTGGTATCTGGAAATTGCTTTTACAACCAAATATAGATGTTCAGAATGACTCACCAACACAACTATCAATCATTCAAGTGCATTTATTATATCATATAAGACATAAGAAGCAACAATGAAAAACATTCTATTGAATAACCAGCTCTTAATAGATACTTCTGCAATCTGATATCATAAACAGCTAGGAAGAAGGCCCATAGAGCTCTCTTTCAGCTCTTCAACAGCTAACATTACCCACTATAACTGTATCATATGATGCCCATCCAAGAAGAAAAAGCCTGAAACGAAATGATGATGACTTTGGATGCAAACAAGCCCTGAATATTTCCAGAAAGAAGCTTCACACATGCAGATTTATCTTCAGCCCCAAAAACAAGAGTCTAGGGGATTTTTCCACAATGATCTCAGGAGTTGCAATTGAATGTGAGGTCTCTTTTTACAGGCTTTCTTTACAACTCTAGAATAAAATAATAATAGAGTGCTCTAGCGTACCCTAAAAGAAGGAAGGATGCTCCATTCCTAAGTCGTCATTTCAAGCTTTGAAGGGGTCAACGGTACCTTTTGTCATCTCCCCTGGGCACAAAAGTGATAGGGGCCGAAGCTTGGACCTCTAGACCACCAGTACTCTCAACACAGAAGACTCCCAAGGCCAAGCCATCTGAACCTGCACCTGTACCTATATCTGAACCACCCAGACTTGGTTGTTACTTTATGCTTGTGATTTCTTATTTTAGTATTTTACTAAATAAGATGATACGCATGCACACATTTATTAAATATTAATCTTTAAATAGTTAACATACATTTATGTGCATAGTTGCTTATATGTGATGTGATTCATTATGGTTGTGATAAATGAAGACCAAGACAATGGCGATTGAAGTTTAATGCAGGAGGGTGAGGGGAATTATTTCTCCAAAAAAAAAGGGATGATACTTTAATAAAACATCCACTAACGACCAAACTGGGAAAAACACACAAAAATATTACCTTATTGAAATTCGAAACATCTAATGAAAACCTACTTTCACTTTAAACTTCAAAGTAACAAATTATTACCGGTGGTGCCTGAGGGTAGTCAGGTGGAAGATAAATATCAAAGAAGAAAAGTCCATCTTGATATGGAGACCCACTGGCTCCAAGGATCACAACCCTCAGCAAATCCATATGATCTTCATAGACTCGCACATAAATCATGTCTGTCCAGTCATGACTCATAATAAGGGATCTTAAGACATGCTAGTATGTATAATTTAGCTAAAAATATTATTCCAAATAAGAGAGCAAGGCAAAAACTAAATGCTTACCAGGTAAATTTTTCTCAGGGATACTCCACTCCTGCTGAACTTTCTTTAACCACTTTCTATCATTAGAACTCTGTTTAAAAGATATCAAAACACTTAGCATTGCTACAGTAAAAATGCAAGATCATCTTGATTCTTAATATCAAGCAGAACAAGTAAAGACAAAAACATACTAGACTGAAAGTATAAGATAATCTTGTACACTCTAAAAATACCTGGGCTATTTCATTCAAAAAGTAAAGAACAGATTAATGATAAATATAATCTTGTGAGGATGTTGTGGTTGCAAGAACTGTCCAATGATGAGATAACTAACAGGACGACTACCACTCACACAGTAATGGAGAATTGAAGTAGAATTTGTCAAAAACAATCAGCAATATTCAAGAATGTTAAACAGTAACATCTAACAAAGTATCAAACAGAAATTGAAGTACTTTGGCTCCATTTTCCTCAAAGAATGAAGACCTTAGAGACTCTAGAGTCAAGAAAGCACAGCTGGAGCCAAAGAAACAATTTATTTGCTATCTGACATGCACTGCTACTAGGAACTAAACATAGACAAGCACCACAACAACAAAATGAATTCCCATGTGTTAACTAGGGAGGTCAAACACTATATTAATATTAGCTAATAATGCTGCCTAGAGTAAAATGCTTGGCAATGAATCACTACATAACCATCCAGTCTCTATGTAGCTTTGGCTGTACTTCAGTTACTACATAGCCATCCAGTCTCTTTGCTTTGGTTGTACTCTAGTTGTATGAATCACTACATAACCATCCAGTCCCTATGTAGTTTTGGCTATACTTCGGTTCTTTATTTATAGGCTATCACATTTAATTTTCCAAGTGCTATTTTTCATATTAAGTTTCTTCCTACTCTAGAAAACTTGAAAATATTTTGTGTTTAAACCCCATTCACTAACCAGGTGCACTTTACAATCACGGTGAATTCTGCAATATGAATTAATCGTACACCTAAAAGCAGATAATAATTTATCCATACGAGTGATCACTGAGGTCCCCAATGTGAGAGAAGCTACAAAAAGGGCCTGTAAAGAGGAAACAATTGAGGCCCTGTAAGCTTGATAACAGCCCACCTTGCAAGGAAAGAGGATGGAACTGTGCTCCCACTCTAAATCCTGGTAGTTGTTCAGCCACATATAGGGCAACACTATACACACTCATAATAGGACTGTACATCAAAAGGATAAGGATAAGGATAAGGAAAGAGGCTCAAAAACTGTAACCTGACAAGCATAAAAATATTACAGAAACCAACAATCTACACACTTATAAGTGGACTGCACACAATCATAGTCCCTAAAGCAAAGGATGGATCGCTCAGAAAAAATTACATGCAAGGATGAGCAGATTGAAGAGAGTGACAATCTTTACACACATCAGAATAAAGCACATCATAGTAATCCATGAAGCATAGAAAGGAGATGAGGCAAAGGGTACAAAACCATAAACTGATAGGCATCAAACAGATTGCGGACAACAACACTTTACACCACCAAAAGTAGAACACACATTATTGACAATACTCAAGCAGAGGATGGATACTATGGAAAAGGTTCAAAAACAACAACCTGATATGTATGCAGGTAGTAAAAAACAAACCATGCAGAGGAATGAAATCCATTTGAGAATAAGCGTCTAAATCCAGAAGTTTGGAGTGATGATTTTTGTAAGTTTCCCGGACTTAAGAAAGTTTTGCCATGACCACTGTATCCACTCACGATCATACTAATTCAACAAAAATTTGCAACCACACTATACATATTTATGAACATGGCTGACTAATGGATATTGGCCAGACAAGAGTTCTTCCACTAATAGGAGACAAGATCATAGCAATTGTGACCACATCTCCATCCTATTTCCAATTACCTGACAAAATTGAAACCTGTTTTAGAAACTGAGATCACAAGAAATGATATATACTATCGTACCAAATATCAATTACAAATAAACTAGCAGATACCAAAAAAACAATCACACGAATTATGGAAAAGAGTTAGGCCACGATTTTTGTTTTCATTTTGAGTGGGTAAAATTTAGGGCTCAAAACATGTTAGACACCCATGTTCTTATAATGATTTGGAGGTCTACGCTGACAGATTACAAGTTCATGATTTTGTGTTCATAACGATTTCATGACCCATGGCACTTTCTAAATCATCAACAGAGTTGGGAGGTAGAAGGTCAAGTAAATTATAAAAACCCATTAAGTCGTCCCTAACTAGAAAGGGCAACTCAGGGTTGGATCAAGGGAAAAGATACAAGCAAATTTCACAGTGGATTAGAAAGCCACGGAATCAAACATAAAGTAGCAAATCAATCTTAAACATTTAAATTCTAATATCATATAAGCTATGAGGATTATCAATTTAAAAACCTTATAGAAGGTGAGATTGTCCCCATATTTGCCAGCGAGCTGAGCAACTCTTTTAACGGCTTCTTCTGAAGAGTTATCTAAGAAACTGGAGAAACTATTAATGGAAAAAAAATAATTTGCCTTTAGTCTCGTCCCATTACTCAAAATCCTCCTTCCAAATCTGCATCCCGGCCTGAAGGGCGATTCCTGGCTGTGAAATAGGTGGCTTTCTCTAGCCTGCAGAGACCTTACACAGAGCTCTGCTAGACAATGGAGGGTTCCAGATATACCATAAACCGCCCCAGCCATTGTGTTCCGAGTTAAAGACTGTATCTAAAGAAAAAAAAATCCACGAGGGGATAGGAACCAGAAATTGGGTCTTGAGAAAAATGAAGAATACCTATCCCTGGTTGGTTAAACTCTAAACCCTGTCGGTCCTTTGGCCCGAGAGCCAACTAAACGTGGGCTGAGCTTATCCAAATAAACACGGGCTTATCCAAATTACCTTCACGTGGATATAGCGATGGAAGTCAGGGATGGCGTGGATATAGCGACGGAAGTCAGGGCTCGCGTGGATATAGCGACAGAAGTCGGGGCTTCCTTAAAAAAAATTGTAAAAATGCATAATTTAGCCTTGATTTTTCCACGAAAGTAAAAAAACGTGGAAAACTAACGTGGAAAAATCCGCCCATATGTACTAGTGACCATGATGGAAATCTAACTGGAGTTAGCATTCGTTCTTAAAACATTGCACGGTGAGTAAAATCTAATGTGTGTTAGTTCTCATAAAGTAGTTTTCCATTTAACACTACCACATTGTCATCAAATACATTATACCATGATGAAAATCTAATTGGAGTAGACTTTCCTTCTAACATGGCACTATGAGTGAAAGCTTATATGTTATCTCATTACACCATTATGGAAATCTAGCTGGAGTTAGATTTCTTTTTAACAACATGGCACAATGAGTGAACTTATCATTACTAAGTGGTTTTGTCATTATGTCAATATTTTCTCTGTTGTAGGACAATAATAAAAGCAAATGTCTTGATTGTCAACAAACTATCTGATGTAATTGTGATGAACTTCAATATGCTTAGTTATGGCATGACAGACTGAATTTTTTTCCATTTTGAGAGCACTCTGATTGTCACAGAAAAGTGAGATTATAACTGCTTGGTCAAGTTGAATATCGACCAATATTCTTCGTAACCACATTGCCTCACAACCTGTACTGAAGTCTGCCTTGTATTTTTTGTCAATGGAGGATAAGGCAACTGTAGCTTGTAGATTACTTTGCCATGAAATTACCTTCCTAAACCAAGAGTGAACACATAACCTGTTTCTGACTTCCTTGTATCAACTGATCCAGCGTAATTGAAATCAATATGCTCTGCTAGCATGGAGTCAACATATCTCTAATATAGAATGCCAAAGTCAAGGGTCCCTTTGAATATTGACGGACTCATTTTGCAACTTGCCAATGTAACTCTTCAAGATTAGACATGAATTGAGAAAGATACAAATCACTAAAAAACATAGATATGATTGGGTGGTAGTAAGATAAATCAAACTACCAACCAATTTCCAATACAATGACTCATTGACTAGTGGTGAGTCCATGTAAGTTGAGATTTTTATGCCAACTTCCATAGGTGTAGATGTAGGATTACATTCAGTCACTCTGAATTTTTTGAAGAATTCTTTGGCATACTTAACTTGTGATAAAAAGATAGCGTGCTTAGATTGCAAAAATCCTACACTTAAACAATAATGAAGCAGGCTTTAATCAGTAATTTCAAAAATATATCAAATATCAAATTTCACCTGTTGAATCTTGTTGGCACTGCTTTTGGTGATGGGAAGACCATCAACATAAACAAAATAATATCAATATATCATCGTCAATATTTTTGACATAGCAAGTGGGTTCGTAATAGGTTTTTCTAACTCTAGAATCTCTAAGTTATTGATCAAGTTTGAAATACCAGGCTTGAGGAGCCTGCTTGAGTCCATACAAGGAATTTACCATCCATACAAGGACTTTACCAACCAACAAACCAAATGTTTCTTTACAAAAAAATGAAACCCTTGTGGTTACATCAAGGCACTTTTAACATCCATCTGTATATCTTCCATCCAGAATGAGAAGAAATGGAGATAACTAGTTGAAAAGTTACCATTTTTGCTGTGGGGGCAAAGATTTCTTCACAGTACACCCCTTCATATTGTGCATATCCTTTGGCAACAAGACAAGCTTTGTATTTGTCTTAAGAACCATCTAGTTTATATTTGACTTTTAAAATCCATTTACAACCAAGTGCTTTCTTCCCTAGAGGCAATGTGGACAAGACCCAAGTCTTGCTTTTCATCTATGCATCATATGTCACTTTCATGGCAGCCTCTGATTCAAGTTTTCCTTTGGATTCTTCAAATGTACTAGGTTCAAATACCTGACACAAAAACAACAGAAGTTAGAGAAACATTTATCTACTCACTGCCTTGCACAATTTGTTTCCTCAATCATGTAGTCTTTCCTTCTAGTGCCTTTAACAACTCATCTTCTCAATATCCTTCCATCATGGTATAATACCATTTCCATTTCCTTTTTTGGCCCTCTTGGTCTTGCTATGAATATCAAGAATCCCCCTCTTCTTCACCAAACCCCTCCTTGGAACTTGACTCCTATGATGTTTCCTGCACTGAGTCCTGTTTGATTTCAACACCAGAACTTGTTCTTGAATGAGAAACAATTTCCCATACACTACTTAGTACTATCCATAGATTTACCATCATCATAGAAGAATGGTATTTTCTCATCTACAACATATCTATTAATCACAATTTTGTTCGTAGAAACATCTAGTTATTCATTAGGAACTTTTTTCCTTTGGGAATATTTGCAAAAGCAATACAACTGAAAATATGAAAATCTCTTACAAAAGGTTTTCTACCTAACCATGAATCCTCAGGAGTGATATCCTACAAATATTTACAAGGAGTTTTGTTAAGGATGTAAACCACAACATTCACTGGTTTTTCCCAGTATGGCTATGGTACATTCTGGCTATGCACCATGCACTTTGCCATCTCCACAACTATCTTATTCCTCCTTTCCATGACTCCATTTTGTTGTGGAGTGTATGGAGTGGTATACCGCCTATGTATACCTTCCCTTTTACAAGATTCTTTGAACTAAGTTGAAACAAACTCACCTCCATTTTCATATCCTAAAGCTTTCAGTTGTTTACTTGTTTGTTTCTCTACCAAAGATTTTCATGTTACAAAATTTGAACAACAACTTGACTTATTATTCATAAAACAAACCCTAATTTTCCTTGAATAGTCATCAACCGGTAATAGGAATTACTTATCTCCATATATTGTAAGTGTTTTCATTGGACCATGCAAATCAACATGTACTAGGTCCAAAACTCATTTGGCTTGCCATGTTTTATTGTTAGTATCAAATGAAAGCCAATGTTGTTTTCATAACTGACATCCTGCACGTATCTCTAACAATCCTGCACATACCTCTAACAATCCTGAATGGATGGAAGACCATCCACCATATTAGTCTTATTAAGTACAAATAAATATTGATAACTTAGGTGTCCATACCTTTAATGCCAGAGTACATTTGTATTCTCTACCATAGCTGGTGCATGTGCCTTTGTTGTTTTTAGAATCAACCAGTCTATACAACCCTTTTTCACCAATACAAACTATAGGCACCTTGTTATCACAAGAGTAGTGACCATATATTTGCTTCCTTGAAAATTTACAAAAATATTAGGGTTCCTAGTTATGTCACTAATAGATGAGATTTTTGCTCATGTTAGGAACATATCGAATGTTTTTGAAAGTAAAGTATTGTTCAATATGACATGAACAACCTCACATCCTCTAACATAGTGATTCCATCCATCACCCAAAGCAATAGATTCACTATTACTCTTATCTTTAATGAAATTTACATACCAGTTTCTGTGACACTTGTAGTGGTGAGATGCACCTGAGTCAAATACTAGGCTATAGACTTAGTTGATTGATTATGTAATGCCACAAATGAAAAATCACCCACTGCTTCTTCTTCACCTCTTTTGGAAACATTTGCATGCCTTGATTTCATTTGACCACGTGCCAAGTCATATTGTTTTTTTGGCAATATCTCTTGAAGTGTCTAGTCTTATTGCAGTAATAACATCTGAATTTGTTCTCTTTGATACATTGCTAGCATTTTTTTTTGTCTTTTCCTTTGAACTCTACACTTAATGCACTCATTATAGTGGATGGATTTGATGCTTCTATCTGATCTAGCCTCCTTTCCTTTTGTACAAAAAGTGTTAATAACTTCTCAAATGTAAGTTGTTGGTTCTCCCCAAGTAGATGTAAGGACTCAACAAATGAATCAAAGGACAATGAAAAACTTCGCATCAACAAAGCAACCATATCCTCATCATCCATCAGCTTCTTAATAGCAAAAAATTGATCATTAAGATCCTTCAAGTGCAATAAATATTTAGAGACTGGTCCTCCTTCCTGTAACTTGGTGGAAACGTTAAAACAAAAGATTTTTAAAATACAATGACCACCCAACTTATGATGCTTGATACTTATTTTGGAGATTTGTCCACAATATAGGTGCTACAATGGAATTTCTTACTTCTGGAACTAATGTAACTGTGACTGACATTTTAAGAAGCATAAGTTCCTCTTTATGTCTTTTATCATAGTTTTGGGGATAATTTGTTGGTCTGTATTCTTTACCTAAGATCATAGTGGAAAAAATCGCAATTTTTCTTGGCTGTCAATTTTTCGGCCCAAAAAAATACTGATTTTTCAAAAAATCAGACATCGGGAAAATCAAAAGAAAAAAAATCAGGAAAATCAGCAAAAATCGGCAAAAAATGGGAAAATCGGGGAAAAACCGGCAAAAAATCGAGAAAATCGGGAAAAGAATCGAGAAAGATCAGGGAAAAATGGGAAAATTTGGCAAATAGGGGAAAATCGGTAAGCTAATTTTGACCCTATTGAAGTACAAAATTTGCATTTTTTAATGCTTGTCACGGTTTGCCGATTTTTTTGCCGATGTTGCCGAGAAGATGTTTTCTAGACCCTCGCTGATTCTTTGTTGATGCCGATTTTTTCCACTATGCCTAAGATGGTTTGTTCAAGATCTCTAAATTCAATAATGGTTAGTATCTTATGACTCCATAAACTGTAATTATTTCCAATCAATTTTTCACAATTCAGAAAGAGTAAATGATGCTAACTAGACATTACTAACACAAATCGAAGAGTGAAGACTACAATTTAGCACAGGCTTACTACCATTGAGAGTACTCCATCCAATCAGTTTAGTAAACCTCCTTCATGTCGATAGTAGCTTTGAATTTCCATGCACTGGTTGGGCAATACTTCCACTCTCCAATTCGCAGCATGTCATCATTCCTTCACACAGTAGTTTCATGGTCAATACCAAGGTGGTGGCTGATCCTCGATGAGCTTACTTTTATCATGCGGATACACCACAAGATCACAGTTGTTGGCCCAATGAAAAATCCTCAATTTAGCAGCATATCAGGTCGCAACAGGTCTGGATGTCTACTTTCCTATATCGATATTACAGTAAGAATATTTTGTAAAGTTCAAAGTCTAATATCAATAGTAGAAATTCCAGAAAAATGCAGAACATGGTCAAGATTTACCCATTCTTTCATAGCTTTTAATAAGCACCATGAGAGTCATACACCAGTTGCATAAATGCAATAAGATTTAACCACAATTCCAGTGACTACAGGTGCCATGATGTCTTGGTAGATCATGTAAATTGCATCACAGAGATGTAATCACATATAGAGACCATAAAAAGGAGATAAAATTAATTTGATCTAAGAATGACTTTGGCAGGGTAGGCAGGTCTCATTACAGTACTAAGGGGATTTTGAGAAAATAGATCTCACCGTAGCCTGGGTTCTCGAGTTTATTTCTACATTGTCACTGTAGAAAGTCATAAAAGAAAGAAAGCCAAGAAATAGTACAAGTTCAACATCAAATTTTGTAAAAGGTACAAGGTTATGAGGGCAAGATGGCATTGTGAAAGGAAGGAAAACCAGATGGCATTGAATCTGCTAGGTGGTATTGTACAACAAGTTTAATATTTCTAGAATTTAATGGTGTTTTTGGGACAAATGATAATAAGCTAGGAAACATGAACGCCCTCTAGGAAACATGAAACATGACACATACCTGCGATTTTGAAGTTAGTGTATTTTGTTAGAGATGATCCTCTAGGAATAGAATGATTTTCAGAACAAAAGTATTTACTGAAACTTGATTAGCAAGTGATTGTGTGTGCGACAGAAGTTGTTTTTGCTCTGAGGAATTTCATAATAGTCAAATTTAGAGTGTGTTGTTGTTATCTAAATTTTTACAGCAGTAAGGTTGTCAATCAGCAAGTCTTAGCAATAAGTAGTAAAATCAAATGCCCTTAAGCCCAAGATGACCATGGAAAACAATGCTCAAGAGATATAGCACAATGAGCTATTCAAACAAATAAATCATGCAAATGCCAGCCTTGACCACGGACAACCAACAAATAACCAACAATTCTTTCTACTGTGCATTAACATCTCATAGTCTATACTCTTAGCCATGCAAATGGTCGAGGGCTTAAACAACAACATCAAACCCTGGAAACAACTTGGCCTCATACATTAGTGACCAAACAAGTGAAAGAAACAATAAAAAAATAGTGATAGAGCTCAAATGTAACAAAGGGAAAGAAAAACACAAGGTAGAGTCACTCAACCAAACAGCAATTCCTACCCATCAACCAAAAACAATGCACCAAAAAGGAAACATAGAGGAAGGTATGAGTCTACCTTTATCCAAACATAGCTGAACACACAATTTGGATGCAGTTCCAAACTTTTCAATAGCCAAAAATCAGTCAACAAAAACACTTACAACCCAGGCTAATAGTCATGGCCAAGAAAGCACTTAACTGAATGTGAAAAGGGTCGAGCTCTCAACTCCTCAAAACCAAAATGCAAGAAGATGCTACAAGGGAGAGAGAAGGCTAGGTTATGAAAAGCACTTATAAAAAATCAACCATCAGATCTCTCACCAACAGACCTGATCAAACATAGTACACCCACTGCCCCCATGCAACGTTAAATGCTATTCACTAGGGCCAGTACAGAGGTGGACAAGTGGTAATCCCAAACACCAATAGCCAAACACCCAAATCCCAAGGATGGCTTGGCAGGGCTAATCATGTCCAAGATCAAACTTCCAAAACCTAGTTTCTCAAAGCCAGTCATTCCAATGATTTTTATAACTTCTGTGGGGTTAACACTAGTTAGGAACTTACAAGAGCACACATAAGACAAGATATCATCTATCTACTGCATATTTAAATGAGATGAGTGCCAATTTGACATTATTCACTATATATCTAAATTGTACTTGTCATCCTAAAGTATTTAATTGCAGAGCTATGAACTGATTTTAAAGATTAGAGCAAGAATATCTTGTATAAACAGGTGAACACAACAAACTGTATATAGATAGCAATGTTATTCATTCCTCAATTAGTGCTAGGTAAGCTACTGCATAAAACCAACTTAATGTTACAAAAATTGCAGAAAATAGTCAACAACACAGGGACTAGAGAAAATAGATGGAAATTTTACAGAAATAGAAATTTGTATAGCACATGAAGAAAACAAAAGTAGATATAGGCACCTGCAGTAGTGCTCCAACATCCAGCTTCTCCTTTAAACCATCGAGAATATTAGTTAGTTGTGACCTAAATCACCATACAGTATAAAAATATGTCGTGTGAAATTAGTTACAATTCAAAAATGAAGAATAATATTGCATTTTAAGAAGAAACATGAGAAAAATATGACATGTTATGCTTTAGTGCAAATTTTTACTTCCGTTTACAGTATGTCAATAATCTATATTGGATGTTGCAGGTTATGGTAACAATGGCCTTATAGCTAGTTGTTACCGGGAAAACTAGCAGGGTAGCCCAGTAAGCATGTAAGAAGGATGTGACCCAAATTCCAATGAAAACCCCAATATGCATGTGACCCAAATTCCAATGAAAACCCCAAATTCCAATGAAATTCCTGAATATGCAGACTCCTTTAGGACGAATGAATGACTAGGTTGAAATGATAAATTGGTGGACCATTTACAAATTCATCCTATCCATTTATGATTTTCCACCCTTTGGAAAACCACCTACCTATGACGGCGAATGAATAGGTTGAATTCATGAACGAGTAAAAGTATCAATGAGTAGGTGACAATTCTAAGAGGTTGGAGCATTTACAAATTCAGTTACTTACATATGATTCCAACAAAATAGGAGTATGAGTCTTTCAAGGAGACAAACGTTTTCAACATCCAAATCTAGCTCCAGCAAGATGGTAAAAATCCTATTATTACTTAGCTGAGCAAACTAAATTGTGGAGAGAACTGCACTGCAGTATGAAATTTTAGTTTCCAATAGCATAGAAAATGCTATCATCTTGAGATCTCAGAGCCTTCAAATAGGGTTTTTAGTATTGTCACCTTGAGAGTTCAAGAGCCTTCAAAGAGTCAGTTTTTATCTTGACCAAGTGAAATCAGCTTTTATCTTGACCAAGTACAATAAACTATTAGCGTGCCAAGAAAGGGAGCCTCTTTTCAATTAATTTATGAGAAATTTTAGTTACTTTTGAATCAGTTTAAATTATAGTTACCAAGTTCCAATTGGATTTCGGAAATTAGAGACACAATTTTTTATTCAGATCAAATTCCTCTAGACACTTCTTAAACTAGCTTTCTGAAATTAGAGACATAAATTTATTATTCAGATGAAATTTGTCTATATACTTCTTAAACTGGATTTCAGAAATTAGAGACATCAAATTTTGGATCCATATCAAATTCGTCTGTATACTTCTTAAACCAGTAAAAATAACCAATGCACACAAATGGAAGATAAGTTATTGAATTTACAAAACCCTGCATATTCAGGAATCTCATTGGAATTTGGGTTTTCATTGGAATTTGGTTTTCAATTACATTAGAATCTAAGTTAAAAAGTCAACTAAACTTTGAAACAATCTTATTAATACATAACTAGAACATATTTTTCCACTAGTTCCTATGTCTTGCCATCCATTCTTGTCTTTAACAATACAGATTGTTGACCACTAGAGGACAATATGCTTTGAGAAGATGATAACAAAATAATGAGTTGGCCTTATCACATCTTCCAATAGCTCTAAAGATTGAAAGTATTATTTGAGCAAGAAACTATTTTGTTTCCATCTATCCTGCAAATCACTTTGAAAGTATTATTTGAACACAAAATTATTGTGTTTCCATCTATTCTGCAATCAGAAAAATTCCAATATCCCAACCATAAGTTTCTCTATAATTGCTTAAAATTTCTAGACTAGTTAGTGTTATCAACAAAAGGATCCATCTGTTTAGAGGAAGAAGCTTCAAGCTACTAAAATCCCTTTTCTTGATTGGAAGAAATAAAGGAAAAGTTACCGTAGGTCACCTATTAAAATGCAGATCTCGTTAGCTTATATATAGAACCAACGTTACAAACCTATGCACTTTGTCAATAGTGAATATGATAATTTAGGTAAGTGAATAGGATAAATTAAAAGGAAAGCATGGTCAGCTCTAAAGAAAATCAGAAGGCAAATACCATCAAGAATAAAGTGGCATTAGAAATTGCAGAGACATCATAAATAATATTTCATTAGTTGTATATGAGAAAGAAATACAAGAGTTGTGATAGAGAAATAGGGCACCTTGAATATGCAGTGGGAAACACATACTATTGAAGTAACTTTAAGGATGCCTAAGTTTGATGTTTCCTTGTATATCTCAAGGTTTTGAGGCTTTTGTAGTATTTCATGGGGACATCTTATGATTCCCAGGCTGCAAAACATGAGATTCTAGAAGTTGGAGATAGCCAACAAATGCAGTAAATAGAGTAGGATAGGTTGCACCTAGGCTGCAGATATTCTCCCATGAATCTAATTGTAGATTATTAGGACAAGGTGTTTGGGACCAATTGGTTACACTTTTACAATGAGATTATGTCCCATAGACACTTGTGTAAGGGATTGCAAGAAATAAAATGAAGAAAAATCTTAAATCATGAAGCCCCTTTCAATTTCGTTATCTCGATTGAGTTTTAGAAGATGTGACTGGCTCTAGCAGTTGTAGCCTAGGATCCTCTAAAAGAGTTGAACTGGATAGATTCTATCAAATCCTCTATTTGATGTTTCTTTGTTTTGATAGTATATGATGCTATCTTTGCTTCTTGGTCAGAGTAGAACATATTTTGATTTGATAAGTTACTGGAAAGACACTTGACCAGGGATTAATTGCATGGATAATAATCTATAATAAAATAACATAATAGTTAATTGAACGTGTAACCAGTCTGGATGTTACTATTGCATGGGTAACAATCCATGACAAAATAGCAGAACAATTATTTGTAAAAACATGGGTAACAAGTGTGCATTTTGGAAATATGGTGAATGTACAGGGGGGGTACTGCTGGTTCTTTCTGTTTTATCACAGGAAAATGGTATGCATAAAATACATTTTATATTTTTTTGGGTTGCAAACTGTGTGGATCTCACCAATGGGCCCAAGCAGATACATCAACCAATGTCTACACATTTTGAATCAGACATATGCATCCATACCAACTTCTACAAAATTCCAGGGCCAACCAATGTTCTAAAGCTCTCAAAGAAAAAATACTAGCGGTGAAGAGTCTAAGATGAGTAGTATATGGAATTAATAATAATGATGAAAGATAATAAATTTTATTTTATCTTGAAAAAATTCAAGATCGATCAGGACGCTCTTGCTAGAGAAAGGAAAAAACGTGGTGCTGGATCGGAGAACTTGACGTGAGGGTTCGCAGCTGAAGGTCGCCAGTGGTGAGATCTGTAGGGCCCAGTGAGGGCTACGTGTCTCGGACTAGGAGGCATTTCCACTGCTGAATTCGTGGCTATCAGGCTCATGAGTTGAGGGTTCATCTATGGCTGTCCGATGGCTGGGATGGGAGGTGTGCCTCTGGACCTGAGATTTGATTCCTTTGATCGTCTAATTGGCCCTTAGAATAGGATATCAGGCATAAGAGATCCCCTGAAGTTTGTCAAGAGAATAGAAGATGTGCCGGAAGTAGCCCTCCAACCGGAAGAAACTATGCGGGTTGCTTTCTCCCTGGCAGATCGAGCCCTGATCGGGAAATTCACGGGGCTCTAGCCTTCACCAAAATTTACTGATAGCTGGGTCCAAAGAAACTTGAGACCCCTCATCTCCAAAAACATTACATCATACTCCATTGGAAGGGGATAATTCCTATTTGACTTCGAAACCAAAGAAGACAAAGATCTAATTTTCAGGAATGGCCCCTACTTCATGGGGCCGCAAGGTCTCTACCTCAATGGGTGGACCTTGGATTTTGATCCCGAGGCCAACATCCCCAAATCCATGCCAGTCTGGGTCAGACTCCCCAACCTCCCCATGCACTGCTGGAATCCCAAATCTCTCCACGCGATTGGGGATGTACTTGGAAAATACATTGACATGGCTAGCCCAAAGGACCACTAGGATTGCGTCTGCATCTGCATTGAGGTGGATCTCGAAGCAGGACTTCCAGAATCTATTAAATTAACTGTAGGGAATTGGTCCCATTATCAAAGGCTCGACTATGAACAGCTCTCTTTCAAGTGCTGAGGTTGACATGAATATGGGCACTTCATCCGCAATTGCCCTAAAAATCCCGAGATCCATCATGACAAGGTGGAAGGATGGAAAAAGGTGAATAGATCTAAACCCAAAAATCATCCCAGATTGGATCCAAAGTTGGGTGAGGGGAACAAAGAAGCTAAGACCATCCATCTTGAAGGGTCTCCTGAAACCTCCAAGACCAAAGAAACCATTGAAGCAAGGGATGATCCCATAGAAGACGAAGAGAAATCCAGTATTGGAGATAGCAAGGAGCCTGAAGCAGTCTTATCAGTCCATCAAATGCAGGATCAAGAGGAAGGCATGACAGTGACACAAGTAGGGGGAAACCTGGGAAGATCAGAGGAAGACTCTGAATCGAAAGAAGAAGAGGAGGAGGAGGGGGAAATAGAACTGACTACCCCAAGGCTTTCTAAAACCAAAGGAAGGAAATCCAGGAAAGAATCTAGGGAGCAAGCTACCTATAAGGATAAGTTGCAAGGTTCCCAAATAACCCTGGAAAAGCTACTGAAAAACACGAGAAACACCCACCAGTAGGGGCGTGCCCAGAAAGGGATGCCTTCAAACACCAAAAGTAAGTAATGAAGGTCCTCTCCTGGAACTGCAGAGGTCTCAGTAGCAAACTCAAGGAAGAAGCAATGGAAGATCTAGTTTCTTTACATCAACCGGACATCTTTCTGATCTAGAAGACCAAGATGGAGGAAGACGTTTTTCTCCACGTAACTCCAAAATTTTGGAAAAAAAGAGGTAAAGCTGCAATTAGTTCCAGAGGCGCATCTGGAGGCATTGGGACTCTATGGAATGATACGAAATTTGAGGCTAATGACATCAAGTATAGCTCTTGTTGGATCCTCACCCTGCTGAGGCAAAAGGACACAAATATCCTGGTAAGAATTTTCAATATCTACGCACCCAATTCTTATGCTGAAAAAAAGGTCTGTTGGAGTCTTCTTCGCGAGGAAAAGAGCAATCTCCAAGGTAATGTAATCCTTGTAGGGGATCTTAATGTCATCCTTAGCCAAGATGAAAAACGAGGGGGCTCCCTGGTCAGAGACCCCATCAGAGAAACTGTTGATGAGATCACTCTAGAATGGGATCTCATGGATGTAAAGCCTTCTACTGGAAAGTACACTTGGAATAACAAAAGGATTGGGACTGGGCATATTGCTGCCAGACTCGATCGTTTCCTGGTCCAGGACACCTTCCTCCTGCTAGGTCTAAATTTGTCTTCCAAAATCTTACCATTTGGAGGATCGAATCACAAGCCCATTCTTCTTGAGATGGATAATGATAAGAACTTGGGCCCCATTCTATTCAGATTCAATCCTCTGTGGGCCAGACAACCGGAATTTCTAAAGACTGTTGTTGATACTTGGTCTCTCCCAGTTACAGGGTCACCCTCCTTCATTTGGGAAGAGAAACTTAGAAGGCTCAAAAGAGCACTAAAATCCAGGGCTAAGTCGCTACCATCTTCCAGTCTTAAAAAATCCCTTGCTACTTTAGCGCTGGAAAATCACCAGATTAAAATGGAGGATAAAATCGTGGCTCATAATGACATCGATCTTGAGACCAAACTGCAATCAAATCTCCACGTGGCCTGCAGACTTGAATCCAATTGGTGGAAAATAAAATTGAGATGTAAATGGTTGGAAGATGCCGATAGGAATACTAGTTTTTTCCACAAGCAGGCAGAAGCTAGGAAACATTTCAATTCTATGCTTGAAATTCAGTCTCAAGGAATTCTTATCAGCAATTTTGAAGACGTTAAGACTGAAGCTACGCGGCACTTCAGTGAACTGTTTAAAGCCTAGCCTATTGTGGAAGACAATGATCTCCTAAATCTAGTTCCCAATGCTATAAATAATACTGATAATGAAGCTCTAACTCAGAAAATCTCGCTGGAGGAAATCAATCAAGCCATCGATGGTATGGAGGATGATAGAGCTCCAGGACCCGATGGCTATAATGCTACTTTCATCAAACTTTGTTGGGATATTATAAAAACCGATCTATTCAAAATGGTCAGCAATTCTCAGAGATGCAGCAAAATCGGCGGCAGCACAAACTCTGCCTTTCTGGCACTCATCCCAAAAGAAAAGGAGGCCAAGTCCTTTGACAGGTTCCGGCCCATCTCCTTATGCAACATTGGTTACAAAGTCATAACTAAGATAATAGCCAGCAGTCTGAAACATATCCTGCCTAGCCTTATCCCGGAGAATCAGGGCGGGTTTGTTAAAGGTGGGAAGATCTGGGAAAATATTATATTAGTCCAAGAGGATATTCATTCTAGCCTGAAGAATGGTGACCAGGGAATGATGGTAAAAATTGATCTAGCTAATGCCTTCAATAGAGTCATCCACCCCTTTCTCCTTCAGGTATTGTAGAAATTTGGTTTCAGTTCAGATTTTATCTCCTGGGTCAAGGCCTATATCAGCAAGCCGTGGATAGCCCCTTTAGTCAACGACAGAGCTGCTCCTTTCTTCCAAGCCTCGAGAGGTCTGAGGCAAGGCTGCCTACTCTCCCCGTTTCTTTACGCCATCCAGGATTCTATACTTAGATTTCAACTGGAAAATGCCAGGCTTGAGTAGGATCTCCCCGGAATTAGGATGGTTAGAGGCACAAAAGATATCAATCACACGCAATTCATGGATGATACTATATTGTTGGGGGGATCCAGTCAAATCATAGCCCGTCATTTCAAGTCTGAACTGAATCACTATTGCCATGCCTCCAGAAGCGAAATCAATTTTAGGAAAAGCCAGATCTATGGATGGAATATCAATCCTATAGAAATGCTAGATATCTCTCGGATTCTCAATGTGGATGGTGTTGTTGCCTGGGAGTCCTTCAACTATCTAGGGATCCCCATCTTCAAATCCAAACCCAAGAGTTTAGCCTAGAACCCAATTGTGGAGAAAATCAAAAGGAAAATCCATGGTTGGGGGTCAATTTGGTTAAATTTGGCTGGAAAGGTAGTCTTAATAAAGGCAGACTTGAATAGCTACCTACTCTATCAGAGCTCTCTTCTCCTAGCTCTCGCCAAATTAATCTTACAGATCAAAGGATTGGTTAGATCCTTTCTCTAGCAAAGTGGCAATGCTGGGGGAGGCAAAAAATTTGCACTGGTCAGCTGGAAAATAATTAAATTACCCAGACCAGAGGGCGGTCTTTACATCAAAGATCTTAGAAACCAAAACTTGGCTATGGGAGCCAAGCTTCTCTGGAACTTGATCGCCCCCAAGCCCTCTTGGTGAAGTCAGGTGTTGAAAGCCAAATACTTCAGTGGATTGAGGCTTAGATTCCTTGATGGCGCCCATGTGAATCAGAAATGTTCTTCAATTTACAATATCTGTCTCAAAGCATTGCCACAGTTCAAATACGAATTGTATTGGGTCCCTAGCAATGGGAAATCGATTAATCTCTGGCATGACAAAAT
This sequence comes from Pseudotsuga menziesii, assembly GCA_001517045.1. Lineage (NCBI taxonomy): Eukaryota > Viridiplantae > Streptophyta > Pinopsida > Pinales > Pinaceae > Pseudotsuga > Pseudotsuga menziesii. The sequence goes on from LPNX010764555.1 coordinate 32,185, forward strand.
TCTAGGGAAGACCCCTCCCCAAACTCCATGTCTACAGGAGAGATTGGCTGCATTGGGGATGAACACACTATGGGACATATCCATTTGGGAGTCTACGTTGCCTAATCGATGGGCTGGCTGGAATATGCCAAACTGCCCTCCTAATCTAGACGCTGAGAAATTGTAACTTACCAACCATCTGGCCGGGCTGGCACTGGTAGCCAAAACCAATAGGGATCGCCTTGGTTGGGGGAGGCATACTGGAATCTATTCAACGTCAGAAGGGTATCAAAGATACGTTGCAAATTATAATGTTCCTGTAAACCCACGTGTATGGAATAATCTCTAGAACTATAGCACTCTACCAAAAATCGATATGTTCACTTGGTCGCTGATGCATGAGAGAGTGCTCACCGGTGAGAACTTGGAGAAAAGAGGAATTGATGGTCCCTTTCGATGCCCATTATGTACTGAAGCCTCAGAAAATATCAGACACTTATTTCTAAAGTGCCCCTATACTATTTTGGTTTAGGATGATGTGTTGAAGCTGTTGGGAGGTGGAGTACATTTGCTAGATACAATTCAAGCCTGTTTTACTAGTTGGGAAACTCTGTATCAAGGTGAGCTGAACCACAAAAATGGAGTTAGAGCCTGCTGGCTGAAACTCCCCAAGTTAATTTGCTGGTGCATATGGAATGAAAGAAATCACAGAATCTTTCAGGAGAAAGCTCAACCAGTATGGAAGATTGCTAGCAAGGTTAATGCCCTGCTCGGTGAGATTGTCAGTATTTCTAAGATCCCAATTAATAAAGGAAACCTAACCGAAAAGGAGGGAAACTGGATGAAAAGTCTTAAGATCATGGCTGTAAATGATGCAGCTGCAATAAAGATGGAAGAATGGTATCTTAGGATGGATAGCGTTCAGTTTGAGAGCTATCTCAAAGAAAAGAAGACTTTTAAATTGTTTTTTGATGGGGCTTCCAAAGGGAATCCGGGGAAAGCCAGGGGGGGTGGAGTCATTATTGATCCTGATGGGAAGGTCGAGATTGAATTCTGCTAGAACATTGGTTATGATTCCAATAATATGGCTGAGGCATACGAGCTCTGGCAAGGTCTCAAGCAGCTGCAGAAGAAAGGAGTGGATGAGGTCATGGTCTTTGGTGATTCCAGGGTTATTATTCAGGCACTGAATGTGGCTAGAAGGGGCAAGAATGGAAGAACAACGAGGTTGATTAACAAAATTAGATCCAAGGTTAAAATGTTCAAGAAGATAAAATTTTATCACATACTTAGGGGTCTACATGTCTTGGCGGATCTTGTAGACAATAAATCTATAGCTGCTGGTCTCCACATTCTTATCGTTAACTCAGATGTTAGCATTGATATCCCTCGTTAGCTCTTCTACACTGTTTGAAGGAAGAAGAAGCTGGGAAGCTTGTTGCACTAAGTTTCTGCCTCAGCGGCCTCTTTGCTGAGTTTTCAATATAGCATAACCATTTTTGTTATAAAAAAAAGATGAGTAGTATATGGGGAAAATTTTCTTACACATTGATCTTAGACAAGTCGTGATGGGTAGCTCACCCACTGTACAAGTCTTGATTCAAGAGGGAGGATATCTCGAAGGAGATTCAGTCATTATTTGCTCCACATGGAAAGATACATCAGATCTGAACCAATCTCAGCCATATCAATTCGTTAGTAGCAGCAGATAACCTTGGATGGGCGCACGAAAGCATATAAGGCAATCCTTCAATATTTGTGAGATGCTCAAGAAAGGGTCATGACCTTCTGTGGAGATTTGATTTACACTCAGAGAATATTTATTTGACATTTGGGAACATACATCAGCTGCAAACCAAAACTAACATTTCCAGGCATGTGAATATCAGTCACAGATTGTTGAAGTCTATTTCAGTATTGGAAAGGAATCTTGTTCAATATTCACGGGCCGCTATCCTCATTGAGGGGCGCACCAGTGAAGTCCAGAACTACTCAATCACTTAGCAGGCATGTACTTGGTTTAGAATTTAAATATCAGTTTAACTGTTATGTTATGAATGTTGTAAGTGAAGTTATGTCTGCTATTAAATTGTAATTAAAACTTAAATTTTGGGAAGGTTAATTGAATTGCTTTATTGATTGGAGTTGATAAGAGGTGAAATATTTTCTATTGTTGTTGTTGTTTCATCATATTTCACATCAACCCTAAGGTTGAAATTCACAGGATTAAGATTCGAGAAACCTCTAAAAGACTAAGAAATTTCTTAATAGCATAAGAAACCTCTATTCACGAAATTTCTTGTTGGAAATGCTAGGCTCCGACCAAAGAAAAATGTTTATTACAAAACTATTATTATAAAAAATTTGACTCTAACACCCAGAAGGAAACCATCCACTAGAGGTTGGACGCTCAGCAGGGCTTGCAAGTTGCAAGGACCATAGTAGCAAGCTTTGGTTGTATTGGCCTTTGTTGTACGAAAATTCTGCAGTAGTACTAAATTCAGCCAAATTTTTGTACTGTGCAGATATGGGATGGTCAACTTACTTTAATTGTTTTTTATGGTATACTTTATATACTTTATACCAATCCATTTATAAACCCCCAAAAAACAGCCCAAAAACTCAAAAATATTTATATTAAAAAAGAAATGTAATAACTAAAGACACCTATAAATATGAACTAAGTCATCAAATTTTCAAGAAAATAATTATTATTTTTATTCATTGGACATACCTGGGATTCATATTAATATTCAAATCTTGCTGCTATGGCAAGGATTTCTTCGGGAAACAATCAAGAAGATGAACTTTCTAGCAAAGTGCTTGCACACTAACGTTCATGATCACCAAAATAGTTGTTGTCTTGTCCCTACTCCACATCATTCAGCTCTAATCTCCTATAGGTGCATAACCTGCTGCTTTCATCTGCTGAGACAACATTTCCAACTTTTCATAGATCTGTTGCATTTGTGGGTGTGATCTATCTCCTACAAAAAAAGCATGCACCTGTTTATTTACCTCAATCCAACTACATCCAGGTTCCTTTATTACCCCTCCATCTTTCATCATTTTCCTTACTTTTTCGATGCCATCCCACTGTCCCACTGCAGCATAGATGTTTGATACAGCCACATAAGGTGTGGCTTTTTGGATATCCAATTCAATGAGGCATTCTGCAACAAATTCCCCTAGCTTTATATTCTTATGGATTCTACATGCAGTGATGAAAGAACTCCACATAATATAATCAGGTTTTATTGGCATTCTATTGATAAAGTTGTGTGCCTTATCCAGGTGCCCAGCTCAGCCGAAAGGGTCAACCATGCAAGCATAGTGCTCCATTGTGGGTGTAATCTAATGATAGTGACTCATGCAATTAAAGTATTGCAGGCCACTAGGCCTGAATGGCAGCACGCAGATAGAACTCTGACAAAGGTAACCTGATCGGGTGATATTCCATAGTGCTGCATTTGTTCGAAGAGCCTTAGGGCTTCCTTACCAAAGCCATGCACACCATAGCCTGCAATCTTTGTGATCCATTTTGTCAAACAAATCCACTCTTGATTACTTCTCATGGATCTCCAAGCCCTGTTCCAATGCTACCAGATCAGCACATGTTGCAATAACACTAACAAGAGTCATTGAGTTTGTCTTCATGTCGTGCCTTTGCATTTCTCAGAAAAGCTTCAGGGCCTCTTCATTTCGGCCATTATGTACATATCCTGCAATCATTGCATTACACAATTCCACATTTCATAGTGGCATTTTTTTAAATATATTTAGAGCCTCATCAACACGCCCATCCTGTGTATATCCTATAATCATTGTAGTCCAAGAGACTAGATTCCTCTCGGGCATCTTCTCAAACAGTTTGTAAGCTTCATCAACACGCCCATTCTGAGCATAACCCGAAATCAATGATGTCCAAGATACCACATTCATTTTAGGCATTTCATCAAAGAGTTTGGCAGCATCTTCAACCATGCAATTCTGTGCATATCCCACAATCATTGATGTCTAGGAGACCACATTTCATTCAGGTATTTTGTCAAACTGGTCCAAAACCTCATTAACATACCCCTTCTGTGCATATCCTGCAATCATAGCATTCCATTTGAAAACATATCATCTAAGAAATTTTTCAAACACATAACATGCAGTGTTGATCTTCCCATATTTTCCATACATGTAAAGAAGGGAATTCCCCACAAAAACTTCAGAGTGAAACCCACTTCTGATTATTTCTTCATGAACCTCTGCCACTGCTTCCAAGTGAGTACATGTTGGGAGAAAGCTGGATAGAGTGAATTGATTAGGGAGAATACATGTTCCTTGCATTTGATTGAAAAGTGTCAACGCTTCTTTGCCATGGCAAACCCTACAGTAAGCTGCAATCATGATACTCCAGGAGACCACATTTCGCTAAGGCATTTGCTCTAGAAACTTGTGATTAAATTCCCGCACTTGGCATACAAGCTTAGGAGTTTATTGGGTAGAGCCATGTCAGTGCAATTAAATTTGAAAGAACTTTGGATGATGTGACCACGGACCAACTTGGCCTCTAGTAGAGCTCTGTTAATGAGGCATACCTGCAAGAGAGACTGATAAGCAGAGCAATCTACTTGTCTGTCCATCAAATGCAAAATGCACATGGATTCTTTCAATCTCCTTCGTTTACACGCCATCTCACAACGTTCTTCACTCGGGTTAGCATTCTTCACCACCATAAGCGCTTTCAGTTTCTCCTGGTGACTGCCTACCTGGTGAAAGTTCAAAGGTTAAGGAACTACAGGATGAATAAACTCGAGAAGACAACGAAGAAAGGAGATGATAGACCAACGCCTTTTTTGACCTCGAGGATTTTGGTTTTTTTCTCAAGCGCTAAAAAACAACTTTGTATTGTTAAACAAAGTTGTATCAATGAATTACATTTTTGTTTGAAAGAATAAAATATTCTCATTATCCAAAATAAATTACTACCTTGATAAAACAGGATCTTAAGATCTTTATATTTTCTCCTCTCAACATTATTTTGACATTTTTGTACCTCTTATAATAAAAAACATATCATAATAATGATAACAAAATAAGAAATATGCCATCCCCAAAACACAAGCTATTAGTAAACAAAGTTTACTAGATGAACAACTCTTAAATCAAAAGAACTTCAATCTATTCAATTATATAGGCATTTCATGTCTAAGCTCTTTAAAAGAAATATTTCCATCCAATTCATCAATGCCTTTTTTTGAAAGTCTATATGCTTCATCATTTAATTCTCTATAGATATGCTAAAAAGTAATGTGTGAGAACTCAGATATCAACTTTCTAACATTTCCCATCCAATTTTCCAATAACAAAAA
>LPNX010764555.1:37838-58963 GCA_001517045.1 Pseudotsuga menziesii
CTTAAAAATTGAAATATTTTCTTTCTTATCTTGTAAACCGTAGACTCCTTAATGATAAATAAAGAAAACCCAAAAAATGGAATGCTTTGTAGAACATAATTTACCAAAAAAAGTCTTCCTTCGATAGGCAGCCATCAAAATGACCAACTGTTAATTTTTCCTCTGAATCTTCTTAATTAACCATTCCTAATCACCTTTTTTTATAGCCATTTGGTTTCAAAAGGAAACGAAGATACTTAAAAACCCCTTCTAACCCAGTCATCTTATAAGGAAGTAGAGAAGCAATCTGGTTTCTAATTTCCATATCATCGCAAGAATACACAAAATCGGAGTTTTGAACATTGACTGCCAAACCTGACGCATCAAAAAATAAGGAGATAATAGAATGATAATGATTCCATTTATAGAAAGAACCTTCTCCAAAGATAAGAATGTTTTCCATGAACAATATATGTGTAATATACATAGACATCGCCACCTTTAAGCCTCAAATTTATTTTGTTCCTTTTCCTCTTTTATAAGAAGACTCAACCCTTCAATAGCTAGGATGAACAAATAAGTCAAAAGAGGACAACATTTTCTTAGTCTCAATAAGTTTCATTGAGTTCAATCGTGACGATAGGATCAACAACAATGTTTTAGAGATGCAGCGGAAGAGGCATCAAGGGCTTATCCTCCAGGTGCTCTAATCGTTGATATTGTGATAAAGCATCATTCATTGATGACCAAATCAAGTCTATGAGGCCTATACACATCTGTTGGAGAATAAGCCAACAGAAAATTTCAAAGAGAAAATTAAGCCATCACACTCAAATCCTTTTATACTTTTATTTTTAATATGACATGTGGACCATGCTTTACCCATTTGCATTCATGTCAAAGACTGGATATGTAGACTAGGTTATGCTATTGTATGCACTTGGGGGTTATTATTAAGACATGCATATGGCCCTTTACACTTTGATCCGATTATTCCCCTCAAGAAGAGTACAATCAATTTTCAATACCCATGTGGACCTTCAAGTCCCTAAACTTACAAGATTTCTCAATGGACCACTTTCCAAGGGATCTACAACCTTCATTGTCTCCCCTTTCTCAATGGACCACTTTCCAAGGGATCTATAACCTTCATTGTATCCCCTTAAAATATTGGGAAATGATTACCAAACATGATCTCACACAAAACTGCTAAGAAATATTCACACAAATGTACTACCATGCTTGGTTTTATATCAAAACTAGACATATAACCATATCTTTCAATAACAAAAACCATATGATGTGGTATGTTCTAGAAATGATCACAGACAAAGACATGACCATCTGCATTTATGAGACCTGTACAAGATGCCATTAAGGTAGTTCTTTTCATTGGAGCATGCCACAATTTCTTTGTGTAGTAAAACATCAAGGAACTAACATACATATATGTTCATCACTTGGTAATTCCTAGAAATCATCTTTGTAACCACAAATTTTAGGACTCCCCTCCATGATGCCTTTTTTGGGACAATATCTTTCATGAAAAACATGTATTTTTAATGTGTTTTCTCTGCATTCTTTGTGTCACCCTGTTCTATTCCCATCTTCATTACCTAGAGCATCAAGTTGGACATCGAGGCCAACCTTGTATTATAATTCAAGGAGTCAAGGTGTATCATTGTACAACATACACCAACTTTTTCTAGAATTTAACTCAATGGAGTCATTGAGCAACATGATGGCTCTAAATTGATTCCCTTGGCCTCGAGTAGGTGGTTTAAAAATTATTGTCAAATAAGTGTATACCATATACCATCAAACAACAAAGGACCCACATTAGAGAGAGAGATGAGGTTGAGATGCATTGTGCACATTATACTTGGTTGTCAGCTCACATGACACATGATTAGGAGCTGGATTGGGTGTTGAGCCCATGGTTTGGGTTTTGGAACTTAACTTGGATGGTATAACATGGGAGGTACTAAAGCATGGTTGACTTGTGAAATAATATAGAGATTGGCTAAGAAATAGTTTAAGTAGAAAATATGTGGTGCCTGGTATCAATTGGGGGTTCCCATTGGAATGTAGGACATCATTGATTCATGGTAGGAAAACAACAATTTTTAAAATTTGTTATTCGTTAAGCAACCCTTATTGTTGATATTTCTGCAGATTTGTAGACTCAAAAAGATCAATACAAATGTAATTGTTCCTTGAGAAATATGGACTCATATCTTGGTTGATTTATGGGTAGATCCATTGCAATAAATTCAACTCCTTAATGATAATCCCAAAATTATGGGTTTGTTAACCATGTCAAATAAGGCATCTTGATATATTTAGTTTTCCTCCACAATGGATTGTTAAAATTTTGTCATTCAAGCTAGCATTATGATATTAGGATCTTTAACTGAGAGAATAACATTCACAGCAATAAAACACAAGAGACAAGAGACACTAAGAATTTTCCTCGGGGAAACCATAAAGGAGAAAACCCCGCAACTTCCTCAGAGATAAAATCAACACCAAAAGTAAAACCCAAAAACATAAAGATGATCTCCCGACAGCAGTAGTATCTCTCTCTGATCCCAGTGTCTTCTCTCTCACTCATGCGCCCCAATGAGTGAATGTGTGTGTGATAAATAGAGAGGCTCACTCTCTATTTATATTATTCCGTTCACTTGAAACCCACTCCAACTTGTCGTCCTCACTTAACAATTACTTACTAAAGCTGACATCTCTAGGAGTGTCTAATAACCCTAATGCCCCACAACCTATGGGGACTTTGCCTCCTCCAAACAACAAGGAGGTTTATCTTAACACAATGGTGGGGACTATTGCCTCGACTTACAATGACTCACATAGGGTCAACTTCTCTAGAATAGTCTAATAACCCTAGGGCCCCACAACTGTGGGGACTTTAACCCTTGAACAATAGGAGGGTTACCCACAATGACTTGAAATGACTTTTTTACATTATAGAACCTCCTGATAGGAACATTGGGGCATGACATGACTCAAATACATTACAGACACATCCCAAAATAAACATCAAAGTACAATACATAAAATATACGGATGAATACATTCCGAAGTTACAATTACATCAACATGGATATCATTTTAAAAAAAAATCCATAGTTACAATTACATCAACATGGATATCATTTTAAAGGACAGATATAATGCATTGATGGAAACTAGGTGCCTGATGGTAGGTTCTTAAAATTTAGGAAACTGACTCAAGTACTCTATAATTAAGAAAATAAAAAATGAAAAATGTTTAGTCTTTTAAAAAAAATCATATAAAAGACAAATATATAAAATAAACAAAAATAAATATAATATAATGAAAATGCAAAAAATAAAAACAAAAACATAACCTTTGCCCCCAATATGCCAGCCCTACTACCTTGATCCTTCAAGGAGGGGCTCGATGTAGGGATGATCAACCGGTTTCTGAAGAGAGGAGGAAGATACTAATGTATGAAAGATTTTTTTTAGATTGTGGAGATTCTTAGGTCAGATCATAGGTGTAGCATTTGGAGAATGCTCAGATTAGAACTGCGATCCAATATCACAACTTGAGGAGAACACCAAATCATTAATGACTGAGGAATGACATTTCAAAATCTAACTGAGAAAGAGAATCATTCGTCTCAGTACTTGCAAATTGTGGTAGCTCTGGACATTGAATCGATCTATGGAATTTATCCAGATTACGGTTGAAGTTACACATAATCGTGTTGGTGGTGCGATGTACCCAGAGTTCTGTTGATTAGGGATTCATTTGAAGGTCATTGTTCCAGAACATAGTGTGCATTTATAAACCAGGGTATTTTCATACAAAAGATTCAGGAATCTGACGTTGTGCCATCAAATTCCTTTCAATATAAATTCTGGTAATGCTCCATGAATTCCTATAATACTTAATGGTTTCCTGTAAGTTAGATTAATTCTTTGAATTTGCAGTTTTCTATCAATTAGTTGTTTGAGGATGCAAGTGTGCTCCAGATTTGGGGTTGTACTAAGTTGTAATCCAATTTTACCCTTAATCCTCTTACAGGTAGTATTTAAACATGTAGACATTTTCCTACCATTGATGAGGGGTAGCAACCTGAAGCAGTGTGAACTAAAACCACTCTATTTCAAAGGGCAATTATACTAGGTAGCTATTATATCTATCCATTTTTATCCCTTGATCCTCTTACGGGTAGTTTCCAAACACATAGATTTTGTCTAGCCATTAATGAAGGGTAGCATCCTAAAATAGTGTGGATTAGAGGTCCAATCTATTTCAGTAGGGAACTACACCAGGTGGTTGCTACTCCGATGAGGAGCCTATATCATAGTTGTCACTTCAAAGGTATCTTTGTTTTATTAAACATTATGAAATCATATCCCTTATTCCTGATCCTCAACCAATATTACCTCCAAACCTTTAAACATATGCATAAAAAGATAATTACAAAGACAATTGAGAGCCCCATTCTCGGTGCATTAGCCCTAAAAGATTACTTTCGTGCATAATAGCAAATACCATGGATTTAGTTTGTACAACATGGTTAAGGAACCAAAACCCATAATCTATGCTAAAAAGATTGTAATGGTAACCATATCTTGGTTGAAAGCAAAAGATTCCATTTACAAGACATGTGAGGTGATATAGAACCATGTGCATGTCCACTAGACATAAAGATGAATATTTTAGGGCCTGCATCCTCGTTGTTTATTCCTAAACCTTACAAAGGCCCTAATAACCATCCATGTCATTTGAAATATTATAACAACAATAATATGACCCATGTAGGACAATTATTCACTCTACGTGGGACAATTATTCACTCTACCGGGAAATTGAACCAGTCTGGGACTGGGGGACTCAGCCTGGTGTTGAGGGTCATTCTTTGAATGGAGGCAGCTAGTCAGCTACTAGGAATTTGACCCAATCCGGGACTAGGGGACTCATCCTGGGGCTAAGGGCCATTCTTTGAATGGAGGCACCTGGTTAGTTACCAGGAATTTGACCTATTCTAGGACTAGGGGACTCGGCCTGGGGCTGAGGGCCATTCTCTGGGAGAATGGAGGCACCTGGTTAGTTACCAGGAATTTGACCCAGTCTGGGATTGGGGGTCTCAGCCTAGATTTGAGTTCCATTCATTGAATGGAGGCACCTGGTCAGCTACCAGTGTTGATTTTTCTTGAGCAACATCGAGAGCTATTCTCTTAAGAGAACGGGGACATCTGGTCAAGGACCAAGATATGGAACCAGTCCAGCACTGGGGGACTCAACCTTGAGTTAAGTATCCATTCTATTGAATGGAGACATCTGGTTAGGGACCAGGATGTGGAACTAGTCCAGTGCTGGGGGACTCAGCCTAGAGTTGTGTGACCATTCTGTTGAATGAAGACATCTGGTTAGGGACCAAGATGTGGAACCAGTTCAGCACTGGGCGACTCAACCTAGAACTGAGTGGCCATTCTTTGAATGGAGGCACCTGGTCATTTAATAGGAAGATGACCCATTCTAGCACTGGGGGACTTAGCTTAAGGATGAGGGCCATTATTCAAGAGAATGGAGGCACTTGGTCTGTTACCAAGTATTTGACCTTGGGTCAAATTATGCAGCTTATGGCTGATGCACCTGGTCTGTTACGAGGATATAACTCTAAGCCCCAGACCAAGTCTGGGCATGTGAGACACTTTGACCCTCGATCTGTGGGCTTTGTGATCTTCTCCAATTCTTAGCTACCCTTGGTTAAGACACCTAGTACCCGATATTGGTGTCACATAGAGTGTGAGATAAAAGCATTAGTAATTCTCTCTGTTTATGATGATGTACTTTGAGTGGGGATGAAGGACCACCTTGACCACTTGTTTTGACCATAGGGCACTTGAAGAAGGCTAAAGTAAAAGTAAAAAATACATAAGGACCCTTAGTGCCACTAAGGACTCAAAGTGAAAGTGCAAAAATACCTTGAGTACCACTAAAGGTAAAAGTAAAAAAGATAAAATAATAAAATAATATTATTTTGTTCTTTTAAGTTTTGGTCCATTTACAAGTGATTCAAAGGATATAAAAGAAGATCAATCCATTTCATTTTGTTACATACACTTGCTCATGATCCTACAGCTACTCAAGGAAGATTTTTGCTCACATTGTGGAGAACATCTTTTGTGGTTATGCCCTAGCATGGAGGATTCTAGCTAGGGCACCCACTATTTTATAGTCTAATCCTAAACTAGGGTTTCACCATTAATGAACAAGACCAGCAACAACTTATCCCTTTTCACGAGCTAAGGTTTCTTCTAAACCCTCACATCACCTTCAGAATTCTCACGGGCAACCTTCTTCCCTCACGGGCAGTCTCGGTCTATTCACAGGTAGGCCAGATCTCCTGTCCAGGCACCTCCCTCTTCCCTTCGTCACTGACAACAAGCCTTAGTAGGGATTAGGCATGCTGCCAACACCCTTGGGCAACTGCCAACACCCTTGGGCAACTACCAGCACCCTTGGGTAGGCTGCTACCACCCTCGGGCAGCCATAGTCTGCCTGCTATATACTTCTGACAGGTAGCAGTGATGCTCAGGCAGGGTTTTGGGCAAGCAGTAGAGCTCGGGCAGGGCAAGTAAGGTCTGGGTAGGAAAAATAGCAACTTTGGGTAGGATGATAGGCATTCATGGAGGGAAGACATACCTCTAGGCAGGAAGATAGGGCTCAGAAAGAGGGCTTGGGAAGTAGACAAAGAGTTTCGGGCAGTAGCAGGCTGTTTGGGCAGGCTGACTAGGATCACAGACAGGTTGACAGGGATCACACAGGGATTTCAGGAAAGTTCAGTCTCAGTCTTGGCAGATTCAGGTAGGTAGAATAAATTTCAGGCAGCCATTTTGGAAGTTTCAAGAAGCTAGAAGAATTAGGGAAGAAAGCCCTAATCTGATTTTTGTATGAAATACATTTTTGTAGATTTTTTATATATGGTACAAACCCATTAGTGTTTGATAATTATTGAGAAACTTAGTCATCTCATTTAATAGATGAATTACTAATGCTTTTTGGGGGGTTTTGTCCTTTAAAGCATTACTCGTGAAAAACTACCATGTTCAATGTGTGTGATGTTGTTGATGTTTCTACTGCACTTGTCTTTTGTTATCTTACAGTCTGCAAAATTTCAAGAATTCATGCTAATGCTAACATTCAAAAACCAGGAATTTAACCTAGTCTCGGACTAGGATCTCAGCCTGGGGCTAAGGGATATTCTCCAGGAGAATGGAGGCACTTGGTCAGTTACCAAGTATGTGACATTGAGTCATTTGATGCAGCCTAGGGATGAGGCACCTGGTTAGTTACTAGGTCATCACCATAAGCCCTAGACCGGGTCTAGGCAAGTCATGCACTCCTCTCCTTGATCTATGGGATATGAGACCTTCTCCAGGGACTAGATACCCTTGGTTGAGAAACCTAGCACCTGATCTTGGTGGCATGAGGAGATCAAGATAAAGCATTTAGTAATTCTCCTTATTTACGAAGATGTACTTTGAGTGGGCATGAATGAACCACAGGGACACTTGAGACAACTTGTTATGACCACAAAAATACTTGGAGGACCATTTAACCCTAGCCTTTGGTTTATGAGACCATCAAGATAAGGACCAAGTGGCACAAGTCAAAACACCAAAAAGACCTTTGTACTACAAAAGATTAAAGTCAAAGGGTCAAAGATGAAAAAGAAGTTAAACCCTAATGTCAACTCCTAATTATGTGGAACTAACTTAAATGTTGATGGACCATAAAGAAAGGACATTTGCAATTCATCTCATAGACACAACACTTCAACACTTGACTGCTCCTCTACTCGCTGCTTGAGGTTGATAGAGATAATTTTGGTGGCTGATGTTGTTTTTCTTCAACAGTGGAAACATTTATGCTTTCTTGGTTTCTCTTGTCACACTACAGTCACTATGGTGGTTACCGTTATACGTAGTAGCTGTAATAACCCTCGATGGTGGTCTAGGGGTACAAGAGGTCTCAGTGTGAAGCTTGTTGGCGGTCAACAAGCTCACAAAAACACTAAAACTCTTTCCTTCTTCTTGTTGGTACATTTCATGTGACCCTAACCAAACTAGGGTATGTTGCAACACCCTCGCGCCCTGCTAGGGCTGATCTACTATGCACACTAGCTCTTGTTAGGGATTCTACAGCTCACGGGTGACCTGCTAAGTTCATCCTCTATGCATCTAAGCCCTGTTAGGGCCTCGATCTTTGTTAGGGCTCCAACAGGTGCACACAACAATCACGGTGGTTGCTAGGTCTGCTCATAGCCCACGGGAAGCAGCAGCGATGTACAATAGGCGCTGGTGGTATAGGGAAGCAACAACAACATATAACAGGGCTACGTGGAGACTAGGGCTGAAGCAACACCCTTGGTGGTGACCTAATTAAGCAACAAAACCCTCGTTGGTGTCCTAATTGAGTAGCAACACCCTGCTAGTGGTCACGGGTAGCAACAACAGTCTGCTACAACCCTCGCTGATGGTCACTATTGGCAGCAACAATAGTTAGTAGGTCACCTACAACAACATCAATAGACCTAGTGGTCATAGGTAGCAACAACAGTTTGTTACAACCCTGCTAGTGGTCACGGGTAGCAGTAGCAGTCTGCTACAACCCCCGTTGATGGTCACAATTGGCAACAACAGCAGTTAGCAGGTCACCTACAACAGCATCAATAGACTTGGTGGTCATGAGCAGCTACAGTGGGCTGCTAAAGGTGGTTAGGGTTAGTTGCAAAAGGCTGCTACAAGACTCAACAGTATCTCACACTCCACGTGGCAACAACAAATGATAGCAACACTAAACCTGCGAGGGCTACTTTGATTTTGGAAAATTTTTGTACATTCACCTTAGAATTCATAGATCAGAACTGATTGATTTAGATTCGGATCAATATCAGTTAATCAGGTAAGCTTTGTAGAGAATGCATGTTAATTGCTTGAAGGAATGCTTGAATTTGTTTTTGAATAATGTGTAAATCTAGCTTTGGTGGGAGTGCTTAAAAACCCTAAACTTCTTGTGAAATGGTAGGTTGGGCTAATGAAAACCCCAACCTAGAATTTGCATTCTCTGGACCATGCTCTTATCGATATTTTTACACACTTTACTACGGGCATGTGAACTGTTAGGTACATGGCATCAATTGGGCATGTGAACTGTTAGGTACATGGCATCAATTGGGCATGTGAACTGTAACCACGTCTTTTATAACAAACGTCTTGTCCATCTTGGTGATTTCTTTGGTATAAGAATACTTCAAATTTTGCCAGTATATTTGGAGCTTTAGATAAATGAAGTGCCACATGAACAAATATTGTTTGAACTTTTCTATATCATATGTTGGCCAACTTCTCCTTATCATAGATTCATAATTACCAATCAAATTTTTTCTTTCAAAGAAAAAAGATGTTGATTTTGCATGAGCACATCCCCTTTGCTGGTGCCTGAAGCATCACATTCCACTTAAAAGAGTTGTGAGATATGCTCAAATAATTGTTGGATGTAACCTTCTTCATGTGTTGTAATGTGTATTCTATTTCTTTTTCCATTTTAGTTGATCCTTGTTTGTAAGATCAGAAAATAGTCTCATCAGGCTCCCAAATCTTGGATAGATCCCCTGTAGAAGTTGCACAACATCTGGAATCCCCTCAACTAGCTCACATTCTTTGGAGTGGGCCAGTCAAGAATTGCCTGAGTTATATTAAAATTATTCCTATTTCCTTGAGCATTCTGGCTATCACAAGGTGCAACATAGAAAATCGTAAAATCAATACCATAGAGAAATACATTTAGTAACATATACTATTTAGTTTGCAGAAACTGCTTCTAGATCTTTTTGTACATGATAAAATTTTTACTTGAGAATTATTTTTCACTTTATTTTATATATATATTTTCACATACAGTTTATACATAAATGACAGTTATGGGAATGCAAATGTTTTTTTATTATTATCAAAATTCAAGACCCAATCTAAACCACCATAAAGAATTAAGAAATGGTAGTTAACATTCAGGGCTGGCTTCTTGAATAGTTCATAAATTGCCAGCTTAAAATAGATAGTAAACTCCCAGATAACTTGAAATGGCCATTAATTGCCACCCTATAAATGGCCTTGAAATTGGCAATACCACAGTGAATTGAAAGGACTGCTGAATAATATAAATATATTTAGTGGACATATATATCCTGCCAAGAAAGATTGTTCAAACTATAGGTATTAGGGACCAGTCAGATATTTTTTTAATCAGTGAAAAAGGTAGTTGTTTAGCAGCGGGGAATACTTTTGTCTTTTGTCTAGTTCTGTAATAGTTATAATCTTTCGTATAAATATCAATTGAATCAATGATGCCTTAGTTGTGCAAAGCACAGTTTCTGTTTGGGAAAGATTTATAATGTTTGCCTGATATCTTAAATCTCTTGATAAATAATATATCCATCTCTATAATATAGCTCATCCATAGCTAGCCACCTCCTTTGTGGTGATGTATAAGCAAATCATTTGGTTCTAGATTATTTACGTAGTGAAAAAGAACAAAAATGTTAGGTGGAAATCCCTTTCGGCTTAGAAGAGCCAGAAAATATTGAAAAGCATTTCACCTAACACCAAGCTAATTCGTAAATGGAGGTAAAATGTTTTGTAAAAGATGAAACATAATTTATACAAAGTTGCAACATCACGGTTCATGTGAACATGGCTAATATCTAGGTTCTTAGCCATTTTTTTGTGTAAGAAAGTGATCAGTAACAGTTTGTAGATATTGCCAAAGCCTAGTGATCAGTTTCTATTTGTTATAATTCCATTAACTTCTGTTTTCAGCAACAAAGTTTACAGTAAAATAATTGACTGTGGATAGGTCAAATAAGGCTTTCATGGAATGTTATTTTTTTATTCCTCTTTTTATATGACCATATGCTAGATGCTCCCTGTTTGAGAATCCTACATGCAGAAATATTGATAATATTAACAAACACTAATGCCATCTGTATAATCTTACATTTTATATGCACCATGTATCATCTAGAGCACGTGCCATACAAATTGGCAGGGATAGCCATCATAAGTCATTCTATAATGCAATTTGAAAGGCAAGTTAAAGACTGGGAAGGAAAATCGACAACATAATTTAGAAACTTCAGATTGGCGATCTAGGACAACAAGATATTAACATTTTCCAAATGGAAAAAATAACTATTCTATATCCCTCTTAGATTTATTTTCCATCTATGCCTTATGTCTAGTTGTAGCTCTAAAAGAGCCCCTCCAAAGTCCCAATCAATCAATATGTTTTTTTAATGTAAGAGTATTGCCAAAAGGATTGGTATTAGTCATTAAACAATGCCTTTTTTCCGAAGGATATTTTGGATGACCAATTGATTCCATATTGACCTTTTTCACTGGGTGTTTTACAAGCTGTTGAAAGGCTCTGTTCATCACGTGTTTTCTATTTTTTACAAGATCCTATTTTAGGGACAAAAGTTCAATTTTCACATATTTGGATAAGAAAACAATCTATTTTGGACAACAAACTGTTAGCAGCTCGCAACCCTCACTGATTGCCCCGAAGGCTGCCCAAGGGTCTTCTAGCAGGCAAATCCTACACGGGTGGATTCCCTAGGGAAATGGAGAGAGGGCCGAGCCCTAAACAGTATTCCCGTAAACAAAATGGAGCAGCCTTGAAGAAGAGGGGGTTGCTAAGAAGAAGGCAAGGCTTCCTAGAAAAATATGAAGAAGGTTGCCCACAATATCATGCTTAATATCTCAAAAATTACATACTTTGTAGATCTGATGCCAAGACTTGCACTACTCATCTTTTCATAAAATTCCCATTTATTAAACATGTGTGGAAAGATATCGAAGACAACCTTGGGAAGCATGCTATCTGGAAGGAAGCTTCTATTGAAGGTTGTCTCAAAATTTGGTTTTTCATATCAAAACTAAAAAGTCTAAGAGTTACACCTTTCCTTGTTATATGGGAAATTTGGATTGCCATAAATTCCATTCTTTTTGAATATTGAAGCATTCCTACTTTCCAAATCTCTACTCAAGTTAACAAACTACTTCATCATTGTCACGCTCTACTTGTTAACAAACTGCCTTTTGTAACTCTTGCCTATATGGTATCAATGCCAACATGGCTCTAATATGTACATGGATCAGACCTCAGCCCTTTGGAAGGTTGATGGTCCCCATCAAATTACCGTTATGACTGGATTTGGATTTCCTAGGTATTTTTGGACTGTTTTACAACTCAGCTTGCAAATTTGGAATCAGTTCTTCTACAACAGGTATAAGAGGCTCTTCCTCATAATGTCAAAGCATTGAAAATCTCTGAGACTAGTAGATCACTTAACCAATGACATCAACAATGGATCTATTGGGATATTGATCGTGCAACCACAATTCCTGAGAATTCCCTAAATCTTTTGACACAAAAACAGTATGCATTATAGAGGTGTGAAAAGAGAAGCTGAATATGTCTTTTCCAGAGTTCATAATAGAGGTATGTTGTATACTTGAAGAATTTTAAAGCCGATAGTCAAAGGCTTATAGATTGTCTTTGTTTTTATGGTGTTTCCTATTTGTCTCTTAGCTATGTGACATGTAAGAGAAGCTATTGTCATAGCTATCGGATCCATGTCAAATTTAGTAATGACTAGAATCACCACCTTTGTCCCATTTGCAGGGGTAGTCGAAGATTTTTCATGTGAAGAAACATCTAAATGAGTTCTAGATTCCACATCAAACTAAACAGGATTTTAAGTCATTGACTTGGTACCAACAACATGAAAATAAGCGTCTTTTTGTGAGGAACATTCTCCACTTTATGTAAACGAATTTATTTCAAAGAAATCAAAACTGCTAAAGGATGCCTTGAAACACCTACCAATACATATTACTGTAATGAAGATGCCTAGAAACAAGGCATAACTTGCTTTAGATGTGTCCTGATTTATGCTTGCAAAAGCAACAATAGAGTAGGGGATTTAGAAAGAATGAAAGTGGACTAGCAACAAGATTAAAGATTCATTATACAACAGAGAAAACATCCAAGAAAGAA
Organism: Pseudotsuga menziesii; assembly: GCA_001517045.1. Classification (NCBI taxonomy): domain Eukaryota; kingdom Viridiplantae; phylum Streptophyta; class Pinopsida; order Pinales; family Pinaceae; genus Pseudotsuga; species Pseudotsuga menziesii. The sequence continues at coordinate 50,935 of LPNX010764555.1, forward strand.
AAATTATTCCATGAGAGAATGACTGTACAAAGCACAATTACATATCATTACACTCTGCCTTGTGCATTGGCATTAGTGACTAATTCTAGTCTCGGTCCAAGTCTGCATCCTACTGTGATTGAATCCTTGCTTCTTTTATTTCTATGTTTTCCTTACTTGCTCTTTCTTTTTGTCCCAAGTGAACTAAGAGCACAAAAACAAGAAAAGCTAAAGCTTAGAAGAAACTTCCTAAAACTTCCTTTTGTAACTCTTGCCTATATGGTATCAATGTCAACATGGATCTAATATGTACATGGATAAGACCTCATTCCTTTAGAAGTTTGATGGTCCCCATCAAATTACCTTTATGACTGGATTTGGACTTCCTAGGTATTGTTGGACTATTTTATAACTCATATTGCAAATTTGGAATCAGTTCTTCTACAACAGGTATAAGAGGCTCTTCCTCGTAATGTCAAACCATTGAAAATCTATGACACTGGAATTTCCTCTAATTGGGAGCATTATGGCCTAGAAGATTGGCAATGGATCACATGTAAGGATAGGGGTATATGATACAGTGGCATGTAATAATGTTGTTTTTGTTCCAAAAGAGTTAATTTAGTGCTTTCAAGGTATTGGTAAATTAACGTTGAATCAATTTGGGAACCCTATTACCACTTCAATGGTCAGTCATCGAAGTTCACATGGATATTGTTGGACAGCAAGAGAGTGCATGTAAATGATAATTAATTATCTCTTTCAACCTGAACAAAGTATACTCTGATGTAAATCCAATGAATAGAGTGAGGCCAAGATCCTTCTCATGATTTTTGCAGTGACATGTCATATGTTTTAGACAGTCACAACCTTCTTCTTTTTTGGTTTTATTATGTAAGAAATAAGTGGGAAAATGTCAATCAAAATGGTTTAAAAGATATCAGCTCATCCCTATAAAAATTGGTTCAATATATTTTGTCGAATATAAAGTTATGTAAATTGGTTCAATATATTTTTGTAGAATGTAAAGTTATGTAAGGTTCACAGCTGTTTGTTTGGACTGGTCTTTAACAGAGACATGAGATGTAACTGTAACGATACATAGGAGATTAGAATTAGGTCCTAACATATTTTATGGAAAAAAGTATGGCTATCAACTCAAGATTTAGGTTTTTTGGTGGATTATGATCACTCTTGGGAAAATTTTGTATCAAAAATCCAGAGAGTGTACACCAGACTTGGTGATTTTGTTGATGAACTAGTCTGGGATGAGTATGCCTACTGCCAAATCTTTGACATTGTATAGTGTGATGAAAGGAGACATGAGACTACAGAATATTTTGCATCGTATTTTAGTGACACCCTACTTAAAAGAGCTATCTACTTTATGCAGGCTAGTTTTAGTTCAGAGAAAAAAAAGTAGGAAAAGTAGGAAACAATTACTGAGTGCAATTATTCCAAAAGGTAGCAGTCTGCTAGATCACTTAACCAATGACATCAACGGTTCTTCTTTTGAACTGTTGTTAAACATGGTAAACAGAGTTGTTGCTAATATGAACTTGGAAATATGGGTACTGTTCCTAAAACCTATCTTCTTTCCTTTACATCAAGAAAGAAAGACTAACAAACAACCTGGAATTGGTGCTTCAAAACATAGCCAATAGAACAAAATTCAATCTGGAGCTGAATATTGTAAAATGGAACCAGCTGATTATGAAAGGTTTATGAACTGCTTGATTTGCACTCTAGATACATTGTTTTGACAGTTTCCCATCTATTCTCAGAAGAGAAGACATCATTCAAACTTGATGAGCTTCATGGAGAAGACAATACTTAGTCACTAGGTTGACATGTCCTTAGAATTAAAAGTTCATTCTGTTAAAACTTAGTATCTTTCTTCTCTGAAAGCATTCACAAAGTTAAAAACCTCTACTAATGGAAATCAGGGGTGATCTAGCTGATTAAAACATCTACAACTAGAAATCGGTGGCGATTGAAGGGTTCATGGTAAATTTAACAGGAAATCGGGGGTAAATGGAATATTTGCAGCAAATTTTAAAGGGAGAATTCGTTATTTCTTCTTGCATGATGCAACAACACCCACTTTTGGTCTTGCATGATGCGACAAGAAGGTGACAACATGGTCTGCGATTGGAATTTTGGCGGATGCGTGGAAGATAGAACTGCCTCAAACTTAATGAACAGTGTTGGTTGTTTAATATCTAAATATTTTTTGAGCTATAGTGGGTTGCATATCACATCCAATCTAAAGTGGGCAGTAAAGGATAGGGGAACCAACATTAATCTACAAAGTGTGAAGTTTACAGGGAGGGAGTGTACAGGGAAAATAAACCGAGCAAAATATTGTTGCAGAAGATTGAGAAAATACCTAAAATGTTTGCCTTGACCATAATGCAACACAACCTAATCTGTGAAAGTCCCTTTATGAAAAATCAGTGAAATCAACCCTGTGTAAAGTTTACAGGGATGGAGTGTATAGGGAAAATAAGCCAAACAAAATATTGTTACAGAAGATTGAGAAAATACCTAAAACATTCGTCCTGACCAGAATGCAACACAACCTAATTTGTGAAAGTCCCTTTATGAAAAATTAGTGAAATCGACCCTGAGGTGATGCAGGTCAATCCCCACACGCGGCTATGAGGTGAATTTTTCCAACCCATGACTAAAATTCTCGACCTGATCGAGCAATATGAAGTGAAGTTTTCCAACCCATGACTGAAATTCCCTACCTGATCGGGCAATTTCTCTTCCCAACAAATGAGCAAAAACGGTGATTTCAATGTCATTGGCCGTATAGCCACTAAAATTTCAAGTTTTCAAAAGATATTTGTCAAATTGGGGGAAATTAAGTTTAAGGATTTTTTTTTAATCTATAGGTGTCCTTAGAATGAGTTATGTTTGAGTGATTTAATTTAACATTTTTATAGAAAATTGTTGTGTTGTTTTGGAAAAAAAGTTATAAAACTAATTAATTATTATTTTTTGAAACTATGGAAGTTATTTTAAATGGTCATGTTATTTTTGTGACCATTCATTGAACTTATGCAAATATTTACATAGCGGATAACCAAAAAAATTTAGTCGCTCTGCTAGGGTTTCAGTTTGCATGTTAGGGTTCTCGGGTTCGCCTCTTCTGCAGAAGTCATGGACACCATTGATGGAGGTTCCCAACCACCCTCCTCCTTTGTGCTCCCTCCTAAAATCAAATCTTTCATGCGCCTGGTTCCCAACCGCCCTCCTCCTTGCCTTTCAAAAGAGAGTCTCCATATACATGAAGTTGTCAAACACCATTTTCAGAAGCAAATTTGATGAGGATGATGATGAAGAGAGATTGTTAATCGATGAGTTGTTGCCGCAAGGTAAGGAAAATTTGTTTGAGAATTCCATTTTTAGAATCAAATTTGATGAGGATTATGATGAAGAGAGATTGTTAATCGATGAGTTGTTCCCGCTTAATATCATGCTTCTTGGCAAAAGTCTCATAATGCAATTGAATAGATGTATCTTTTTGCATTTTCAAAATTTTCTGTGACTCGTCAACTATCCAAAAGAAAAGAAAACTCAGGGAGGGTCATGGCAGGGAGCTCTTTTGTGACTAGGAAGCTAAGGTGTCAACAAATATTAAATATTTACAATTAGTTAAAGATAAAATGGGTTCAAGCCCTAATAACGTATTAAGGAATTTAGTGGTGTCAATACGCTTAATAGATAATAATTATTGAATCAATTCATTCAAATTATGCAAGATCCTTAACAAGAATGAAATTCCTTGTCTGGAAGAAAAGGAAATCGGGGGAGAGTTAAGGTAGGGAGCTCTTTTGTGACAAGGAGGGATTATATTTTTTCCTCTCCTTGGGAATTGGGTTCACCAGCTCATTTTTTTTTGAGGCGTCAGAAACTCCCAAAGCTTTATAATTCAGGTAAAGCTATTGGTGTCAAGTCCTTGTAATGTATTTACTATTAAGAGATTCAGTGGTGATAATAGGGTTGACAAATAATAATTATAAAGGAAATTAATTCAAATTATGCAAGATACTTGACATGGTTAAAGTTTTAAATGGATTAAGGACAATATTGTCTAAATTAGTTGCTAGATATAATAATAATAATGTACATTGATGGACTTTCTTGCACATAAATAATATATTTTAGGCACATGATTTTAGTTTGAGTACCAATCATTATTCAGTTATCAGAGCACTTTTGGGAGGAGAGGATTGTGTTGCCCTGTTCTCTAATAGTCACAAATTCAAGGAGCAACAATAAGAGAGGAGGCAAATTGTTTGTTGAAGAAGAGGGATAAATTTTTATGTCCAATTTCTACCAATTAGAAGATAGTTCTTTGATGTCCAGAATTTCAGGTAAATCTATTTAATTTTCCAAGCCCTAATTTTGTTGTTGTTTTCCTGCATGTCTTTTAATCTAGATAGGCCTGACCAGACCAATTGTGTGGAAGGGTTTTAGAGTTGAAGCTAAGAAGATGGAATCACAAACCATGTTAATGACTAAAGGCCTAAATTAATTGGAAACAATTATCTTGTATTGAAATCCATAATAACAACCCTGTTTAAATTTACGAAAATATGGGAGATAGTATCCTACAAAGGGACAAGACCGGATAACACAGGTACTGTAGGTCAAGCTGTGATGTCCTCGACCGTCTGACCGGCAAAGAGGACACTACTAAGAAATTAACCATCCGGGAAAACTACCCCATGAACATGGACATATATAAAACCGAAATGCTTGAACATAAAACATGCTAAGATGCACAATCATTCACATACACAGTGGAAGCAAACATTCATTCATTCATTCCACATGTTTATCATAATTTATTAACAGTAAATATAAGTGCAGAAGTAGAATAGACAAGAATACTTATCTTATGAAAACTATTCCGCAACCAGCTACGTCGCTGCAATGTTCCACCCAACCATAGGCCATCGTGCTCCTTAATCTCTCAGCAACGCTACCACCCCTGAGCCGGGCATGATTCCCCAAGGAATAAGGAACTAGAAGGATTACACATAGCCAAGGATAATAAAACATGCCAAGCCAACACAGTTGGGTTTATCAGGCCATCCAGGAGCTGGGAAAGGCTAAATTCTAAGCTAGTGAGCTCATTACGGAGCTAGGGACACCTACACCAGAACTAGCCTAACTTGTAAAACACCCACACACACCCAACTCAAGGAATCAGTCGCTTCTCTGTTGCACATTCCTTCAGGCCTTGACTTCCCTTCCAGTGCTATTCAGGAGTTGTGGAGAAGAAAGCCAGCCTCTAGCTTTGTCTGTGTGGTTCCCGAACGCACCAGGTTTATCAAGCAAACCAAGCCCTCATCCCTACTCCAACACGTCTAGAGACCAACCACTGCTTACACTCAATCAAATAAGCGATTCACAGCTTGGATAGGGAAAAACAATTCTTGAGCCATTCTTGGCCCGATCGTGGCCAAAACAACTCCAAAACAACCTACAACAGCCCCAAAATGTAAAGGTGGACACAACCAACTGACGTGGGGAAACAAGAGCCCGTTCTCAACAATGAAATCACTAAGAAAACTTACACAGTCTGAAGATGGAAGAGAAAATTCGGGTTCGCAGCTGAGCAGGGGAAAAACATATACACAAGCCACAAATCGGTAAGGAAAACATACACACAGCAGAAGAAATGTGAATGGCCCTTCACAGGGAAATCATGGGTGAAAGAACATGGCTCCCATCTCGCTGCATGAGTAAAAACTAGGAAGAATCCTATGCGTGAGACACCAGACGTTTTTCCTTGCGTGAGAATGAGTGACAATGCATAATGGCGAGTCGAAAGTGCAGAGTGTTTTTAGCACCGTCGTGGAGAGAGTGGAAATGATGGGCGTAGTCATTTCTTCTTCCCAATGTGAGGTTCGATTCGCTGGTGGAGTGTGCATGTGGGAAAGGACTAACAATCCTGCCACACTCCACTCCCCAACAAAAATAACTGCCTCAACTACTCTGCAGAGCATTAAAGTGGTAGTTGGATAAGACAAGGGAAGATGAGAAAGTCAAACAAGGTGGTGACACATGGATTTTCCCTCATGTCTCAATGTTTGAAATCCCCCCCCCTTATCCTTATGAGAATCACTTCTCAATTTAGTTGCCGCGAACATAGCTGGTTAGGTTATTTAATTAAAGTGCATGTTTACATGATGCCACAATTTAATATATGACGTATGTCCCGATATACCATCGGTGACAATTCCAAATCCAAAACATAACATATCCAAATTGATGGTGGGCCTTGGCCTTTATCTCCACACCATGATTATTTACAATAGATACATCATATACATTAATGTAAACAGGGTCAAAATCGGGGTGTTACACAAACTAAATATGATGAATAGTTGTGAAGGGCTTTGGCTAATATTGATGTTAGTTTCTGATGATATTGAGACTATAGAAATTGCACGAAGATGTCAATGAAACAAATATTTTACATCTTAAAAACAATCTTTTGTCATTGAAGTTGCTAGAAGGAGGTTCCATGGCAGATCTTAAGAAGTCATCGGCTTATTGCAAGTTAGACTCTTGCAAAAAAAGTGTTCAAATCAATTACTTTTAATAACTTAGTAACTGAAGTCTTTTATTGCAATTGTGGACATGTTAAATATTGCTCCAAAAGCATGGAATTTAATCAAGTACAACTCTTGCAAGAGGATAAGTGAGAAAATCTCAATAAGATTCCAAGGATGATGAGGCTGCATTTGTGGCAAATTTAAAAGGAAAATATTATTTGTCACTATTTTTCTACGATCTAGGAACTCACTTTCATGCACTAATCGAGAACCTCTAATTTCTTTTTCCATGCTTTGCCTTTTCTGACCAAACTGCTTTTCACTCATGGTCTACTCTAAAATAATGCCTGTATCTAGTGATTGTACCCTAATTTCTTCAAGATAAGAAGAAAAATTCAAAATATTGTATCCATCATTATGAATATTGCTTTCACTCTCTGACGACCTTTTAAAATCTCTCTTTGTTGTCTTCAACTCTAGCTCAGTTATTAAAGATACTGCACCAGAAACATCAGACCTCAAATGGTTATCAAAATGGCTTATAGGCATTGCACCAGCAACATCAGACCTCAAATGGTCCTCAAAATGGCTTGTAGGCTTCTTTATCTTTAGTATGGACTTCATATTGTCGGATTTAGATGTTGATTATGAACTGTGCTTTTTAAACCCAACCTAAACTGAATTGAGCATCTTCTTGTATTTCTTATCAGAGGATATCAGGGATGTAGTAGGCTTTTTATTATTCTCACCTACCCCATGTGTCTTTTGCCAGTTTTCATGTCTATGTACTTTCCTCTTAATATCATGTTTTTTGGTAAAAGTCTCATAATACACGTACTAGTAGGTAACTGGATTATGTGGCCAAGGGTATGGTCTACCCTCCTTGGTTAGTGCTTTAAACATTCATACCGAGCATGATCAGGTGGCCGTATAGTATATAGCGAGTTGTGACATTTGACACTCCTTGCGAGGTGACTTTTTGCTTATCTGTCTTATTCACACATTTGTAAAGTTTTCTTCGCACAACTCTAAAAATGACACTTATGTTGCTAGATTTCCATCATGGTGTAATGAACTAACACACATAAGATCTCTTATAGTGCCATGTTGTTAGAATGAAAGCTAACTCCAGCTAAATGTCCATCATGGTGTAATGTATTTGATGACAATGTGGTTGTGTTAGATGGAAAACAACCTTATTGATGGTAATAACTCCCGATTCTATATTCATTTCCAATGCAAATGCCTGTATTTATACAAAGTACATGGCGGTTGGGTTTCACCTTCTGCTCAGCCTGTTTGGCTTCCTATCTAATCAAATTCCTATTAATTATTTATTTACAATAATCCCGAAGGATTATTCTAACATTCCCCCTCTTAATCCGAAGGGGTGTTCATAAGTCCGAGCATGTTTTTGAATCTTTCAAACTTTTCTCGTCCAAGCGCTTTGGTGAAGATGTCTGCAACTTGAT